>CM022753.1:25219897-25709897 GCA_012411365.1 Ameiurus melas
TCCAGGCCTCAATGTACTGTGCTAGAAGTATCTCATCAGGGAACAGCTCCTCCACGTCTGGAGGAACATCCATGTCTTTTCGCTCCATGTAGGACACCATAGTGTCTTTCACGCTGGTAAAAGAAAACCACATGCAAATCAAATCACTTACTCAAACTAATTACACTGAAAATATAGTTTACAGAATACTTGTAAAGATTCTGAGTAAAATATTTTCTTCCAAACCCAGCACAATGTTGCAGGCTCACCTCCAATTGGGCTTGTAAGTGTCTGTGGCATTTGACTTCTTCAAGACCAGCAGTAGAAACTCATGCATTTCCAGCAAGAAAGAGTCTGCACTGGTCTTTGTGAAAAAGCCAGTGAGCAGTCTCTTTTCCTCCTCTCCCAGAGTTTTCTTATACTCCTTACTTATTTCCACAAATGGGTCCTGAGAAGTACACAAATCAACCTAAATGAAAATCTGACAGAGATCAGCAACTTAAACAATTTGAAAAATGTTTTCTACAATAATAGTGGACTATACTATACATGGCACAATACATCCTATTTAAAACACTAACTGTACTGAGATTCCTGTACCCTCTTAAGGCGTAGCATTGTTTCCGATTTGAGAGAGGTGAGGAGCTGCCATAGTGCCACACATTGTTTCAGACAGCACCTACTCAGAGCCTGTAGATTAAGCACAATGTTGATAATTGCTTACACATGTACATAATGGCAAATAATTTACACAAAGTGTCAATATATACAAATAAAAAAAAATATATGTTGTTTTATTATTTTTTTAAGTCTGTGAGAGAATGTCAATACTATATTAAAATATACAGAAAGTCTTAGTGACCTTAAGTACATGTAGGGCTGTGTGGTCAGCCATTTGTAGTTCTTCCTTCAGGTAATCACTCAGCTGCATGTTTGGATCTCCCCCAGTCATGGCCAGAAAGCCCAGGGCCACTTCCACAGTGGACAATGCCTCACACACGTCACTGTAGGACTGCAGCTCCACAGATAGAGTGGACTGACTTAATGAGGACAAAGACTCCTGCAGCAGATAAATAGTCATAGATGAAAGTAAGTCTGTTATCATAATAAACATATATAATAAAGAGAATAAGCAGAACCAAGGTCACATTAAAAAACAAACAAACAAAAAAAACGCTTAGTAGTCATTAAGCACATACACCCACCAGCCACTTTAAAATGAATGTGGTACACTTGATCAGTCATGCAATCCCCCCCAACTCAAGTAAGGTCCAAAAGTATTTGGACAGTGACATAATTTTTGTGGTTTTGCCTCTGTACTACACCACCATAATGGATTTGAAATTAAGCAATCAAGATGCAATTGAAGTGTAGACTTTCAGCTTTTATTCAAGGGGTTTAACATTAACCATTAAGTAATTACAGCCATTTTTTTCATAGTCCTGCCATGTTCACATGCTAAAAAGTAATTGGACAAACTAACAATTATAAATATAAGGATTATTTTTAATACTTGGAAGCAAATCCTTTGCAGTCAGTGGCTGCCTAAAGTCTCGAACCCATAGACATCACCAAATGCCGAGTTTCCTCCCTTGAGATGCTTTGCCAGGCTGTTACTGCAGCTGCCTGCAATCGCTGCTTGATTGTGGGTGTTTCTGCCTTCACTTTTGCTTTCAGTAAGTGAAAAGCATGCTCAAATGGGTTGAGGCGAGGTGACTGACTCATTTAAGAACATTCCATTACATTGCTTTAAGAAGCCCTTGGGTTGATTCCGCGGTATGTTTTGGGTCATGATCCACCTGTACTTTGAAGCATCAACCAACCAGTTTTGCAGCATGTGACTAAATCTGAGCAGAAAGTACAGCTCTATATATTTCATTCATCCTGCTATTTCCATCAAGTGTCACATCAATAAACACCAGTGACCCAGTTCCACTGGCAGCCACATATGCCATAGCACTACCTCAACCATGTTTGACAGAGGATGTGGTATGCTTTGGATCATGTGCCCTTCCGTTCCTTCTCCATACTCATTTCTTCCCATCATTTTGGTACAAGTTAAAAAGTTAAAAATCTTGGTTTCATCTGTCCAAAGAATCTTGTTCCAGAACTGGGCAGGCATGGCTGTAATTCCTAAATAGTTAATGCAATCGTTTTGTAAAACCACTTGAATTAAAGCTGAAAGTCTACACTTTAATCACATCCTGATTGCTTAAATATCCATTGTGGCACTGTGCCACTGTCCAAATACTTATGGACCAGACTGTATATGGCAGCCGCACAATTCTAAAATTATGCAGATACAGGTCAAGAGCCTTTGTCACATCAAATATCAGAATGTGGAAAAACGTGGAGATCTTGACCATGGCATGATTGTTGGTGCCAGGCGAGGTGGTTATATCAGAACTTGCTGATATCCTGGGATTTATACACACACTACCTAGTAGGGCTGGGTGAAAAGTATAAATTCTACAATTATAATCGATCTTCAACTTAACGAAACTGTATCAATTGGGGAAATCCCTAAATCGATTTTTCATGCTTTACTTGAGAGGATGTTAATAGAATCTGTAGTTAGCCTCTCGTCCTGAAGATGTCGCCATCGTTCATGTTTTGAATTTTGAAAACGGTTTTATTTCTTAAACTTTTTAAGTTGTTAATGAATTTCACTGTTGCACATTTACAGTGTTTTTTTGTTTGTTTGTTTGTTTTTTTGTTTTTTACAGTAATGTGCACTCTGCAGTTTGTGCTTACCTTGTCTGAAAAGTTATGATGCGGAGTAAATTAATAATAATGCTAACACTACAACAAGGTGGGTTTCATTCAAACTTCTTTATTAAATAATTCCTCACAAATCATAATCAAGAGTAGCAACTGTTCAGTCTGTGAACTTACAGAACACTGCTGCTCTGCTTCACTAACTCTAATTCACTTCATTTAAACTCACGGTTGCCGGATATCACTAGAAAGGTCAACTCCAGTTTCCATGTTTTGATTTAACCCCCCAAAACACATTATCATCAGCAGACATGGACACTGTACTGAGGAACCAATATAAAAGGAACAACAGATAGACAAAGAAACAGAAAACTAATAAAATATAAAGACCAAAAAAGTGCTTAGTTATAGATAAATAATTTCATATAAAAATAGTTGTTATAATAACTTCTTAAAATATAAATAAAATAAGAAATTAAATAATGTTTAATTACTATGGGTTGCATTTAATATCAATCTGACATTAATCTTAGTTCACTATCTCCTTAGAAAGCTATTAGCCTTTTTCTTAATATGGATCATGCTTGTGTTAGTTTGCTTTTAATTAGGACTCTTTATTGTTTGAGATATTTAAAAATAAATATTTTATGCTTGTTTATTTATCAATTAACCAACAGTATTCCTTATTGCTATTATTTAAATTCAATTAACAGTGACCATGAGCAGAGAGCTTACATTTAACTGTTTATGACAGATCTTCTGATTAAAGTTTAAACAAAAAAGGCTGGTATATGGATCGTATCGGCTGTAAAAATGTAACAGTGTTTACAGGAGGAGGGACACAGTCAAATCACGTGCAGGGATGACATAATTTTGTACCGAAACCTGGAAGTTAGCATAACAGTGGTTCCTTCAACAAAAACCCAATAGGATTTTCCCATAGGCTTTTGGATTATTGCAAAAAAAAAGTATTCAACAAAAGTTTACAATACTAACACATTTTTCCATCAAGATCATTTTCACAAATGAACACAACTTTTATGAAGAAGTTACCAGACAAACCGCTAACCATATGCTATAAATTAACTACACCACGGTCGCATGACTTCGTCACATTCACCAAGCTTCTGACAACTTTTCCAAACTATTTTGAAAACATTTTCCATAACACAAATTTACTCTTTGGATGAATCTTCATCCTCGTTTTTTTGGGGGATTGTGTACAGCACACCTGTTCGGTGTGATGACGTTTAATGTCCCCGTCCATATCTGTAGTCCCTATTTAGCAACTTGTTAGTGTCATGATTTCATCTCGTGCAAGCGCTCTGAAACCCGAAGCAAAGCTAGCAAAATGCGAACTCATTTCCAGGTTTTGGTATACAAAATGACATCATCCCTACGCCACTCTATGGTGACTGGCTGTAAGTTCAGGAAGCACTTGATTTGATCTGTAGCTGAGTTTTCTCTGAGCGGAGGACGAACTTTAAACGTCAATATCGCAGTCAATCATGTTCATGTAATCGTGGACAGTCAAAATCGTAATCAAGGTCAATAATCAATTCATTGTGCAACACTATTCTGCAGGCAGAAACACCTTGTTGATGACAGAGATTCAAGCTGACAGAAAGGCTTAGTAAGTAGAAAAGAATCTCAAAAAGCATTACACACCAAACCTTGAGGCAGAAGGCCACATCAATTTCCACTCCTGAGCTGGGCTGCAGTGGGCTCATACTCACTAACACTTGGCAGTTAAAGATTGGAAAAAAGATCAACCAGTGTTGCCAGACACATGATCAACTAACTGGATAATTGCATGAATAAGCTGGTGTACAGTTATTCCTATTAAGGTGGCTTGTGAGTGTAGACACTAGGAGTTATAGGTGATGGCTACAATGAAAATCTAACTAACCATTCAAACATATTCTTACACATGAGTTATTGGTCTCATCCATCCACTTGTCACAACTGAATATTTCATAAAACTTACTTGCTGAACTTTGTCTTTCACATCCTGTAAGATATTTTCATAATTCCGGTCATGTCTGTTCACAAGGGTCGGAATTCCCTAGAAGTCACAAACATATAATTTAAGTCATTTTCAAGCACTGAATTCATAGGATTAGTGTAGTTTTATGCGTCTCTTTCAGGTTCTGCAGACCCACATTGAGGCTGATAAATGGCTTGCCCTGCAGGAAACGCGTGAGGAGCTGCTGCTGGATCTTGGGCAGGTCATACTCGGACAGTGTCTCACGGCCACGCTCCATGCTGTACTGGCAGTTGGAAAGCACAAGAGGTAGTAGATCTCGTTCTACCTCATATCTGATCACGTGGAGCTCTGTCAGGTCTGCTGGACCCACTGTGTAACTGTGTATTAAGAAGAAAAGACAAGATTAAGTCAGCGCTAGAATTTTTGGCACCCCTGTAAAAGGTCTTCTAAAATAGGTCTTTCTTTTGTGGTAAATTAGCTTAAACTCACTAAAAATATGAGAGAAATCTAACTTGTAACTGAAGTAAATTTATTCTAAGAAAATAAATAACAAAATCACACTAAATGGCTTCTCTAGCCAATAAAAGGCTTGTTCGTATGAACGAAATTCGCAAGCTACCATTTATATTTAAATTTTTTATATTTAAATTTTATATATTTAAATTAATCAGAGTCTTTAGGATATCTTAATCAGTCGTCCATGATGTCCTGTTTCATTAAGATATGGAGCAACGCAGTGGCCAAATTAGCTTAGTCATTTATTGAACTTCATAAATCAGGCGCGGTCAATAAAAATAGCTACAGACCTGAAATTATTAAAATGTTTAGTTCAAACCAAGCTGAACATGGTTCTATGGTCAGATGAAAAAATATAGAGCTTTTAGGCACTCAAGGTGCCACTTATAGTGTTTAAAGAAGAATGGTTATACAGAAAAGAACCAAATTCAAACTGATGAAGTATACTGGGGGATCTGTCATGTTGTAGGGCTGCTTTTCCTCCAAAGGCAATGAAAACCTTGGGGTGCATGTCATCATGGACTCCATGAAGTACCAGATATTGAATAAAAATTTGGCTGCCTCCATCAAGAAGCTACAACTAGGCTGTGGCTCGATCTTCTAGCAGACGGATGACCTAAAATATGAGGATATAACGGAGGATACACTGAAAATATATATAACTGAGGATGCACTGAAATTTTGGCCGCCAAAAATTTTGCGGCCAAAGAAGGAAAAAAAGGCCCAGATTTCACTCTCGATCTAGCTGACAGTTATCTTTGCATTGGAAATTACTAGAGTCGCTATTTAAAGAACTTTACTTTGACGTGGAAAAAAAGCAGCGTGCATGGGAAATGATACAGGCAGAGCTGGAGGTGAACAATACATGTGCTGAAGGATCAACACGTAGCACAGAGCAAAGTGTACCAGAGAAACTGGTGCATACAAGTGATGACGAATTAATTAAATTCTAAAAAGTCTAATATAATTATACAAAAAAAAAACTATTTTATAATTGGTTTTCGGTGCGTCCTGAAATTTCAGTTTCAGCCCAGAATTTTCCTTTCTGCGCATCACTAGTCCAAAACCACATAAAATGATCAAAATGCAGACTCTACCTCTACCTCCAGGATCTGTGTTAACAATCAAGAGAAGCCTTCACCAGAGTAAATACAGAGGGTTTACTACAAACTGTAAACCACTGGTAAGCCTCAAAAACAGGAAGACCATCTTAGAGTTTAATTTTTACCCAAATAATGGGAAGAGATGAGTAGGGATAAGGGAAGGAACTATTCATGATATAAAGCATATCACTCATCTTTTGGTGTGGGCATGTATGGCTTCCAATGGAACACAGTTTTCTTGTGTTTATTGATTATGTTCAATGCTAACAAAATCTAAAGTTCTAAAGTGTATAAAGCTAAAGTATCTACTTGGATACAACCAACTGCTTCAAAACCTATTGGACAGCACTTCATAGTGTGGACAATGACCTGAAACATACTTAGAAAGCAACCCACAACTATTTTTTTTTTAAAGCAAACAAGTGAAATGTATGAAATGGTGAAAAGGTCATGTCAATCATGTCAAGGTGTTGACATGGCCTTCAAATTCACCAGGTCTCAATCCGATCAAGCATCTGTGAGATGTGCTGGACAAACAAGTCCGATTCATGGAGGCCCCACCTCACATGTTATTGTACAGGACATAAAGGATCTGCTGCTAACATCTTGGTGCCAGATACTTCAGCACACCTTCAGAGGTCTAGTGGAATACATGCCTTGATAGGTCAGAGCTGTCTTGGCACAAGGGGGACCTACACAATGTAAGGCAGGTGGTTTTAATGATATGGCTGATCGATGTATGTCTCTCTTAACAGCTGTGAGGGAGGATTATGGCTAATGTTTGCAGGCCCAAAACTTCTTTGTGAATTGCAAGATCACAGGGAAGCTGAAAGCACTTGGAAGAAGGTGCAACTATCGATATCAATCTACCATACAAGAGTCAAAATAATAAGACACTATAATTTGAAGTCTTTACCTAGTCACTTCTCCAGTATGCTTGTCCACTGCATAGATTAAATCATTGTGCAGAGCAATTAGATAGCTCACTAGAGCGGTGGAGCACAGACCCAGACCCTGTCTTCGTGGCAGCAGCACTTCCAGGTCAGCATTACGGTCTAGGTCTTCTTGGCAGTACTCAGCTGGGAGCTTGATCTCTCCTGACAGTCAAAACACAGTCCATATTTTATTACTTCAAATAAGAAAAACAGGCAGTGAAATGTGTTTTTAGTCAACAACTTAGGTGTTTTACTGGACATTTTAATGGATTTTCTGGGTGAGGTTTACCATTTGTAGCCAGAGAGCCTCTCAGTTGGTTCCATGTGGACAGGAAGATATTGATACGTTTTTCATAGGAAGTCATTAGAGATACTAGAGGACAAACAAGAAAATTATAAAATGATAACATCCTTTGGTAGACTTTTTCTTTTTAAAGCTAATTAAAATGCATGAATTACAAAACAGTAAACATTACAAAACAGTACCTGCTTTCAGGTTCTGCAGGAACTGTGCTATAGTGCTATTTTGAAGCTCCAACACATTCTGGAACTTCTTCACCAGATCCCTCTGGAGAGCAAGAATATCTGGGAGGAACTTCACCAACCTCAACTCTGCCTCCTAAACAACAGCATCCAATAAACACATTTCCAATAATTTCTAAAGCAACAGTTAGACTAAAGCAAGTGCTAACATTAACAATAATTAGGGATGCATAAGACAATGCAAAATGATGGGATGTTCTTTTAAATCATTGTAATTCAAGCTAGAACTTGGCTTACCTTCTGTAAGAACTTCCAGAGGACAGGAAGTGTGTCCCTGCCTTCATTCTGCTCCAAAATGTGACCCAGGCCCAAAAGAGAGACACGCTGCCTGCAGCTCCACACAGATGAGCCATGAATTAAAGAACCTTGAGGTAAAGTGTGCAGGAAAAGCCGCGGCTCTCCAAACGTCACCTTCATTACTGGGTTTGATGACACCCTCTCGTCGTTTCTGATGATGGTGTTTACTTTTGCCAACTGAGTCTCCAAAACCTGTGGTGGTGACAAGATAATAAATACATAGCAAAGGAAATAACATGTCATGTACAATTTCAATACATCTTGCAGGAAGAAAGACCTTCTCTCCGTATGTACACAATCAGAATTCTACAGAATCCAGACATAATTGCAGAAATTTAAGTGTAAACAGACTAGTCTTCAAAGCACAAATGTCACAAGGAGGAGAGAAGTCAAGGAGGAAATATGCTAGGACATAGTCCACTACCTTCAGCTGGTGTGTGATAATATCAGTGGCCATGGTCATTTCCCATTTATTTCTGGCATCTTTAGTTGAGAGCAAATTATCATAAGGTATAGGCCCTGTTCAAAAAAAGGCAAATATAAGAACGCATGGACAATATCAGTGTGTACTGATGAGTACTGAATGACTGTGTACTTACACTGACTGGACTGATGAGGCTCTAGTAGACTGCAGATGGTCAGGTGGACTGTGCAAACTGCGTCATCTGCCCCCTTCCCCAGAGCTCTGATTAGCTGCCCAATATCCTTCTGGAGGTGGGCCATCAGAAACAACTCAGGTTGTGCCACAAGGGGTTTAATGATTGCAGTCAGAGCCTAGACAATACAGCACAAGAAGTGACACTTACAAAATTTTTGTAGAAATAGAACACAAAAATAATTTCAGGGTCATAAGAGTAAAGCAATTCCTATTCATAAATCTTGCTCATGCACTTACAGCACCATATAAACCCTCCAGACTAAAAGCATCATAAAACACCAAACAAAATCACAATCAACTATAATAGAAAAGAGATATAGTATTACAACAGGATGTGGGAGTTTATATACCATACCTGGGGTTGCTTAGAGGCTCCCAATATCATGGCCATATGTGTTAGCATCCTGAGCAAGGTGAATGGAGCAGGAGACATGCTCTTTGTGTCCTGCATATCTGGCTGATCCCTTCGTTGTGGATCCCCCAGGATGTGTCCTGTTTGTGTGCGGTCCCCTCTGCAATCATAAACAACGGTCAGTCTTCTGCACCACCAACATGGCATGAATAAATATCAAAATGCCTCCAAATATACATTGTGTCTTAGGACAAAGTATATTTGGTCATTTTGACAATGAACAGTACAGTAAGTGACTATTTGGAAATATGTAGAGAACATATTTATTTTATAGAGAACAGTTGTGGCTGCTGCTTTTGATCTGTAAACCTGAAGCAATTTGTAGCTAATCACTATTTGCAAATATACAAAGTATGTTTTATAATTGTAAAAAAATAAAATAGAGAGAGAGAGAGAGAAATCCACCAGAGGGCATCTGCTCACGTGTCTGCAATGTTAAATAGTGACACAACAGTGTACCTTAAGGTGAGAGATTCATTAAAAAAAGACATATTGTTTACACAAGCTCAAACAGTATAATGTGGCCTAATATTAAAAAAAAATATTTACCATGCACTAATTAGTACTATACTAATATGGGTGCATACTGGCAAATGTGTTTTTTGTTACAAATGGTTTATACATGAGAAGTCTGTTAAATTCAAATATGAACCAATTTCCACTCCAATCGAAATTATTAAAAAAAAAAAATGCAGTGCATTGCATTAATTTCAGTGGTACCCTGTACTACTTGCCAACACTGAGAGCATTGCATTTTAGTGTACAGATCATTAACAATGAACGTTACATGATGGAAACGAAATGGTTACAAACGCATGCTGTCTACCATGGTTGTTGGTGGCTTCATCTGCTTGAAGCTTACTGTGTCCATTACACCACAGCAATCATATAAATATTTATGTTAATGATAAAGTTAATATTATAATCTAGCTTGTTTAAATAATACTATTTTATTGACATTGAAATTATTAAAACCATTCAATGCATTTCCTATGCACAGAAACCCATACTGAAATGCTAATTAAGAAATACTTACTGTACTGCAATTGCCTGGAAGCCTGTAACAGGCCTGTGCTCAAGGCCTCCTATCTCCGTGTCGCAGTCTATACAGCGACTCTTTTCCATTGGCTGACCACACTAAATCAGCATGAAGAAGAAAAGATTTATTTTTAAGTAAATGAATTCAATTAATTCAACCTGTGGGAAAATAAGGAATAACATTTGAGTCATTTATTAAACTGACCCACCTCACCAACAGTGCATGGGTGACCATTTGGACAAACTGAAGAGAAAAGAAAAAAAATATATATATATATAATGTTATATAAATATAAGAAATGCAATAAAATGTGAATATAGGCTTTTTTTAAACAGTTAACAAAAATAAAAAGGTACCAAATTGAAATAGTATAAAATAGGTAACATTTATGATAATAATAATAAATGCAACTGCCTATGAAACGTTATACTAAAACAGCCTAATGCGGGTATTTCACAGTTAGCAGGTCTGATAAAATCCATGGATTTGTACTTACAATACCACTGCAAGTGTCCCATGGCCTGCTGGGCAACAGCAAGCATGTCATCTGGCATGGTGGGTAAGAAGGCCCTCTGTACAAAAAATAACAATAATAAGACAGACATCATCATATATTCCAAAAACCTTCACAATACAACCTTACATAACTATAATGAAAATATCCACCAGACAAACCTGCATGTTGGCAGGAAAAAAAGCAAGCTGCAATAGAGGCTGCACCACTGCTTGGTTTCCTACACAGAGAAGCACTGCTGCCAGGTGAACAGTGAGCTCCAGCACCACATATTCATCACCCAATAAATTGGGATGTAAACGCAGGGCAGGCAACTGGTTGTGCACCAGAGCCTGAGCAAAGACTCTGGACTCTGGAGTGACAAATACTTTAGAATTCTTGCTGAATTTTTCAAGCTCTGCCAATTGCTAAAAATGAAATACAAAGTTGGTCAGGCTGTCAGTTTCAATATAAACTATATAGCCAAAAGTATGTGGACACTTGACCAATCAAATGTGTTTGTGTTGAAGATCCCATTCCAGATTTAGTTTCCCTTTGTTTTTATAATAACCTCCACTCTTCTGGGAAGGCTTTCCACAACATTTTAGAGTGTGGCTGTGGGGATTTGCCCATTCAGTCACAAGAGCATGAACGAGACACTGATGTAAGGCAAGGAGGCCTGGCACGTTCTGTGGTGTTGAGATCAGGGCTCTGAGTAGACCACTCCAGTTTTTCCCCCAAACCAACCTTGGCAAACTTCATGGAGCTCGGTTTGTGCACAGGGACACTCATGTTGGAAGAGGTTTGGTCCCCTTAGTTCCAGTGAAGGGAAATCTTAATGCTACAGCATACAGAGGCATCCTATACAATTGTGTGCTTAAACCATTGAGGCTACAGTTTGGAGAAGACTTACATATGGGTTTTATGGTCACATGTTCACATAATTTTGGCCATATAGTATATAAATGGGGGTAAATAAAAGAAAGCAGTGTATGTGCAGAGGAGTCAATGTACTCACCTCAGGTTTAGGATGGAGATTGGGATTGTTAGCTCTGTACAAAGTGGTGACTTCTCTAAATAGAGCTAATAAAATGTACACATTCTTCTTCACAGGAGAACATCTGCAAATCTGTACATATACCAATTGAAGTTATTGAATTTTTCTGATTAATTAAGACCAATACTACAAATGGTCTCAAATGTATTTTAAAAATAACTAATCATATGTATAAACATAATGCACTCCACTGGGATACCTCACAGGCTTCCTCTATTCTTTCCATTTTCCCTTCTAACAAGGCCTTGGCAACTGCATCTCGGATAGCCTTGTACTCCACACCATAGACCAGATACTGGTCAATTTGGCTACTGCCTTCACTCTAAAAGATTAACATGATAAATATTGTAGGGGAAATTCTGAAATGCCAGGATGTGAAAAAACATTTAACTGATTTGATTTGAAATCTATTTTATGTACTTTTTCCCCAGTGAGAACTAAATTAAAACATACCATCTGGAGAATCTCTTGAGGAAACAGCCAGCTAAGCTGCTGTTCATGAAGAAGCTTCTGGATGTATTCTACTCCATAAAGACTGCTGATTTTTCTGATGAGGTAGACCCTGTACCAGTCATTCCTACTGTGCTTGCACAGATCCTGCACTGAATCCAAGAATGTAGCCACTCCAGATGAGCCCTCCTTTTGAGCAGCTAAAAATTAAACACAAATATATACAGTCTTATATACATTATATACAGTCTGGGATGCTCTCTGTATGATTGGAGCTGTACAATTGAGATCTTTGGCTTCTTTTTTTGGCCCTAACTGCTTGATCATACTTTTAAGGGATAACGTATTTTTATCCATTACATTGTTTGTGCAAATCAGTAGCCATCTCTACTGATGGATGAAAAATTTATTTTATTTATTTATTTATTTATTTATTATTATTATTTTTTTTTTTATGTGAACAGCATCATAGTTACACTCAAAGAAACAGGAAATAGTCAAAGTATTCAATGTGTTAAGTGCCTGGAGCTTGACAGCAATTTCCTTTTAAAATATGACAATTTGTTTTCATTTTAAATATCCTTTAGGTGTGGCACAGTGGTCCCTGGTTGAATCATGAGCTCAGGTTATTTGCGTCCAGTATTCCCAGGATAGGCTCTCGATCCACCGAGCACGCTGACTAGGATAAAGTTGTTACTAAATGAATGAGTAAATATTCTAGAGGGGTGCCATATGTTTTTGGAAGAAAATATTGACTCTGCACTGACATACAAAACATACAATTGACTGGAATACATTCATCAATTAATCTTTCAATTAAAATTGATTCCAATGGTTACCTTCAGTGGAGCTTTTGCTGACTAGTAGGTCTGCTGCCATATCTAGGCACAGGCGAATTCTGGCCACCTGTTGTAGGTGCTCTATGGTCACAGTTTCAGTAGCCACAGCTCCAGTTTGCAAGAATTCCATCAGAAAGTTCTTCTCCTCCAGCAGACAGGCCTGCTGCTCAGCCACAGAACGCCACTGGGTATGCTCAAACATGGAGTCCTACAGATATAAAGTAACCAACTGACAATGCAAGAAACACATCTAGAACACTAGAACTATATTAAAACTGTAAAACTTATAAGGTTCTAAAGAAAAATAATAGGCCCACCTCAAGACAGTTTATATATAGACAATAAAGCTCTGTTTTATCATCTTTGTCCAGGATGTTACTCTGCTCCACTACTGTGAGATGTTGCTGAAGGTAGCCTTTAACATCAGCAAAGCTGAACGGCATTGAAAGATAATTAAATCAGGAACAAAACTGAAATGCAATCATGACCTCTATAAACACCTTAAATGACCCCACTCTCACCTGTACTTGAGCAGCAGTTTGAGCACTACAGAGCGTACTACAGGGTTTTTGTCCACGGAGTCATCAAAAGGAGACAGGGCCTTGGTCAAAAACAGTCGATCACGGCCTTATAAATGGGAAAATTATATTCAAGTAAATATTTTGGCAAGCTTGAAATCTACCAAACAACAACAAAAATCTATATAAACCCTACACATAATAATCCCACCTCGGATGATGGGTACAGACCCTGCCTCCACCATGAGGTAGGATAGCAGATGGAGGATAATGTCGTTACTGGGTGGAGAGTTGTCTCTGAAGCAGATGGTCGAGACAAGGTCAATGAAGAATGCATTGCACTGCTTTCTGAAGTGGCCATTTTTTTTAATCAGGGTCCTAAATGTCAAAAAACACAATCAAATTAAACTTGTTGGCGTCCACTGAGCTGAAAAATACCCTCTATAAGACTGACATGAGAAAAAAGTCATAATATTCTACACATGGGATATTTTATCGTGTTAAATTTCAGTGTGTTCAGCTTACCGAATGGTCTCGGATGGCTTGAGCTCAAAGTCTTCATCTATTCCTTGCATGCAGAGTGGACAGTACATCTGTCCTGGGACCAGCCACTGCTTGATGCAGGCTAGACAGTAGACATGTTCACAAGGAAGACTCAGAGGATCATGAGGGTCTCCCATACACACTGGACACAGCTGGAAACCAAACCTGGATACACAGCAACAAAAAGACTTGACTTCTCAGCCACACCCGATTTTATTAATTGATTTTTATCATCAGTCAAATAAGTTAATGGATATATGTACCTTAAAATCTGATCATTTGCTCCATCTTTGCAGGTTTTGAGAATGCTAATAACTGCCTCAAATGGCTGTTTCATTTTGAGGTCAGAGTTCTTGTCCAAAACCTAAAATGGAATATAAGAAACAGATAAAGAGATCAACTCCAGACTACTACCAGAAGAAAGAAAGTTAGTAGGCAAGTGTTGAAAAGTTGACTTACTTGAGCCAACTGTCGTGTGCGCTCTAGGACCAATGGCTTGATATTCTTCAGCACATCCTCAATACTTAGAAGTATGTGCTCAACAAATAGAGAAAGGGCATGGATACGTCGCCACCCATGTCTAAACAAACAGCACATATATTCAATAAATTGTTTATGTGTGTTAAACAACTTTAATTTCTAGTGCATCCATTTACATTGATGAGAAAAGTATATTTACTTACAGGACACGGGCAATCATGGATTTGCTCTTTTCTCCATAGTGTCGGATGTTCTCCTCTGAGCAGACCAACTCAATTGGGACTTGTAACTTCTTCACCTGTCGTAACCAAGCCACACACTTTGAAAGAACATCCAGGCCTTGGGGCTCCAGATATTCAACACAGGCCATGGCAGCATACACATCTAGCACCTGAGGAAGATATAGATTGAAGAATGTGAAATACCGAGTATAATCTTCACGTCCTTTACAGCCTCTTACCCACCAATGAGAAGTAGTCCATGTGTGAAATATCAAACAGAAACAGTCTTACAGATCAACTACAGCTTACCATTTCCATGCTCTCTCTAGACTGTATATTGCCCAGGAGCACCTGAGCAATCTGGGGCTCAATGGTGATCATTCTGGAGAAGTTCTGCAGGCGGTTCTTATACTCATGGTAGGCAGCATGGATCCACGGTAAAGAGGTCACATCATCTTGTGCTGTCTCCTGATGGCTTCTCAATTCATTAACACAGCATGTCAGAGCTTCTGCCAGGAGCTGATGAGTAGACATACATACACCAACATTTCTTTGTGGGTTAAAAAAAAAGCCTGAATAATAATCATTCTGTATCAATGATTATTGATACATTTGAATGTTTTTGAAACAAAGACCAATATAAAAAAGGGTTTGAATTCAACCACTGTATTTTTTATTTACCCACTTTATTAAGCCAAACAAAGATTATTTGTTTTAACAGTCAAAATTAAAATAGAATTTAAACAAATATCTTCTCTAATATCTTACATGAAGATGAAATTAATAATTGTTAAAGAAACTCGTGAATTTAATAAATAAAATGTTACAAAATGTGTGCAGTGTAAAAGTGTAATCATAGAACAATCAAGTGATCAAAATGATCGCTTGCACAGTGCTCCTTGGGATATATATATCACACACACACACACACACACACACACACACACACACACACACACACACACACACACACATTAAACATGTTTTTAGATGCTGACCTGTAGTTCAACCTCTGTAGTTACATTTGTTGTCAAAGAGATGAAATCCTGACTATATCTCTGGAAAAACTCCACCTGCATTTCTTGTTCAGCTTCTGCAATATACCGGCCCAGTGGAGTCTTCCAAAAGAACTCCTCAAACTGTTTCAGAGTGTGGCCTTTCAATAATAAAAGAGAAAAGAAATTACACTGAAAATTTTGACATTGCCCACTGCATACCAACAACTTGCAATTATAGGGTCTGAGAACTATTCAGCACATTTACACTGCAAAACAGCCAGTGTTCTGCCAGAAAATCATCTGCGAACAGTGAACAAATTCTTGCTGGGGAAAATAAATAAATAAATAAAATAATACCACTATAATGAATCAATAGTCTGAAGAAGAATTAACTATTTAACTGGCAACTTGAATGACATTAATGAGCGATATAACAAACAACAAAAATTTATCAAGCAGTTACACACTCCAAATAAATAGTTAAAACTAGTGAAGCTAATGAAATCTTTTCATGAAAGCTTCACAGTTTACAGCAGTCCTTCACAGTCATAATTGTATTTCATAGATCTGTAAACTGACAAACATTCATTAGATCTCTAAACAAGTGGTATGCATAGTGGTATTGTATGTTTATATGTTTTCTGTTACCTTCTCTGTGCAAAGCATGTACCCAGAGTTCCTCTAAATGGTCTTTGATTATCCAGCTGAATGGCATTAAACATCCTGTATTCCTGTGAACTACAATACTGTTCTGGACAAGAATTGTCTTTGTCACTGAGCTGGAAAAGACACAGACAGTGGAAAATATATTCATAAAATATCTTTCTGCAGAAGCAAATCAATATAGTGGTGTAGATATGAGGTACTTACTTGGAATCGACTCTTGTATATGGAACATTTAAAAACTTGGCATTTCCAAAGATGTCCAACCACAGTTTTTTCACTGATTCTCCTGAGTTTCTATCTAGCAAGATGTCAAGATTATGGTCACGGTCAATAACTGAGACCAGCTGTGCCAGGAAGGGAATAACTGCAGCTTGAACCCGCTTCCATAAGGTATTTCTGAAAATGTAATTAGAGTATAAATGAACACCAGTTAAAAAATATATTTATGCAGTGATAGAAATAAACATTTTATTTGTTTGGTATGGTTTTACTGCTGGTCAGCTGACTCTGACTGGTCACAAATGAAAAAAAGGCTTGAAAAAGGCCATAAACTGTTCTAAAGCATTTCCAACATAAGTCCAAGTTATGTAATTGTTTATTGTAATATGACCAGATCGTCCTTAATTACAAACAGATTATATTTAATTGTAATTAAGTATATATTTTCTTACTGTTAACTTACCTGAATGTCCCACCCTCTTGTAGGGAATCAATATTGGATGCTTCTTTGAAAACCCAATTCTTTGCTGAGAGAGTGTGTTCATCATGGTTCATCAACAGAGTATGAAGACGGCGCTTTATGGTTTTCAAAAATGTAGCTGTGGATTATAAAAGTAAAACATTCAGTGGTTAACTAAATGTAAGATATTATTCTCTCTCTCTCGTCCTCACATACACACACACACTCATATATATATATATATATATATATATATATATATATAACACACACACACACACACACAGTATATATAAAATTACATTCATACCTTGAAGTTCCTCACTATCAGACAGGAGAGTTAGCAGAATTTCTACTCTTCTAGTGCTGCGACATCCTGTATCCCCTTGGTCTCTCAGCATGCCCACTGCACTTTGAACGCAGCTACGCACCAGTGCTGTGGTATCTAGAACATTCTCCCAGCTCTTGAGAGACCACAAAGAAAAAATTTGTCAAAATTTTTTCACATGACTACACCATAATAAAAAAATGAACATAATGTTTCTGATGTTAGAATTTACTATATTATCCTCTTGTTCCATTTTTTCAGCTTCTTCTTCTCTATGCATGTCCTCTGTCTCCATAGCTGTGACAGACAAAAACAGAGTTTGTGCCGTTAGACAAACACCTGCTAAAGGTCTGTCTGCATTCAAAATGAATACATTTAGGAGGAATTATCGTTACCATCGGGCTGATCTTCCTTTTCCTCAAACAGCTGACTGATGGTAAGACACTGCAAGGCTTTAATATCAGAGACAATATCTTTTGATCTTCTAAGGTCATCAATGTGGACTGATTTCCAGGGGCCTGAACAGAAAAATACATCAGAAAATTCTTAAATCTGTCCAAAGCCCTTTATACACTATATCAACACCTCACCATTACACACCCCATACATTATTTGCTTATATAATATCCCATTAAAACCATAGGCATTAATATGCAATTGCTAAAAAGGAAAAACAAAGTTAGTCAGCCATCATTTTCAATATACGCTATATGGCCAATATGACCAATCAAACACATACGTGTTTGTTAAACATCCCATTCCGGATTTACTCCCCCTTTGCTGCTATAACAGCCTCCGTTCTTCAGGAAAGGCTTTCCACAATATTTTGGACCATGGCTTTGGGGATTAGTGCCCATCCAGGCATAACAGCATTAGGGGGAACCTTGTTTGGCACTGCTATTGGACAAGAAGGCTTTGTATGGAGTCAGTGTTCTAATTCATCCCAAAGGTGTTCAGTGGAGTTGAGGGCAGAGCTTTGTGCAGAACACTCAAATTCTTCCAAATCAACCTTGGCAAACCATGTCTTTATGGACCTTAGTTTGTGCACAGGAGTACTGCAATGCTAAAACAGATTTGGGCTAGGACCATTAGCAATAATTCAAAGAAATCTTAATGTTAGAGCAAACAAAGCATTCTAGACAACTGTGTGCGTCAATCCTTGTGGCAATTGTGTGGGGGAAGGCTCACATATGGATGAGATGGTCAGCTGTCCTGATACATCTGACCATATAGCATATCCATTTTAAAATTAGCCATAGAAACAAAAGCTTTATCTCACCTCCATGAAATCCAACATAAGAAGTTCCACCTTCCACTCTTGGTAGTTTGGTAATGAAGTAGACAAACACCTTACTGCCCTGCTCCTTCCTGAATTTGTTGATTTCACCAATAGAGGAGTACCTAAATTAAGATTAAATGTCATTACTGCTTCATAAAGTCCCACTTCAGCAAGTGAAATGGACAGCAAGTCAGATGAAAGACTTACTTTGCTGATGCAATGAGGTTGGAGCTTTGTAAGGCTTCATCAAAATCAGTCTGAATAATTAGTATCTTGTTCCCAGAGGTACTGTCTAAATAGTTTCTAGGATGACACAAATGGTAATGATTATTGGTTATTGTGGGGGGGGGGGGTACCAGATCTGTATTTAATGTATATTATTCATGCATACCTGATTTTCTTTAGGAAAGAATGCTCCGTGTCAAACTGATGCAATACAAGTAGCTCTATGTTTGGAACCACTTCCTGTAGCTGCCCGATGTCTACTGCTGTTAGAAGTCTGGAAAAGGTAGTCACCTGCAGGATTTCAACACAATCAGGAATTATCCACAAAAGGCAGGGTTTATTTTTATTATTAATATTATTATAAGAAATTCTCTCATTAATTTCAATTACTTAAGAGTCAAAATGGCATTTGAAACATTTTAATATTAATTAGGCTATTTATACTGAGTCCAACAGGAGACTGAAGAGAGAACCCTATGCATGTAAAGAGCAAGGACTACCAAGAGGCTTTTCAAAAACCTGGGAAAGCAGCTAGCAGCCTAGGCAAACTTGGTGATGCACTGAATCCCCTGTCTTCATGTATGCAGCCTATACCCTGGGTGTTGGGCATTCTCCTATGATACAAGATGATGAATAACCTCCTAACTTGAGCAACCAACGAGTTCTGCCGTAGATATAGAAGCCATAGAACAGCAAAAGTTTCTGCTGCAAGAATTAAACAGTGCCAGCCAAGGCACAATTCTTAGAAGGTGCATTGCAAAATAAGATCCTGAGGTTTTTGAGGTCTTGGTAGCAGAAAATATTGTGTAGGTAGTCCAAAAGTAGAGGACAAAAGGGGAAACTGAAGAGAAAATTTTACTCGGAGATGTGAGTGTCCAAGAACAAACCACATGAACTCCTGAAGGCCAAAAATAACTTATGTAATCTTAGAATACCATCATGCTGGGCTCATCAAGTGGCACCCTTTCTCTGGCCCTAAGCCAGCTTCCACTGCATTTTTCCAGATACTTTAAAATGATTTAGAATTTGAAAAATAAAATACTGAATATTGTCCTCCTATAAAGACCTACTGAAATATTTGACTACATTTACAGTCATGGGGAAAAGAAAGTATACACGACTTCAACTCTAAAGCTTGGGAAATCTTTTTGTATCCAAATCCGGCTTTAAACTTCTCCACAACAGTATTACGGACCTGCCTGGTGTGTTCCTTGGTCTTCATGATGCTCTCTGTGCTTTCAACAGAACCCTGAGACTATCACAGAGCAGGTGCATTTATACAGAGACTTGATTACACACAGGTGGATTCTATTTATCACCATCAGTCATTTAGGACAACATTGGATCATTCAGAGATCCTCGCTGAACTTCTGGAGTGAGTTTGCTGCACTGAAAGTAAAGGAGGCCGAATAATTTTGCACGCACCACTTTTCAGTTTTTTATTTGCTAAAAAAGTTTAAAATATCCAATAGATTTCGTTCCACTTCACAATTGTGTCCCACTTGTTGGTGATTCTTCACAAAAAATTAAAATTTTATATCTTTATGTTTGAAGCCTGAAATGTGGCAAAAGGTTGAAAAGTTCAAGGGGGCCGAATACTTTCGCAAGGCACTGTATATATATGTGTGTGTGTGTGTGTGTGTGTGTGTATGGAATTGTTTTAAAGTTTAAAGGAATTTGTATAGCCTATGATTAAAAAAAACAGAAATAAAAGTAAGAATTGATGTATATAATAAAAAAAAATGTGATCTGATTATTATACGAGTATAATATGAGTTATTGCAGAACCTTTCAAGAGGAAACCATGAAGCAATCACACAGAATTACTGCTAATATAGTTTTAATTAATGATTATTCAAACAAATCATTCAAGACAGATTTACCTCAGTGAAAGAGGCATGGTTCCACTCTTCCTGTTGGATGTGAGACAAGACAAAGTCAGCCATACAGCTGTGCTTCTGGTCTTCAAAGTACACCCTTGCTAGGTGTTCACTTTCCACTCTGGAAAGGGCTGAACTATCTAGGCGAACCACTGCATCTGGTGTAGCACAGTTCATTAAGATTAGTTTGGCCTCATCCAACAGCTGTCGCTGAGGGTCAGAAAGTTCCATCTCTCCTTTCTGCCTCTCCATAACTTGCAAGATGACGGAGGCACAAGTATCAGAGTGATATCCAATGAAAACATCAGCTGGGCAGTATTGTGCTGCCTGGAGAGCAGGTGAATGCTGACTGTTAGATGTAACGAACAGGACAACCCATTTTTCAAGCATTTTTACAAGCTGCTTTTGTTCATTCTTTAGCACAGTGTTAATGTCCAGGTAGTGTTTCTCCAACCTGTTAATCAGAGGAACAGGAAATTGTTTGTAGACAATTTCCTTCTCCTCAATAACTATAAGCCTGAAGTCCTTGTGCACTCTACACTTGACACGGTGGGTTCCAAGCCCCAAATCCACATACTTCTGACCTCCAAGGGAAACATAGTATTGATTGAGTGCATCGTATAAGCTTTCATACAGGTTTTGCAAATTTAGAAGCACTATGGTTTGACCCGTCTCCATGCAAATCTTGACACGGTTAATATTACGGCAAATCTGGGTGTACTGTTGGTCTTTAGGGAAGCTTGAGCCAAAGATGATTTCAGGTTGGTACTGTTCAGAAAAGAATGTTTGCTGAAGAATCTGTAGAGCCGCATAATTTTTTGTTAGGATGAGCAGGTAGCGACACTCCTCATCTTGAGCAACTGCTGTAATATTTTGTCTCACGAGCTCAATGGTATCAATGCTTTCAAGGTTAGGTTTAGACACAAGCCTGTGGGTGAAAACAGTGACCGAATTCACAGTGTCTTTACCACTAAAGTTTCTTAACACAGCCTCCACAATCTGATCTGCACTTGGGGTTTGATCTGATGCTTTGGCAATAGCAAACATCATCTTAATCAAGCTGTAATAGTCACGTAGGCCAAAAAAACCTTTCCCATCTTTCTTGCAGATTCTGAGGTAAGCACGAGCAAAAGGCTGAAAGAAATCCCTAACCTTCTCAAGGATCATTGCATCGGAAGAGCAAATGCCTTTGGCACTCTCAATCAACTCTTTCTCATCAGGATCACCACGAGAAACAAATATTCCTCTGTTCATCTTCGCTGGGTCTAAAGCCCAATTAGATATACCGATGAACCCAACCTTTTTGTGAGGCAGGGGCTGATCATCGATGCACCCTTCCTCAAGAAGTGGATGGAGGGTTTTCAGAGGCATTTTCGGAGAATCCTCAGCTAGACCAATTTCATCCAGTACCACCACTGAGATATACTCATTTAGATTCTTGCCCTCCTGAAAACGGGCACACTGCTTGAACGTGTTGATGATGCCTTCTGGTGTGGAATGAGGACTGCACTGAAATGACACCAGATGAATCTGTTTTAGTTTTCTAAACAAGTCAGAATGAGCTGCTTGACCTTGCATAGCATCTGCAACCAGGGTTTTAGACAGAGATTTGGAGCTTCCAGGTTTCCCAACCAAGAAGAGAGGAATTCGCAGCTCAATACAAATCACCATCATGAAAACATTTTCCTTTAAAGCATTATTTCTTGCAATGGTGTCACCTAGTGGAACTCCACTAAGAAGAAGATCCTGCATAACTGAGATTTCTTGCATTAACTTGACGGGGCTGTAGGTCCTTGGGAAGTATTTACAGATTTTGACCCTATACTTCTCTTTGTCCTCCAAGCAGGCATGGTAGCACACACCAATAGCCATTACTAATGACCACAGAATAGGGTCTCTTTCATCAATGTCTCTCAGACTGTGCTCATTTTTTTGCACTCTCTGATTATTCTCATACTTGGAAAGTTCTGACAGCAACATTTCATTATTTTGGTAGAACCATGCAAAAACTTGCATGCAACGTTCAACATCCCTCAGACTTACAAAACTACATTCATCATTTCTTGTCCTCATATACTTCTGTGAAGCTGATAAGACATCTGTGATGATCTTCATGTAGTCCTGAGGGAAAGAGTGGTTTTCAACCACCCTTTGGACTATTTGCTGAACGTACATTTTCTCAGTATGGTCATTAAGTTGTCCAAAGTCCCAAACTAATGGAATCATGCTAGGAGGCAAGGCCTGCACCCTGTACACAAGTTGACGGAGCGGAATGGATCCAAGCTTTTCATCAGTTTCTTCAGCTCGCACTCTGTATCCCAAACCAGCTGACTCCAATCTCTTAATCATTACATCGGTGTGTTTCCTGTATGGGTTACATGCAGCAATAATTTGCAAGCCAGTGTTTGGCATCATGGATTCACCCTCTACTGTTTTATCACACAGTACTTCTTTAATGCTGCTGATGGCCTCTGTTGTGTTTGCCTCATCAAAGAACAATACAGAGTCAAAACCATAATCTTGTTTATTGCTGCAAGCAATGGCCTCTGCCTCTCTCACTTTGGTATAAATCATATCTGAGCTTGTTCCTCCATGGACTTTGACTAGTTTCATATTCTCTGTGGCAACTCCACTCCGTCGAAGCTCACACAGGTATTTAATTAGCCTGGTCTTCCCACACCCTGTCTCACCCATGATGATGACTGGAATACCACACCTGAAACGCATGTGTATAGCCAGAATCTTCAGTATATTGTCAGTCGTTAGCTCGTAAGTTTCATCTGGGTCAAGGGGCCACTGTATTCCCAGAACATTGCAGATTCGCTCAATTTTCTCTCCTCTTGAGAGATTATCAAAGTCAATATTAAAAGGAACCCTCTGCAGGCTGAGACCCTCATATAGTTCCTTTGTCATGATGTTCTTTTTGATCACTCTCTGTGTCGATGGATCAATGGCATCGACCCAATTCTGATCATTTGGCTGTAGATGAAAGCCAATGAATGTCATAGACACATGGTCATCATTGAAGAAAATATAAGGATGAGGCTCTGATTCCCATCTCTTCCTTATCCTGAATGGTGCAAGGTCTTCTTCACTAACACCTGAAATGTCCATTTGTTGCCTCCCTGGGCTCTGATCAGAGATGCTCAGAGAGGGCGTAGCAAAGTCCTTAGCCATAAGTATCATGAAATCAACCACAAAGTTTTTAAACCCCAGCAAAGTGTCTCCTGTAAAGGATGCATCACAGAATACAGATGTCTCACAGTCTTGTAGCTGCAGATTCAAGAACCATGTAAAATTCCTCAACTCTGCCCAGGAAGGGTCCATGACACCACAGTACAGAAACATCAACTGTAGGCATTCCACATGGGTTCCTTCAATTTCTCTGTACATAAATCCATCCAAGTTGTTTCCATGGTGGAATTGTTTTAGATATTGGTATGGGCGCTGGTAAGCCTCACTTCTGAATTCTTTATCATCCATTAGGGGGTCATCACCCACAGTTGTGGATGGGTCTTCTGACATCCTCATTTCCAGCTCAAGAACTTCTTTTGGAGTTCGGCAGTAGACAATTGGAAAAACATCCTGAAAGGCTGACTGGACACTTACACCCTGTCATAAAATGGAAAACACATCATCGCTGTTACAGGGACAGTAGGAATGTGTTGTGATCAGCAAAATTATTAATTATATGAACTGCCTTACGGATCTTGGGCCTTTTCTAGGCACACTTGCACTAGACTGGAGTAGCTCAATGATGTATAGGTGCCTATTGCTGCACTTCCACATTCTTCCTTCTGAATCAAAGAGGTAACCCAAGACCAGCAGCCGAAAGAGAAATTCATGGAGGCCTTTCTGCACCTATAATGTAGCATATAGGTAACGCAACACAACAAAAATGTATTTTTGAAATAAATAAATAATGATTCAATAAATAATTAAATTAATTAAATAATGTTAAAAAACTATTACCGAAGAAGTAATATCAAAATGAAAGATGGTTAGTTCCCTCTTGGGGCTGTGTAGCATTGACTGAAGAACAGCATTTTCATCCACTCTTGGCTCTATCAACCGGATACACTTGAGCTGTGAGGGTTTTTTGCTAATCACCTTCAATCTTTCATACAACCGACGTATATAAAGTGATTTGCCTAGCAACACAAAAGTTAGGTATAATTCAATCAATTACATTTGACAATAGAATGGAGTTTTTTTGTATGTTTCTTTTTTTAACAAATGTGACTTTATACCCACCAACACCTGCTCTTCTCGAAGATACAACTCCCACAAATGTTCTGTTTTTAAAAACACCAGCAGCACTGGAAAAATCCTTTGGGACTGTGTAGTGCTTGGCGAGGTATTCTTGAATTCTGCTAAGGGGTTCTTGGGGTACCATGTGCAACCGAAACTGACTGAAGACTGAGGGAAGGTATGCATGTTCTCGATCAGAACTACAGATCAACACCAGCCTGTAGTCATTCCTGCTCTGAGCCTTTTGACGTTGGAAAAACTGTTCCACTTTGTAGCTCACTTCATAAGTTAGCTGATCTACATAAAGCATGGTGTATATCTTCTGTCCTCTGTAACCAGCAGTGAGACAGCGCCTAAAAAACAGCTCTACTTGCTCATACGAAGTGGAAGAATCACAAAGGAGCACTTCATCATATGTGGGCAGCGGCTCATCTTCACTGCTCATGTAAATGGAGATACAAGATGTCTGAATCTCTGTGAGAGGGCAGATAATGAGATTTGGTTTTCCAATAACTAGTCCCCTAGGTAGCTCTCTTTGTACATTTCTCTGATTCTTTTTAAGAGCTCCCTCATCCTCATCAACATCATCAGCATTCACCTTAGTTTCACTGGGGCTATCAGACAAAATTTCCAAAAGTCTTCCTAGACTTCTGACATCAAGAGAGTTGGGAAGAAACGTTTTCATGTTTCTCATGTACGTATTCCAAATCATGTCAAACCTTCTAATATCATTTTCCAGACCAAAATCAGAAGCAGAGACACCTTCAATATCCATCTCACATTCAACCTGATTGGGAACATCAACAAAGGTTTGAAAATCAATGTCTTCATTTTGCTCTGAAGGCTTTGTTAGCAACTCATACTGAAGAACGTGCCAGCTTTTCCTCAAGTTGAAGGTAGTGCAATTCGGTTTGATGAAAGAAAGCATCATGATAGCTTGATCGTCAAGATTTGTCAAGTTTTTCTGAGTCAATTGGCTGCACAGATATACTATCTGTTCTGCTGTAAAATAATTGAGGTAGTAATTCTGAGATCTTTGCTTGTCCATGAAATCTTTCCAAAAACTGAGGCAACGCTCCATTTTCTTACAGACTTCCAGGAGTTGCTCTGCCACATCACCCTTCATTATAACAACACTGACATCATTTGTCAAGTTGAAATCCATGACAATGCACACTTCTTTGCTATTACAGTGGATAACTGCCTCCCAAAGTCTGAACAATGGATTTCCAGCCACAAATAAGTCAATAAATGCAGAACCTAATCTCTGTACACTGGCAAAAACCTGTAAAAATAAAAAGACAGTTATATACTCCTATAATATAGCTCCATGAAATTTGGAAATCAGTGTACTATTTATGAAGTATATGTAATACGAACAACTACACTATATGGACAAAAGTTTGTGGACACCTGACTATCACAACCATATGTGCTGTATAGTCCTCCCCAATGATGTTATAATAATGTCCACTTTTCTGGCAGTGTTCTTATTCTTGGCTATGGGGTTTGCTCATTTAGTCACAAGAGCATTATTGAGGCCTGGTGCATAGTTGGCATTCCAGTTCATCCCAGATGTGTTCAATGGGGTTGAGGTCAAGACTCTGTGCAGGCCACTCAGGTTCTTCCACACCAAATGTAGCAAACCATGTCTTCATGGTTCTCGCATTGTGCATGGGGCATTGTCATGCTGGAACAGGTTTGGGCCCCTAGGTTCCAATGAAGGTAAATTGAAACGCTACAGCATTCAATGTCCTGATAAACAATTGTGTGCTTCCAACTTTGTGGCAATAATTTGGGGAACACTGATGATCAGGTGACCACAAACTTTTGGCCATGTTTTGTTCTCTCTGTTCTGAAATTTGGGACCAACCTCTACAAATCTATCAACTTCATTCTGGCCTTGCTCTCCTTTGCCAGACATAAGCATCAACTTATTCTGAAGGTCTTTGAGGTCTTCAAGGGAGTAACATCGCATCTCATGGCCCCCATCATGCTCCTCTGGAATACGTAGCTTCAAGACTTTATCCAGACTCAACTTTAAAAAAAAGTAAAGCATTTTAAAAATATGCTACTTGCTGATCTTGTACAGTGCTGCTAGAAAGTTTGTGAACCCTTTACAATTTTCAGCATTTCTTTATGAGTTTGAACTAAAACAGATTTTCATCCAAGTAGTAGATACCCAATTACCCAATGAAACAAATGGTGCAAAAATTATTTTTTTTATTATTATTATTATTTTTTATTGTTTTTTTTTTAAGAGCAAAATTATCCAACATTAAATATATACGCTGGAAAAAGCATGTGAACCTCTAGGAGTTCGAGTTCATTTAAAGGGGTAACTGAAGTCAGTTGTTTCAGTCAAGGTCATGGAAATCAGGTGTGAGTTTAGCAGGCTCTTCCATGTTTCAGTAACATGAACTAAGGTCTTCATCACACAAATTTATGTGTCATGCCATGACCAAAGGAGATTCCTGAAGACTTCAGAAAACCTGACGCTCATATGGATGGAAAAGGTCACAAAACCATTTCAAAAGAGTTTGCCCTCCACCAATACACTGTGAGGTAGATGATTTATATATATATATATATATATATATATATATATATATATATATATATATATATATATATATATATATATATATATATAGAGAGAGAGAGAGAGAGAGAGAGAGAGAGAGAGAGAGAGAGAGAGAGAGAGAGAGAGAGAGAGAGAGAGAGAGAGAAAATTCAGTACCACTGTGTAGTCATCCAGCAATAAATCATTCCAAAATTATAGTCAATAAAACCCCAGGGTAAAATGTAAAGACCTACAGGCAACTCTTGAATTGAGTATAGCAAGGCAAATACTCTCCAAAAAAAACACTGCTGCCTGTTTGAAGTTTGCTCAAGACTATGTGGACTAAGCCAGAAGCCTACTGGAAGAATGTTCGGTGGACAAATTAATCCAAAATAGAATGTTTTGGTTTAAATGAAAATCTTCATGTTTGGCGAAAACAAAACACTGCATACCAAAATAACTGGAAACATGAGTTTCATAGTTTGGTACTGCTTTTTTTTGTACAGGACAGCTTGCCTTTAGTAATGATCCTATCAATTTGGTATTGTATCAACAAATTCTACAAGAGAATGTCTGGGTATCTGTCTGTGAACTGAAGCTTAACCTTAAGTTGGTCATGCAGCAAGAAAATGACCCTAAGCACACTAGTAAGTCTACAAAATAATGGTTATAGCAGAAGAAATTTAAGTCAAAGTCTAACCCTAACCCAAAAGAAATGTTGTGGAAGGACGTGTGATAAAAAGAGCAATTCATGCAAGGAAGTCCATCAGCACCACAGAGTTGTTGCAGGTGAACAGAGTTGAAGAGGGAGGAATGACCCAACCTCCAACCCATTGATCACCAGTTACAGGAAATGTTTTGTTGAAGTTATTGCTGTTCAAGGGGTGGGGGTCACACCAGTTACTGAAAGCAAAGGTTCACATACCTTTTCTGACACACACACACATATAATTTTTACATTTATATATATATATATATATATATATATATATATATATATATATATATATATATATATATATATATATATATATATATATATAAATAAAAGTGTTGAATAATTTTGGTCAATAAATGAATAAATGTCATAGCTAATGTTTTTAAATCATGTGTTTAATCGGGATCTCTTTAACGAGTTTCAGGATTTGTATAAAGATCTGACCACATTTCAGTCAAATTTATGCAGAAATACAAACAAAGATTGTAAAGGGTTCACTAACTAACTAGTGGCACTGTACATATTGTATTTGTAGAATGAAACCCTTTTGTGTTTAACAAACCTTCTTTTGTTTCTCAGCACTGATGATGTAGATTCCTTTTGTGTTGATAGCTGAAGCCAATGACAAAGACGAGAGTTCGACAGATCCATGGCTATCCTTAACTGTCTTTAACCATTCAATGTGTCTTGCTGTGTCACGCTGAAACCAATTCAGTAAAATTAAGCAACTATCCATCTCATATGAAGGATAAGAATCCAAAAACTGAAAGCAGATCTTACCAGTTTCTTTGGAAGATTGGGATCATTATCAAGTGCCTTCCAAAGCTTCTTCAGTACCTCTTTAAAGACCCTGAAGCTAGAATCTGACTTTAGCTCATATAACATTGAGGAGTAGCCAAGAACAGCATCATGAAAACAGGCCACTCTATCTACATCCAGATCATTTTCACCCGCAGAGATAGAGGCCAGGTCCACAAACACTTTAAGCTCATTGATATCTGTATGGTAGAAAAAAAAATTTTAAGAGTAAAAACAATGTTTCTAACACTTTGGTGATGGGCAAGTACATCACTGTCCCAAGATTTCCAAAAAGCAGAGAACATGGGCAGAATTACAGATATAAAAACACATTTCAGATGTGAACATTTCTAAATACTGGGTCTGATAATCCCTTAGGGTATACATATAACATTGCACACATGGAAATTGTCCTTGTCATCAACCACCATGGTGAAACCCAAACAACGATTAACACAAAAGAAACAGGTGTTTTTTGACCTGCACAAGTCAAGTAATGTTTATGAAAAAAGTGCAAATACAAATTTAAAAAGTCTTGAATGCAAAAAGCAAATTAAAGTTGATTCTTGTGGTATGAATTTTGACATTCCTGATCTGCATGTCTGACAAACCCATTGTAAAATACGGTGGCAGATCACTGATGCTTTGAGGATATTACACTAACTATCAGGAACACAGTGTTGCTCAACAATGCACATAAAAGCCACCTCAATCTCCAGATAGGAACCTTATTCATTCTGCACAATAAGTGCAATGAAATTCAAAACAATTGAAACTTTAAAATTGCCATTAGCAGAGGTAATGTCCTTTTTAAAATAAAAAATAAAAAATACAGTATCGATGTTTGATTGTTTTCATTTTAGTAATATTTTTTTTGTTAGTAAGTGCACATTACTAAAACTTGTCTGCAAAGCTACTTTGGCCTAAGTGGTAGGGCTGGTAAAAATATAGATTCTCTGATTTTAATCAATCTTCAATTTATTGAAACAATATCGATTTGGGAAATCCCAGAATCAATTCTTAAAGCGAGAGGATGTGAATATTATCTGTAGTTCGCCTCTCGTCCTGAAGATGTCGCCATCTTTCGAATTGCTCCACTTAAAATACACTCAAAACAAAACTAAACTAAACTAAACAAACATCCATCCATCCATCTTCTACCGCATACTCCTTCTTCCGGGTCACGGGGGAACCTGGAGCCAATCCCAGGAAGCATCGCGTACAAGGCGGGGTACACCGTGGGCAGGGGACACACTCACACACACCCATTCATACACTACGGACACTTTAGACACGCCAATCAGCCTACCATGCATGTCTTTGGACTGTGGGATAAAACTAGAGTACCCGGAGGAAACCCCCACAGCACGGCATGCAAACACCGCACACACACGGCCCCGGCAGGAATCGAACCCCGGACCCTGGAGGTGTGAAGCGAACGTGTGTGTCCACAGAAGCAATCAATCAATCAGATTCCAAACTCTCCACCATGGCCATGACCAAAGAGCTCTCCAAGGATGTTAGGGACAAGATTGTAGACCTACACAAGTCTGGAATGGGCTACAAGACCATTGCCAAGCAGCATGTTGAGAAGGTGACAAATTATACTATACTGTGGACAGGTGTCTTTTATACAGGCAACAAGCTGAGATTAGGAGCACTCCCTTTAAGAGTGTGCTCCTAATCTCAGCTCGTTACCTGTATAACTGTATATACAGATGGGTGACAAGTTAAAGGAAATATCTATGTAAATTTGGATGGAGATGAGTGAATGAGTGGCTAAGTTAATTGGTTAACATTGTGGCATATGTACAGCCATCTTGAGTAGGCCTAATTTTGGGAATCCATTTGGTATCATCCACAGCAGCAGAGTGAGTCAGAAGTTGGTGCGATTACTCGCAAATGGAAGGTCCCCTTGCTCAAGAAAGCACATATACATGCCCATCTGAAGCAAACATCTGAATGATTCAGAGGACAACTGGGTGAAAGTGTTGTGGTCAGATGAGACCAAAATGGAGCTCTTTGGCATCAACTCAACTCGCCGTGTTTGGAGGAGGAATGACGGCCTATGACCCCAAGAAAACCATCCCCACCATCAAACATGGAGGTGGAAACATTATGCTTTGGGGGTGTTTTTCTGCTAAAGGGACAGGACAACTTCACCGCATCAAAGGGACGATGGACGAGGCCATGTACCGTCAAATCTTGGGGGAGAACCTCCTTCCCTCAGCCAGGGCATCGAAAATGGGTCGTGGATGGGTATTCCATCATGACAATGACCCAAAACACACGGCCAAGGCAACAAAGAAGTGGCTCAAGAACAAGCACATTAAGGTCCTGGAGTGGCCTAGCCAGTCTCCAGACCTTAATCCCATAGAAAATCTGTGGAGGGAGCTGAAGGTTCGAGTTGCCAAACGTCAGCCTCGAAACCTTAATGACTTGGAGAAGATCTGCAAACAGGAGTGGGACAAGATCCCTCCTGAGATGTGTGCAAACCTGGTGGCCAACTACAAGAAACGTCTGACCTCTGTGATTGCCAACAAGGGTTTTGCCACCAAGTACTAAGTCATGTTTTGCAGAGGGGTCAAATACTTATTTCCCTCATTAAAATACAAATCAATTTATAACATTTTTGACATGTGTTTTTCTGGATTTTTTTGTTGTTATTCTGTCTCTCACTGTTAAAATAAATCTACCATTAAAATTATAGACTGATCATTTCTTTGTCAGTGGGCAAACATACAAAATCAGCCGGGGATCAAATACTTTTTTCCCCTCACTGTGTAGGCAACAATAGAATTCTAATAGACTGAGACTGTTTGCATTTATTTAAAATATGCAAATAATTTTTGCCATATATAGTGTATTACTGACAGAAAACACTATTATTTAAAAAGTATGCCTAATGTATATGTATATTTATTTATTTTAGAACAGTTATAAATGGTTTCTACTTTTATATTAATGGAAAATGTTAATTTGTATGGGTAATGTTTGTATATATATATTTTTACTTTTAGCTAGATGTAAACATGGGTCCTAGAGGATCCCAACAGAATCCCAGCATTAAAAGGTACAAGTCCATTGTTTTTATTTTACTAGTACAAATAACCTGGTAAGAAGATGATAAAAAAAATTTAATTATATGCATCGGAGTGGCAAGGAGTTAAATTAAAAAAAATAAAAAATAAAAAACATTCCAGTATTGATGTTCTTACTTACTTACCTTTTAGTGCTCTTATCTTAACTAATCTTGACAAATTCACCTTTAAGGATTTTGAATTTATTGTTAATATGTTAACAAAGTAATTGTTAATGTCAAATTAATTGAGTTAATATATTAATTTTGACAACTCTATGGAAAAAGAATTATTAAATGTACAGCAATAATGTAAAAATATGGTGCACATGGTATTGATAGATAACTCAGTTTTCTTCCATATGTATTGTTAACTATTTACCTTCAAGAGCTTCTTTGACCCACATAACAAAGCTCTTCCTTAGGCCAAGCTCCTGAAGACAGAGCCTACGAGGCTCTGTGATGTCCACGAGTACAGTTTTGGCCTGCATTAACTCATTGTCAATACTATCAAGAGGCTCCTTCTTAAAGTCCAAGTGCGTCTGGGTTAAGGAAAATGCAAACCAAAAGTAAGTAATGTTTTAATCAACAACCAACATGGTACCACAAGGACAAGCAAGTAAACCTACACTATGGTATAGATTACTGAAATTTCCTGACTTACAACTATAAGCAGCTTCTCCAAGACCTGGAAGTCTCCTTGAAGGCCAAGTGTCTGCTTCACCTTCATGACTGTTTGAGCTGACTCCACTGCCAAGTGAAGTTCATGATACTGTTCTATCTGTTGAATCCTCCTCTGAATCCACCTTTTGTCATCTGCAGGATCCAGTTTGGACATAATTGTAGCATCTTCTTCTAGTTCTACATATTTTCCTATGTAGGCTTTAAATATCAGATCAACTTCTTCAAAGGTCAAGCTGCCATCTTTTAAGCTCTCGTATATCTCCCGGTATTTACTGTAGCATGGTTGAAATATGTCTTCATAAATCAAATCAGTTGTAGCCCACAAGTCTTCCTCATCGTCTGACTCGCATTCATCATCAGCCCTTCTAGCAAAGTCTTTAGCTTGGCTCTCCCAGCATATCTTAAAAATATAGCTCTCTTTAAATGTGTGTAGAATCTCAGCCATTTTTCGTATATCGTCATTAAGATCAAAGTATGTGACAACACCAGCCATTGGGGATGCAATCTGATCAAAGGGATGAACCTCCATAAACGTATTCAGTTCCATCTCGTCAATGTCAATCTGATGTTTTGCATCTAGATCCCCAAAATCAACTGAAATGAGAGGAAACATATAGTTATGTAACTATCCCTTAAACGAATAATCTACAAACCTCAACTAAATCTCTGAGCATATTATATACCTGTTACATGCTCTTGAATATTCCGACACATTGCAATGAGCCCTTTAACAAGCTCACTGTCATGATATATGGCTTTCACCTCATCCTGTCTCAACTGAAGAAGCCTCCTCATGACATTGGCATCTTTGCATTTCTCATTTTCACAGAGACAATCTGTAAGGGAAAAAGTAAATCAAATGATATTATTTCTTAGTAAAAATCAGTAGAAGTGTGCATTTGGACTATGACTACAGTGATGTCATAAATAAATAATGTGAATTAAGATTCAAGTAACAATTTTCAGTCTTTGTGTAATCCTTCAGACAAATGCAGGGCAGGGTATGCAGGTAATGATCATACTCAAGTCCAATGATGTATCCCAATGTACTAACACTACTGTCATAGGTGTTCATATCAGTATTGAGATCAAGACAGCTGCACAATTACCTATTTTTACCAACTCAGTGAAAGTGTTCTTCTTAGCCAAGATGAGATTGAGAACTTTAATCCTTATGCTTCCTCTGATGAGCTGATTTGAAATATTTGTAAATAATGACGTTGCCATGGCAAGTCTTTCTTTAGCCTCTTCAGAGAGCTGATCAATCAGTTTTTCATCAGCACCTATAGTGAGAGTTAAAATAGCGTAAATTAAGAGAACTTACAGAACAAATCATGTCCTTGCAGCAAAATAAAAAATTATCTACCATGAAGTTGGAAAATATTCTTGGCTGCTGTCCAGTTAAGAAGGTGCTGGAGAACCACCTCTTCCCTTTCTTGGTAATACTCGCTCTCAGTTTTTGGCCAAGACTTCTGAATAATTGCAGAGATAAGCTTTCCAAACTTCCAGTTTATTTTGCATCTCTCAAATAGTCTTGCTTCAGTCTTCGTCTAAAAGGGGGGAATCACCCAGATAAAAACATTTGTCAAAAACAAGTTACACTGGATGGGTAGCTAAATTACAACAGCTGGGCCTGAGAAATGGTTGGATCAAAGACTCTCTTCTTTTTTCTTGAAGCGTGATGAGGTATCTGGGATGACATAGGGCTTATGCATAGACCCTGACTCGATAATAGAAATGTTTTGATTCTTGGTGCATGTTTTAATGCACATTATTACATCTGACTTTTTTGAAAATAATTATAAATAATTATATTGCATAAAAGCACTATGAAATAATTAGCTAATATTTATAATAATATAAATATGAAAAATAATTTATACACACTTTCCTGTCTCATTTTATCCTAGCATATCAGTCACATGATATTTCCTGTTGCAGTCAACACATCTGGAACTGAATTTCTAGCTTTGCTGACCAATGCAAATGTACCTAGAAATGCATAATACCTGGCACATTGTGGTGACAGCTTGTAAGGCACACTTCTCAATACTTCTTGCGACATGAGGATGGGTATCATTAAGTTCTTCAATTCTACTGCAGTATACTTCAATTTGGTCTATTGAAGATTCCTGCAATGAAATGCATTGTGTAATTAATACTTTGTTTTACTAGATTGATTCAGTATGCACACATTAGAGACATTCCAAACCTGTTGAAATTTTCCTTCAAAATCTCGAGTAAATGTGTCCCTCCACTCCTTGGTAAATTCCTCACTTTCAAAGCTTATGGAGATAATGTTGTTCCACATCTATGATGGAATAGAGAATAGCAATAATAATGTGTGTTATTTATCATTTAAAATGAAAAGCTAATAACTGTAGAATTAATTAATTTCTCACCTCAATCTCTGATGTGAGGTTGGCGCTCAAAGTGTAGTTATGCAACAATTTTGCTGTAAAGGTCTGTCCAATCCAAGTTCTGATAGTTTTCAGTGCCAGTGACAAAAGCTCAAGGTTCTTTGGGCTTTTCTCTATGGCTTTTAGACGGTCTTCCTCTTGAATCGACTAAAAAATTTTTTTATAAAAATGAAAAATAAAATAGAAAAAACTTAAATACAATGAAAGATTCAAGCCCTGATTGACTAACAGTTTGCACGTAGAAAAACACCGAAAAAATTATACAAACTTACTAACAGAGTCTACAAATGCTTGCATCTTTCATATGAGCAAAACCCCCATTTTGATTGTTTTTCTCAATGTACAATTGAAGGCATTTCCACAAAAAAGTGCAAAATACAGAGCAGTGTTCATGCAAATAGATACATTTCAGACCAACATGTGATTTACCAAGACTAAAAATTACTTTGGGGATGAAGACCAAGTTCAAAATTTTACATTAACATTTGTGGAAACTAGGCCTGTTACGATGACTACTTTCGTTGGCCGACATATTGTCCCAGAAATAATTGCGATAAACAATAGTCGGCATCCGTCTCTACTCATGGAACAAGGCATGGTGACGTTCAAATCTTAAGTATAGAAACGCACATGGAAACACAATGGGCAATATCGAGGTGTGACTAAGCAGAAGCAGAAATTCTGGACATCAAAGACAAGCAGCACATGAGATGCAAACATGAACATAACTGTACCTCTATGCAGAAGCAACATGAGATTTTTAGCAAATTCAACCAAAATTTCAAATGTAATTTAGTTTACTATATTGGCAATAGATTCGCTTTGATATACCTGTTCAGGAGGAGACTGGGAAAAGTCTGAAACTGAAACCACAATGTTCAAACAAGCAATTGGAATGTCTGTAAAACTATGAGGGTAGGAAGACTTCACTCCTTTGCATATCTTCTCCAGAAGCTTCACAGCTGCTGCTAAGCAGTTCCTTCCATAGTCAGCAGAGAAGCATCTATAAAAGACAAGCCAACAAACCCCAAGTTGTTACTATTTAATTCCAGTTGCACATGTCTGTTTTCAGTAATGACACAGTTTTAATATTAGATTATCTAGTGTTTCTATATTAGACCTTACCAGTACCAATACTCATTCCAATGTGTCTCATTAAAGCTATTTATTTATTAATATTATTCTGTTCATTAGTTAACTGCCTGAACTTGACTTACCTGTATTTTTGTTCAAGAATCTGGCTTTGAATGAATGTCAGTGTATCTGACACATTCTGTGGAGGAACATACAAACCTATTATCAAAAAATATATATTCAGACAAAATAAATAGAATTCATCTTGTCAGCAAGAACTATACCAATATACACTTGCTTATAGTTAACAGAAAATATTTTGGCCAGTGACAGCATGCCTCATCATGTTTTCTTCTTTACATAATAATCATTCAATTATTATGCGAATTTACTTAAAGAGTTAGAGTTTGACACTAACTGAGGAATTGCTGTAGGAAATCTCAGCTGGAGCTTTGAGAACAAAAAGTTGCAACATATCAAAGAGCTCCACATGGATGTTAGTGCTGCATTCCACCATCTCATTAACAGATAACAGGAACATCCATGATCGAGCCAGCAGTGTGTCTACTGCCACAAGATGATGATTTGCTTTCATGAGATTCAGCATGGATCTGAAAAGGTATATCATATGTACCATGTTAATAGTAACCCACTAATACTAAAAGGTGCAAGTTCACAATTTCTTTTTTTAACTGCATGCATTAATTTACATGTACATTCACCAAGCATTTCATTAGGAACACTATACAAATACTGGGTAGGGCCTCCCTTTGCACGTAAAACAGCCTCAATTCTTTGTGAAATGGATTGCACAAGAAGTTGGAAATATTCCTTTGAGATTCTAGTCCATGTTGACATGATTACACCACACAATTCCTGCAGATTTTTCAGGTGCATTTTCATGCTGCAAATCTCAGGTTCTACCACATCCCAAAGGTGTTCTATTGGATTCAGATCCGATGTCTGGGATACGGTGGGTATGATAGTCAATTGACCTACCACGGTATACTGTGAACCCTAGCCTGGACTACTCACACAAGGCAGCTTGGGTCCATTGATTCATGCTACAGGTGCCAAATTATGACATTACCATCTGTGTGCCTCAGCATATGATTTATCAGACCAGGCTGCATTTATCCAGTCTTCAGCTGTCTAGTTCTGTTGAGCCTGTGCCCACTGCAACCTCAGCTTTCTGTTCTTTGCTTACAGGAGTGGAGCCTGACATGGTCTTCTGCTGTTGAAGCCCATCCACCTCAAGGTTCGACGTGGTGCGCATTCCGAGATGCTTTTTTGCTCACCGCAATTGTACAGAGTGGTTATTTCCTGTAGCCTTTCTATCAGCTCAAACCAGTCTGGCCATTCTATGTTGGCCTCTCTTATCAAGAAGACGTTTCTGTCCACAGAACTGCTGCTCACTCAATGTTTATTTCTGTATCGCACTATTGAATAAACTCTAGAGGCAGTTGTGCGTGAAAATCCAAAATGTAACATTCAAAATCACTGAGATCAAATCCCCATCCTGATGGTTGATGGGAACTTTACCTGAAGCTGCTGGCCCATATCTGCATGATTTTTTGCATTGCACTGCTGCCACATGACTGGCTGATTAGATAATTGCATGAATAAGTAGGTGAACAGGTGTTCCTAATAAAGTACTCAATGAGTGTATACTGCTGTTCATTATTATCCAATTTTACTTTTATATATAAATAGAATCAATTTAGTTCAATTGATCACACATCAAAGGCAGCTAGGATATGGTATATAAATAAATGTCAGTGAGTGGAGACTAAATAGTGTTTAACAAAAAAATTATGAAATGACTCATAGAAAAAGCACCTTTTATCTTGTGAATGTAATGACTTCGTGTAGGCCAATTTCAGTCCTTGTAGTCCAGCCCATGCCTGTTCATTTTTTATATTCACTGTGAGTGACACCGGTTCAAATGGCTTTGAAGTTCCCTTGAGAAGATGTAGAAGTGGAATTGCAACAATCCATCGGGTCATCCCTTCTGCCTTCACTGTGTTAATCAGATCCACTAACGTGTCAGGCAAACTGGAGAGTTAAAAGGTACAGTTAAATGCTAATGGCCTAGTACAGGGTTATTCATTCATAAAGTTTTTTACAAATTTATTTTTAAATATTGATTCCGATCCAGAATTAGTAAAGATCCAGTTACATAAAATTCTGAACGGTGACAAGTTACCTTTTATTGCTTAACCATTAATGATTAGTTTATGGCTATAAATAAGACAATCGGAAATGGTTATTTCACTAGCTGCGTTTACATGGACAACAATAATCCACTCTTAACCCGATTAAGACCATACTTTGATTAAGAAACTACCATGTAAACAGCAAATTTGACTTACCTTAATCTAACTAAGGTCATACTCGAATTAAGCTCTAATCGAATTAAGACAGGTGGAGTACTCCTGTTTTAGTCGCATTATGGACATGTATTACAGACATGTAAACACCTTAATCACATTATGAATGTCGTGTGAGAGTTTTCACCCTATTTTGCGACAGAACACGATCACACACAACAGTTTTACGTTTTACGGCGAGCAAGAGAGTTCGGCTACGTCCCAAACCACATATTTTCCCTACTATAGGCCTGTAGTGGGGAAAAATACATGTATCTCGGCTACTATGTAGACTTTAAGTATTTGGTTTGCGACGCAGCCCACAGCTTCAAGCAGTTGTCTATTTGCACGTACAGCATGACAAATAATTAACTGCACTTAAAGCGTTCGTTAAAAAATTCAATAAAAACACCAAAAACTGTATATGGTACCAACTGTATGTTGATACGTGAAATTCGAGAGGGACGTCAGACGGCGTGGCACGGTGATGTAATGACATGGGCTGTTAACCTAATTATGTTCTAATACATGTAAAACGGGAACATGACAGGAGTATTCTAAAAGCGACTCATGTAAACACCTTAATCATATTATTATCTTAATTAGAGTAAGGTCAATAATTAGATTACTGCAGTCCATGTATGTATGTAAATGTAGTCACTGATTTATGGCCAGTGATTTTTACCATGTAAAACATACATATATATATACATATACATATACATATATATACATATATATATATATATATATATATATATTTTTTTTTTTAAGAAACCATTTATATAAAAGTATAAGATTAACATATAGTGCATCCAGAAAGTATACACAGTGCTTCACATTTTTGTTGCTACAGCCTTATTCCAAAATGGATTAAACAAATTATTATCCTCAATATTCTACAAACAATACCCCATAATGACAATGTGAAAGAAGTTAAATTTAATAAAAAAAATAAAAAACAAAAAAAAAGCACATGTACATAAGTATTCACAGTCTTTGCTCAATACTTTTTTGAAGCCCCTTTGGCACCAATTTTGATTGTCATGGCAAAGGCTGTAAATACTTATGTACATTTTTTTTATAAATTTGCAAAGATTTCAAACAAACTTCTCACACATTGTCATTATGGGGTATTGTTTGTAGAATTTTGAGGAAAATAATTAATTTAATCCATTTCGGAATAAGGCTGTTACATAGCAAAATGTGGAAAAAGTGAAGCGCTATGAATACTTTCCAGATGCACAGTATATAGGAATACATTTAAAATGATGATTTTGGACATATGCATACCTACAGCCAATAACCTTTCGTACAGCTAGATATTGTACAGTATCTGGTAATCTAGGAGACATGTTGTATTTAATCTGTAAAGACTGAAAGTGCACCCACTTTTTCAAGCATGAAAATGACTCTTGGATGTTGGTCCAAAAGGGGAGAAACTGATCTTTAGGAAGATTTGGCAGGCAGAGGGCAGAGCAAAGTCGATTAAGTTCCCCCCAGTCTAGCTTAAGTTCATACTGCTTCCACAAGTACAGCATAATGACAGCAGCCTTCAGAGGTTCCTTAATATATTCACTTTTTGATGAGACATCTTTCTGCAGTTCTGGAATGACGTGCTCAACCATAAAGTTCTTTAGGAGCTTACTTACCTAATATTAAAAAAAAAAAAAAAAGCAGAACAATTGTATGCATTCTCATTATTCAAGCAAGGAAATAAACTAGTAGATGTAGAGTCCACATTACATCAGTAATACTCACATCTTTTTCAGTGTAATTCAAGCTTGACCATTTTGTCTCCTTCTCTTCAAACACAAAGGGGTTTCCGTAGATCTGATGGAACTGCTTGAGCTGTGTGATAAAGTTTCTGAGATTGAGGTCAGTCCAGCTTCTGAGAAAATCAAAAATTGTCCCAAGCATAACTCTCCCTGCAATCTCTCTTCCTTCGATCACACTTTTCCTCTGTTCAGGCCAAAGAGCCTCCTTTAATCTTTTAAGTACACTCTTAGATGGTTCTGCACAGATTATGTCATCATACTGATGCCATTCTCCTGCAATACATAAACAGATCAAATCATGTACACAAACTGACCAGATTTTGATGTGCACCATTTAAGTGGGTATATTCAGTATACTTTCAAAATGAAGTACAGTAATTGGCTGTAAAACAACATTTCGTCTCAGCTGAACCTATAAAAATCCATTAAAACCACACAAAATAAATATTGAAAGATTTAAAATATTAAAAACCTTTTTTTGGTAAAAATGAACAAAAATCAATGGATCAAGTACATAAAAAATAAATCAGTGTTCAAACAGTGTTCCATACCATACCCCGATTCGTAATGGTAAGCTTATAATAAATGATTTATCATTTGGGCTGTCAGTTTGTATTTCTCTGGAAATGTCAGTTTGACGTCATTCATCTTTGTGTGGTTACGTAACGTCCATAAACAAAAACATGACGACCTGGGTACTACATTGCGTGCGCAAGTGCTAAGGATGGTGGAGTGTTTGTAGCTTGTTCTTAGAACAGTTGTTTATTTAAACTAGTCATCAAGATGGCTGTTTTTAATCTGGATAGTTTTAAACACAATTATCGTTGACATCTGTGGAATCGGCTGTTGTTAAAATCAAGAAACCTCGTACAGTGGAGAGCCTGCAGACAAAAAGGGAGCGAGGCGGAACCCATGCTAAAATGAGAATGAATATCAGCGTGGCTTTTGAGAGGTGGTAACAATGCCACGATCTGAAGGGATTGAAGACTGACACAGACATGGCTTTTTTCTGTTGAACAGGTAAGATTTCAGTGGCTCAATAGGTAGCTAACTAAAATTAGCACACTTGTTCACTTGATTGGTATCGAGTTTCCTATGTTATTGTTTTTTTTAACTTTTTTTGTAAGTGTAGTAAATTGCACTTATTTTCTGCTAGCTGTGAGAGAGCAACTCACTCTAAGAAAACTGCATCCAACATGACAACACCATTGTCAAGTATTGGAGCTAATAGACAACCCATATGTATACCTCAAACCATCAGATTCATTTGCGCAGTGGAGCAGTGCCAAAGCACAACCCATGCAAACAAACAACTCTGCAAGTAACTTGCAATTTTATGTTTCAAGCAGAGATGGCAATACAGATGCAAAAGTTCAGTACCGCAGCATCAAACACAACTGATATCTGCGCCAAAGAATCGCTGCTGATCAATCTTCATTTGTATTGAATTGGTACAATGCATTAGAGTATTGCTTGCTCACATTATATTTAGTTTATATAAAATTTCTTGTAAAAAGTCAGGATATACACTGTTATATTAGCTAAAAGAAGACTAGCCAGAATAAGTATCGTAGCATGGCATCTTCAGGGAAATGTTGACTCATGATTCTACTCACCCTCTGCATTTAGTAGATGTTGTTTAACAAAAAGACATCTGTTTGTGGTTTCCTTCGCATCCATTTTGTAGATATACTCGTAGTCATATCTCTCCTTTTTTTCCTTATACACCACATACTTGTAAGGTATTGACACAGCTTCTGCTTTGACCTTTGTAGACACCAGACTCCCTTCAACAAGAAATCCATGTTCCTTGAGATCCCTGCAATCATAAATGAGTTATTTCCATAGTACATCAGAAAGAAGGTTATGAACATAGAAACTGGACATTGGAAAAGAGATCAGTCTTACTGTGTCACAGTCAGTTCTACAAGGTTGGTATTCCAGTCACTAATCTGCGGGCCAGCCCTTATAAATATGCGGTCTTCATTTGGGTCAAACTTAAAATCCTTTGACAAAACAGCATGAAAGTAAATGGTAAGTCGCTCACTTGCGGAAAGCTGCCGAGTTGAAGTGGGAATTCTGCAATTTATCAGAAGAGAGAATTAGTAAACTTGCAAAAAGAATACATCTGGTAACCTACTATACCTAGACAAAAATGATAGGTCTTCCATAAGCCAGTTTCTAAATACCTCTCCGGGGGAACATCTTTCCTTTTATCTGTCTCTTCACTTTTGTTTTTCTTCTTCAACTCTGGACTTCTCTGGCCACTCAAAGCATCTCCTTTCCCTTGAGCAGACTGCAGAGGCTGATTATTTTCCTTCAACTGTGAATCAACACTGGAGTTTAAACTCTTTACCTGAGCATGAAAAGTACCAACTTCTATTTGATTTATCACTCGATGCGTTTAAACCATACATCACTTTAAATGCACTAGCATATTTTAAGGCATGTCACAGCTTTACCTCAGGTTTGCGCTGTGGTCCAAACACCATTTCTCCTCGATTTATGCTTTTTGTGTATGGCCCAGCCTTAGCATTTGCAGATTGATCAACATTGGCATTCTGATCCAGAGTAGGTGGTGTCTTGGCAGATGCATCGTTTCTGCTTTGTGTTTTGTTAGATGCATCTTTCTGATTTTGTGTCTTGTTTGAAGCATCTTTCTGGCATTGTGATTTCTTAGATTCATCTTTCTGGCTTTGTGATTTCTTAGATTCATCTCTCTGGCTTTGTGATTTCTTAGATTCATCTTTCTGGCTTTGTGATTTCTTAGATTCATCTTTCTGGCTTTGTGATTTCTTAGATTCATCTTTCTGGCTTTGTGATTTCTTAGATTCATCTTTCTGGCTTTGTGATTTCTTAGATTCATCTTTCTGGCTTTGTGGGTTGTTAGATTCATCTTTCTTATTTGCATTCTTAAATGCATCTTTCTGGACCACGTGCTTGGGTTTCTTTTGGTCACCCACCTGTTCTTGCTTCAGTGTTTCTGATGTTGTGAGAAGTGAGCTATCACTGTTCAGATGAGTGGGCTCTTCATCACACTGTGATTTTTGGTCATTTATTTCTCCTGGTTCAAGACAATCCTTCTCACCTTGTTCTCCTGAAGCCAGGTTCTTGTTAACATCTGCCTCAGGTAACGCAGGTCCCTCAAGTGTCATGAGATCACCAGTTTTTTCTTCTGATGGGTTGACGAGAGATGATCCAGGAGACACACTGATATGAATTTCTGCCTGAACAGGTGTGCCTAGGTTCAAGTCAGGAGTCTCGTCCATAACACACACTGATTCCTCACTGTCAGAGGACACGGCTTCCTCATGTGTCCTCCCTATGTCTTTATCAGTCAGGGAGATGTCGGAGAGATCAGAGGTCAAAGACAAAGGACCCCTGTCTTTCTCTGACACTTTCCTTCTCTTCTTCTTCTTTTTTTTCTGAGGGATCAGAGTAAATTAAATATGATAAGATTGCATGCTATGGGAACATTTTGATAAAGACAGATGATTGCTTGGGATATATCCATTCTAATATCAAATACATAAAACCATGAGGTTGAAAAATAATGCAAGGACACTCCATGTGGAAAATGCTTAAGTACCTTTTTTTTGACATTTGGGCTGTTGTCATTTGGCCTTTTAGGAGACCCGGCTGTTAGACGATTGTCTAAGACTGAGTCTGGGTTCGTTTCCGTCATCATCTCTAAATCAGTTGTCTGTGGAATGACTGCAGACTGTGTAGACTCGTCTGGAGTTTTGTTAGATAAAATGCCTGATAAAGTGATAAAGAAAGCCTGATAATGATCAAGTGATTGACCAGATTTAACTATAGCATTTAAATCACATTTTTAGCTAAATCCTTTCCAAAAAACAAATGATTTCATAGGAACTATTTGTTAATGAGGAACAAATGTGTATTTGTATAACCTACTTTGGGATTTCTCTGAGAGTTGTGTTGCCAGTAAAGTCCCACACTGACTGCAGAACTTTGCTGTCCCCTCCACAGCAATATGATTACAGTTTGGGCACTTCATTCTGAAAAACAAAAATGCCTAAAATGTAAAATCAGGATAATTTATTTCACGTTCTTGTGGGAAGTGTACATACAATAGATGTATATTGCTGTACTTTGGGAGTGAGCTTTTAGTCTCCACTGAGCTAATATCATAAAATATCATATATATATATATATATATATATATATATATATATATATATATATATATATATATATATATACACACACATATACACACACACACACACACACACACACACATATATATACACACACATATATATACACACATACATACACACACACATACAGGAATTCATTGTTGCGGTGGCCCTTTATTATAATTGATGCTATTGCCAATGCATCTTATCAGTATAACATTTACCATTTGATAGAATTAATACAGAATTTTTTTTCTGGAAAGTTCTGGAAAGTTTCATTTTTATTGAACATTTCTGCTGAACATTTCTGCTAAACATTTCTACTGCACCTTTCTGCTAAACATTTCTGTTGAACATTTCTGCTAAGCCTTTCTAAATCGCCTTTTCTGTTCTGTCCTTCTGTCAACCATTCATCGTATATCTTATTTTCTCGAGTTTCAGAAAAAAAAATCATGTCCTTTATCCACTGGTAGATAGATAGGTATTTAGCAGACTTCCAATGTAACAGTAGGGAACGTCTTGCTATAAGGGATGTGAAAGCAAGAACATCCTTTTTTATCGAGCTCAAAGGAATTGAAGCTTCAGGAATCCCAAATACAGCAATCAATGGACAAGGCTTTAAATGTATCCTGAGAATAGTGGACATGATGGTAAAAAAGCCAGACCAAAAACCATGGAGTTCAGGGCAGAAGAAAAACATATGGCCAAGATGACAGGGAGAGCCATGGCATTTATCACACTTTTCTTCTACATCCGGATACATCACAGACAATCTCGACTTGGACTCTATTTAAAACTTTGAACTGTACAAGTCCAGGACGAGCACAAGAAGTGGTAGACTGTACCCTCCCTATAGCATGTTCCCAACACTCCTCACTTATCTGTACTCCTAACTCCGTTTCCCACGCATTCCTAATTTTATTACTCGACCCTCTACCTAGCGTCAGAATAAAATCATAAATCTTAGAAATCATTCCTCTCTGATGCGGGTTATTTGAAAACAGGTCTTCACAAGCCTGTTCAGGAGGTGCAGAGGGGAAAATCAGGAAAACATCTAGAAATGAAGTTCCGTATTTGAAAATACCGAAAGAAATGCGTCAAGGGGAGATCGTAAGTGGATGCCACATTGGCAAAGCTATCAAACACACCTCAGAATACAAATTCCTAACTTGTTTAATACCCTTGTCATACAACACTGAAAATGAGGAATCCAAACAAGATGGGGGAAATAGATTATTGTTGAGTAAAGGACACAAAGAGGATGGACCTACAAATTTAAAGTGCCGTCTAAATTGATACCAAATCATAAGTGTGTTGAGGACAACAGTGTTATCAGTATATAGGGAAAGTTTTGTAGGTAAAGAGGAGTAAAACAGAGCAGGTAAAGAGGATTCACTACAAGAAGATAATTCCAATTTAGACCAAGAAGATCCAGGAGAGTGAACCCAATAACAAAGTTTATGGATGTGTGCAGGCCAATAATATAATTGAAAATTGGGTAATGCAAGTCCTCCACTAAGTTTACACTTCTGCAATAAAGATTTACTAACCCTTGGTGGCTTCCCTCCCCAAATAAATGTACTAATTATCTTATCCAATGAATCAAAGAATGATTTTGGGAGAGAAATAGGCACTTGTTGTAACAAGAAAAGAAACTTCGGTAATATATATTCATTTTGATGACATTGATCTTGCCAATTAGGGAAAGGGGTAAGTTAACTCTGAATGTTAGATGTAACCTTTGAGATAAGGGGAGTGAAGTTAGCTGACAGAAGATTAGATAGAGAACGTGTCACGTTGATACCTAGGTATTTAAAACCTGACTGACTAAATCGAAACGGTAGATCTGATTGTTGGAGGGACACAGCTGAAGTATTGACAGGAAAACGGTCGCTTTTATCTAAATTTAGTTTATAACCAGAGACAGCACCAAAAGACTCCAGAACATCCAAGACAGATGGCAGAGAGGCGATAGGATCAGTTACATATAATAACAAATCATCAGCATATAGTAACAATTTGTATTCTACACCGTATCGAACTATTCCTTTAAACAAAGAGGAAGATTTTAGTGCAATAGAGAGCGGCTCGATGGCAACAGCAAAAAGCAGAGGGGATAAAGGACAACCTTGGCGACACCCTTGTCCGAGCGCAAAATAATCAGAATAAGTATCGTTTGTCTGAACCCTAGCATTAGGGGTTGAGTAAAGGAGACTAATCCAAGAAATAAACTTGTCCCCAAATCCAAACTTCCTCAGGACTGCAAACAAACAGACCCTGTCGAATGCTTTTTCAGCATCTAATGAAATCACAATCTCAGGGTGAACAGCCGAATGCTTTGAATAAATTATATTAAAAAAGTGTACGGGTATTGAAAAACAATTGACGTCCCTTTATAAAACCGTTCTGATCTTCAGATATAATATAAGGAATACATTCTCTAACCGAGCTGCCATTACTTTCGCCAACACCTTTACATCTGCATTCAGCAATGACAGCGGTCTGTAAGAACCACAGGATGGATCCTTACCCTCCTTTAGGAGCAGAGCTATCGTGGCTTGTGTCAGGGTTGGAGGCAAAGACCCATGTTCTAAACATTCGTTGAACATAGCCAAAAGCAATGGAGCTAATTTTTTCAATAAACGTTTTTATAAAAATTCAATTGGAAACCCATCGGGGCCAGGAGCTTTTTAGATTGCATAGATTTAACTAAAATTACTTCAAGAGAAATTAGGGAATCCAATTGCATAGCAGTATTCAAATCAATAACAGGGTTACAGAGGTTTTGAAGAAATGCGTTCACTTTAGTATTATCTGTTGGAGATTTGGACTTATAAAGCGAAGAGTAAAAAGATTTAAAAGTATCATTAATTTCTATGGGATCCATAGTGACAATCATTAACCCTAGCAGTGCGTTTTTTATTACAGCGAGCAGAATAAGAAATAATCTGCCCTCTGATATAGGATTTAAGTGTCTCCTATAACAGTGAATAAGAGGTGGAGTCATTCTGATTGAAGAAAAGAAAGTCATCAATAGAACTAGAAATGAACTCGCAGAATTCACTGTCTGCTAAAAGAAGAGAGTTAAATCTCCAAGGCGGTCTGCTACGTTTATAAGTAGAAAGATGAATATCTAATTGTAGAGGCGCATGGTCAGAAATTACAATACCCAAATAGTTTGAAGAAGCACAAGAATCTAGGGTGCTGTCTATAAAAAAATAATCAATCCTTGAATAAGATGGATGCACCTGGGAGAAGAAAGAAAACTTTTTTAAGAGAGGGGTTACGAGATCTCCAGGGATCAACAAGACCGTTCTGACACATAAAATCGGAAAATGTTTTGGATATTGCAGATTGATTCAGAGTACGGGGATTAGACCGATCCAAGTTTGGGTCAAATACACAATTTAAATCTCCACCGAAAATCAATAGGTGAGTATTTAAGAAAGGGAGATTGCTCAACAGTCTATTAGCAAATTCTACATCATCAAAGTTTGGAGCATATACATTAACCAACAATACCTGTCTTTGCATTAAAGTACCAGCAACTATAAAATCTCTACTGTTCACATCAGCAATAACATTAGTGGACAAAAACTGTAACCTTCTGTCAATTAAAATAGCAACCCCTCTTGCTTTCGAATTAAAATTCGCGTGAAAGACTTGACTGAACCAAGGGCAGTGTAACCTTTGATGATCTTTAATGCATAGGTATGTCTCCTGTAAAAATACTATATTGCAGTTTAAACGTTTCAAATGTGTAAAAACCTTAGATCTCTTAACAGGATTAACCATACCTCTGACATTCCAACTAATAAATCTTAAAGGCGTGCCTGTCCCAGCTGTGCTGGGATCCATGTTACTATTAATCATTTAAATAAAGTAAACAATAGGAATATAGATAGCCAATGAGAGCCAAAGTGGGACCTCCCCCCCCACACACACACACCCAAAGTCTCCATAAAACAAGGGAGACAGCAGTGTTTTCCACCTAGAAAGAGTAAGCTAAACCTAAACAAAAAAGAAAAAATTCTAGTAAGAGAAGTCCCCTACTGATTTCAAATCTAATAAATAGTCTGCACACTTTAACAAATATAATGTCTTTAACTTTTAAAGACTTATAACTAATAATCTTACACAGTGTAGCACATAAAAAAATAAATAAATAAATAAATAATAAAAAAATAAATAAACTCTAACCCAGTCAAAACAGAGAAGCACATTAATACAGAAGTGAATTTAAGAGGAATGAGTCCACAAATTGTAGACGAAGTAATACACAATATCCTCATCCTCGAATTCTATAGAGCTATAGAGCTGGAAGGCCGAGTGCAAAAAAGGATAAAGAATATTACAAAAAAATGTAAAAAATAAATAGATAAATAAATAAATAAAGCACTATGTAGGTGGTAAATGGTAAATGTACACTTATATAGCGCTTTTATCCAAAGCGCTTTACACTGTGTCTCATTCACACACACACTCACACACCAATTGTAGCAGAGCTGCCATGCAAGGCGCTAACTTGCCATTGGGAGCAACTTGGGGTTCAGTGTCTTGCCCAAGGACACTTCGGCATGTGGAGTCACCCGGGCTGGGAATCGAACCGCCAACCCTACGATTAGTGGACAACCCACTCTACCAACTGCGCCACAGCTGCCCAGGTGACTTCCTCCGCTGAAATAAAGTACAACGTTATATGTAATGTGAAGCCGAGCTGGGTGAAGTATTCCATAGTGAGCGCCTTCAATATCACGAAGTTGACGCCGAACCTCGTTAAACGGCCCGGGCTATCTTGACTGTGTAGTCAGGAAAAACTGAGATGATCCCTCACTTTAATCCGCTGGAGCGCTCACGCACTGCATAAAATATCAACACAGTTACTGTGATAATGGAATCTGCACACAATAGCTCATGGTCGTTCACCAGGCTTGGGCTTCGGCTGAAGGGTCCGTTGGGACCGGTCCAGAACCGGCTCCTTCTCCAGACCAAACGCCTCTTTTAACAAGGCCGCTACAGCAGCAATTGTACAGGTGTCAGCGCCCTCTGGAACTCTGACTATCCTAACGTTATTGCGCCATGACCTCGACTCCAAATCCTCACATTTATTCTCTAATTGAGTCACGGTCGTAGTGAGAGACTCGATAGTATTCTCCATATGAGCTATATCATCCGTGCAACCGGAGAGCACGTTCCCCAACAGTACCTTTCAGTGTTGATATAGTGGCATCGGTAGTGACTTTATCACTAACCTGCTGTGTTTTCATAACCTGCAGGTCATGCTGGATAGTAGACAGCGCATCACTGAGAGTCTCCTGAAGATTCTCCTGGTGCACCTGGAACGCCTTCTTAAAAATATCGGCGATGTCCTTCCTCAGTAAAGCCAGCAACTCAAGCCGAAGTGCGGCGGAGTCAGGGTCACCGCTCGGGGATGCGGATGCGACTGTGGATTCACAGGGAGAAGGAAACGTGGCTACGGATTCACGGGGAGGAGGTGCGGGTTCATGGTGAGAGGGAGACGTGGCTGCGGATTCACGGCGAGAAGGAGACGTGCTCGCGGTACGCTCTCTAGACATCAGTTTTGTCTGAATGCTACCACCAGTTTTCAAGTTCTTCCCCAACATCTTAACGAACCACCGAGTTAAAAGTACAAATACGGAAACAAAATAAAATAAGTAAAAATATATTATATGACTAAAAAAAGAGCTAATTAATTATAATTTTTAATCGAAATCAGAAGGAGACTCAAACTTCACGTCTTACTCCATCGAACACTGAATTCGAACTTCAAATTAATACAGAATTAATTAGATTTTGATAAAATACCATATATTTTCACATTTTTCTATGATTATTTGTTAATGGATACATTATTTATAAATGTTATGATAGTCAATTTAATGTGAGTTCTATAACTGTCTTTATTCACACAGGATTTACACATTTCTGTTCCTTGGGTCATGATGCTCTGTCCTTGCCCATGTTTTTCTCTTATCTTAGCTTTAGGCATTATCTAATTTTAGCTTATACTGTAGAATGCCCAGGTTGTCTTTGTGCACATAATAAACCTTTTATTATAACCTGGCTTCTGGTGCCCTGATTCTTCAATCATCTTACTTCTGGTGAAAATGCAGCATTTTGATGGCTATCCAGAAAAAAGAAATACAACGCACTATATACACATACATCCATGTATATATCTGTGTGTATGTGTATATATTACACATACACACATTATATATTATATATATATATATATACACACACACACACACACACACACGTATATACCTAATCTATAATCTGTTTTTGATTCATAGATCGATTCTTTTTCATAACTTTTATGATTTTAAAAAAAAAATACTTTTATAAAACTATATAATGGACAGGTTTGACATGAATTATAAAAAATGTTTCTGAACACTATAACTACTTTGAACAAGAGAACTAGGCTGTAATAACATGGTTTATTTTACATGTAAAACATGTTGCATTACATTCTCTTGCGTCCTAAAAACATTTGTTAACGAATGATCTAAATTCGAAGGGCACAACTCGTTAGCTATGACAGTGCATTTACATGGACAACAATAATCCCACAATACTCTGATTAAGAAACTACCATGTAAACAGCAATTTTTAATTACCTTAATCCGATTAAGGTCATACTCAAAGTAAATGCAAATAGAATTAAAACATGAATTAAGACATGCAAATAGAATTAAGACATGAATTAAGACATGCAAATAGAATTAAGACATCTGTTTTAGTCGCATTATTGACGTGTATTACAGATATGTAAACACCTTAAACACACTATTAATGTTGTATGGGAGTTTTCACATTTTGCGACAGGACATGTACACACACGCCAGTGCTCAACCGTTTGATGGCAAACAAGAGAGCACGGCTGCATCCCAAACCAGAGTCACCTACCACACAGTAGGTGAAACACATGCATATAGTCGGCTACGACACAGCGGTTAAGTACGCGGTTTGAGACGCAGCCCACGGTTTCAAGCAGTCGCCTATTTGTGCGTACAGCATGACAAATAATTAACTGCACTTAAAGCATTCGTAAAATTTTTTAATAAAAACACCCAAAACTGTATACGGTCCCATAACGAAGATGAACTGCATGTTGATACGTGAAATTCTGGAGGGACGTTGGACGGCGTGGCACGGTGACATAAGGATGTGTGCAGTTAATCGATCTACGTTCTATTACATTTAAAACGGGTACATGAAAGGAGTATTCTAAAAGTGACTCATTTAAACACTTTAATCACAATATTATGATTAAGGTGTTTACATGAGTCACATGGTGGATGTTAGAGACCTTGTGCTCCTCCACCTTCCATTTGAGGACACCCCACAGATGCTCAATAGGGTTTAGGTCTGGAGACATGCTTGGCAAGTATATCATCTTTATCCACAGCCTCTTTAGCAAAGCAGTGGTCATCTTGGAGGTGTGTTTGGGGTTGTTATCATGCTGGAATACTGCATACTGATCATGCTCTGCTTCAGTATTTCACAGTACATGTTGGCATTCATGGTTCCCTCAATGAATAGACGTATGAGTGCTGCCAGCATTGCTGCAGAGGTTGAAGAGGTGGGGTGTCAGCCTGTCAGTGCTCAGACCTTACGCCACACACTGCATCAAATTGGTCTGCATGGCTGTCGTCCCAGAAGGAAGCCTCTTCTAAAGATGATGCACAACAAAACCTGCAAACAGTTTGCTGAAGACAAGCAGACTAAGGACATGGATTACTGGAACCAAGATAAATTTATTTGGTTCAGATTGTGTCAAGCATGTGTGGCGACAACCAGGTGAGGAGTACAATGACAAGTGTGTCTTGCCTACAATCAAGCATGGTGGTGGGAGTGTCATGGTCTGAGGCTGCATGAGTGCTGCCGGCACTGGGGAGCTACAGTTCATTGAGGGAACCATGAATGCCAACATGTACTGTGACATACTGAAGCAGAGAATGATTTCAGTTCCCAGGGTCTTTGTTGTTGGCTTAAAGATAATACTTAAATATATACTGGGGTATAAACCTGAGGTTGCATCAAGTGGTCAGCCTTTACCATATGGAAAACCAGACGTTTCTACACAAAAGTGACAGATGGTTGCTGAATTACACAAAATACCATTAAGCAAAATTAGGGCCATAACAAAAAGTTCACATATCTGAAACAGTTGGACATTTGCCAGAAACTGCAACCATGTGCATACTGTCCCCAAGCACAATAAGGAAGGAAAAGAGTCTGAAGGTCACATGTTTAGAAATGCACAACTCTAAATGTTCCTTCCATAATGAACTGTTCAACACTACCTTCAGAATTACAATCTGTTTGGAAATTATATGAAGGAATATCTGCCTTAATTTGTCTGCCTCTGACTCAGTTACCATTAGTTAAAGATTTTTCTTTATTCATGTTCATCTTTGACTCTATTTTAGACTTATATTTTATGATAAATGTGATGGGGTGGAGCTTAGTGAACAGTATGTTTGCCTCGCACCTCCAGGGTTGGGGGTTCGATTCCCGACGCTGCCCTGTGTGTGAGTTTGCATGTTCTCCCGTGCTGTGCTGGTTTCCTCCAGGTACGCCACTTTCCTCCCCCAGTCCAAAAGACGTGCATGGTAAGCTGACTGGTATGTCCAAAAGTGTCTGTAGTGTGTGAATGGGCATATGATTGTGCCCTGGGTATGTGATTGTGCCTGGTGATGGATTGGCACCCGATCCAGGGTGTACCCTGCGACAGGCTCCAGGTTCCCCTCGTCCCAGTGGGATACGTAGTATGGGAAATGGATGGATAAATGTGATTGTACAGGTTGATACAAAACTTTTAAATGCGTCATACTTCTTAGTCTTCATGACAGTTTTATGCCGTTTCTATCGCGGTCTCTGAATGCGCTGCATTTCGTATGTCAAAATAAGGCCAAAGGTGAGGACACTCCCTGGCTTAGCTTGCCTTTTTTCCCCCCTGTATGAGGCCTTTGTTATATTTGTAGGTCTTCTCGGGAGAATTAAACTAACAAATAGTACTAATAAGCACAAACTCAGTTGCCATATTACAATCAAATGACAGTCTGTTTACCTCACATACATTGTGCGCAGCAACACATTACTGTACAGTTAAAAACGCACGTATATAGTAGGTTTACCTGTTCAAATATCAATGAAAAGTAAGCATGTTTAAATCAAATGAACCTGTCCTCTTTCGGTTCCCAGTACACACGTTTAGTTAACTAGTGAAACAGCTAGTTAACAACTTAGAGCCACATCGAGGCGCGCACGCGGGAAAAAAACCAACCAAGCGCTGCCTATGAAATGCATGACAGCCAGCAAGCAAGCTAGCAAGCTAACATGTATGTATAGCTTGCTTGTTAACTCGCATTACTTCGCTGGTGTGCGGGTTCAAATAAAAAATAAAAAAAAATTGGAGGAAAGTGCCATAGCCGAGTAGCTGCCCCGCGCCGCCTGTTTACAGTTAGCTATCGTTCTGCTAAGCACTTCCGGTAAAAAAAGAAAAACACGAGCACACAGTAAGATGTTTCAGTGAACAGCTCCTTACCTCTACAGGTGTATCGATGTCTTTAATGTTGCAATCGGGTTAAAAAATGACCACAGAGTATCACACTGATTCGGTCGAGCGGCATTATCTGCTGATTCACCCCGCAAATGAAAAGAGCTTTCGTTTCTGTGCAGATGAATTTTCAGGACAGCTGAACTTTCGTTTCATGTGAAATGGGCGTGATCTCACGAGCTCAGGAAAGGAACTTCTCAATAAACACACTGCTCGCTGAAGACATCTGAGCACGTTGGAGTTTCTTGTACAGCACTGTGGAGATTTCCATTTACAAGTAAACAAGGTATGAAATCCCTCCTCTGCTTGCAGCACTGTGTTTTTAAACGGTGCTACAAGGGCTCTTTGGAATGGTTTTCTAAACTTCTTCTTCTTGGTTTAATGGCGGGTGGCAGATTTCTAAAGTTTGTTTGCTCCCTTCACGCTGTAGAGACCATGGGCGTAACCACGCGTTGGGGGAGGGGCGTAACCGGGGGGCGTAACCACGCGTTGGAGGAGGGGCGTAACCGCGCATAGTGGGTCGTAACCGCGTTGGGGTCTCACCTCTCACTGACTGTCTGTTTGTGCGAGTGCTTTTCCTTTTGGTTGTCATGATTTGTGTAATTTCCTGTTTTTGGCTCTTCCTCTTCCCTTTCGAGTTAGGGTTGAATGGGAGCGGTAGGATTTTATTTAGCTATGATTAATCTAATTTCATCTTTATTTAAATCATCATATATATATATTTATGTACTCATTTTAATTTGTGTGCATATTGCTATTTTATTTATCTGTGTAATTCTTTTTGTTGTTTTACCCTTCTTTTGAGTGGGGTTTTTTTTTTGTATTTTGTTTCAACATGTGCCCTTTCGTGTTAGGGTCAAATGGGAGAGAGGAGAGAGAATAAACGAAGAGTCGACCTAGTTGCCGTCTATCTGTTTCTTTGGCTAAAATAAAACACAACCCAGACTACAGCCAGTTACACTAGCTTGGCAACAAGAGATCCGGAAATAACGTCTGAGTTGTGGCAATATTCTAGTTATCCATTCAGAACTAGTTATGGCAGTTTGTCTTTTGAATTAAGAAAAGAAAACTCCAGTACCCTTTACATAGCTAACGTTTCAGGTTACCACTATATGTTGTTGTACACTTTGAACACTTATTAGATAGCAAGTTAAACAGCATGATGACATTAACATAATAAATGACACCAGTTACACAAACAGAATATTCAGTATATTAAATTAAACTGAATTAAAACCCCCTCCAATGTAAATGAGCACTTATATAGTGCTTTTCTCCAAAGCACTTTACACTGTCTCATTCACATACACCAAGGTGCTAACTTGCCATTGGGAGCAACTTGGGGTTCAGTGTCTTGCCCAAGGACACTTCGGCACGTGGAGTCATCTGGGCCGTGAATCGAACCGCCAACCCTACGATTAGTGGACAACCCGCTCTACCACCTGAGACACAGGGTTTGGGAAAGACAAAAGGGTATTATTTGCCCTATTCAGTGTAAAGATTCTTCAGTCGGTGCAATTACATTTTTGGATTAAATTACAGTGTCTAAAACGTCTCCATACATAATGGCAGGGAGGGATGTCGCTATAGGCTGCGCCTCTTGCACTTCTTAATAAGTACTCTCTTTACTTATTTATTGCTCGAACCGGACTCTTTCTGTTAGCAAAAATATATACCGTTTATTTATATATATTTACCGTTATTCTCTCTCTCTCTCTCTCTCTCTCTCTCTCTCTCTCTCTCTTTTTCTCTCTCTCTACATATATATATATATATATATATATATATATATATATATATATATATAAATATATAAATATATATATATATATTATAATGTCAGTATATATCTTAGTTTTGAAGCTGTGATCTAAAATAATAATAATGATCAACATTATTTTATAAACCGCCTTTAAAAGCAGCTTCTCAAGGCGCTGCACACAAAATAAGCAATACACAGATAAATAAAACATAATAGTTAATAAGAACAACAACGTTTATAATAATAATAATAATAATAATAATAAAAGAAGACATCAGCAGTCAAATGCAAGTTTAAAAACGTGTCTGAAGCTGAGCTTTAAAAATGCCAAAGGTCTGAGCTTCCCTGAGTTCAGAAGGAAGAGAGTTCCAAAGGGAAGGAGCATAGACAGAAAAAGCCCTGTCACCCATAGACACACATAGGCAGCAGTTTTGTACATATTGCAACAAATGAGTTTATCAGATTTTCAGCCACAGCGAAGTTGAGCATAGATCGCAGTCTAGCTTTATTTCTGAGGTGAAAAAAGGATGTTTTAAACAGTGCTCTGAAAAAAGGATCAAACGTAAGGCTGGTATCGGAAATACAGCTACCACCAATATTTCTGCCGTTGCGACGTTCCTGGAACTTCTTATAAGAAATCGCTCTATGTAATATTTCACTCCATGTAATACGCACGCATTTCTTATATAACTGACTCCCTTCCATATAGATAGCAATACACTATGACTTCAATAAATTCTAATTCTAAATTCTTGATGATTCCTACCAATCAGTGGTAAGGCTGCATCTGTCTTTTGCTCTGCTTAACAAAGGGCAAACCGCCTGCATGTCAACACGGACTTCAGAGTAAAACTGTTCCACTAGCGTCTTGCAGTTTCCTTGTTGTCCAGAAAAGCTGAAAAGACTCACGCAGCCCAGCCAGGAGATGCCAAATGGTCGTGGAAATTAGTCAACACTTGCAGAATCGTTTATTACAGAAAGCTGGTTAATACAGGATAGAATACTGAAACCAATCCAGATACCAATCTGTTTTTTTTTGCTCATGGTCAATGTTAATTGAATTAAAATAATAGCAATGACAAATACCGTTGGTTAATTGATAAATAAAACAGCATAGAATGTTTATTTTTAAAATATTTAAACATAATTAAAAGTAGACTAATATGAAAATTATCAATATTAGGAAAAAGAAAGCTAATAGCCTTCTACGGAGATAGCTAACTAAGCGTAATGTCAAATTGATATCAAATGCAACTCATAGTAATTAAACATTATTTCATGTATCATTTTATTTATGATAAGGAGTCTTTATTGGTCACGTTTACATTACAGCACGGTGAAATTTTTTCTTTTCGACATACCCCAGCATTTTAGGAAGTGGGGGTCAGAGCACAGGGTCAGTCAGCCATGATATAGTGTCCCTGTAGCAGAGAGGATTAAGGGCCTTGCTCAAGGGCCCAAAAGCGGCAGCTTGGCAGTGCTGGGGCTTGAACTCCCGACCTTCCGATCAGTAAACCAGAGCCTTATCCACCTTGGTCACTTTTCACTTAACAGTCACTTTGAAGGAAACGCAGATTATTCATTCTCTGCTCAAAGTTTCAGTACCAGCTTCCATAAACCAACATGGGCTTTCCTGTACCAGTTTCTATTTGTCAGCAAGCTGTGCCTAGTAGTAGTAGTAGTAAGTCAACATGAGAGGTGTTGTCTTATCTTCTTAAAGGCATTGGAACTTCAAGGGACTTTCGGTTCTACTGTTGGAAAATGTTTTACAATTATACCACAAATCCAATCAATATGACTTACTATACATAGATGTTTTATTTGACTGGGAAGACATGCAAGCTTAATTCTTTTTTTGTCTTCTTTTTATTTTTTAAAAATTTCAAACAGAGATGGCCTCCAATTCGTCCATTATCCCACTGCTTCTTCCAGAAGATGAGCTATTGTGCGCCATCTGCCAGACGCTCCTGAAGAATCCTGTGACTATACCATGTGGGCACAACTTTTGCATGACCTGCATCAGCAAACATTGGAATTCGGCCTTTGCATCCGTTTACTGCCCCTGCTGCCGCATAAAGTTCCCCTCAAAGCCAGTCCTAAAGACCAACACCGTTCTCTCTGCAATCATGGAGTATGTTGGGAAGGCATTTCCAAAGTCTGAGTTTGTCTTCGTTCCAGATGAAGAACCTATCTGTAACATCTGTGAGGAGGGAAGGGAGCTATCAGCAGTCAAGACCTGTGTGACATGCTTGGCTAGCTTTTGCAGTGTGCACTCCATACCCCATATGACTAGCCAAGCGCTAGCCAAACACTGCCTGTGCACACCGGTTTCAGACATCAAGGATCTGTTGTGTAAGAAGCACAGCAAAGGGCTTGAAGTGTTCTGCATGAATCATGGGGCTGCCATCTGTTGGCAGTGTGCAGAAAAGCACCGCAAGTGCAACATTCGCTCAGTGGAAGAAATGAGGACAGACTGGAAGGTGAGCTGGCATATTAGTAGCATAAATGGTGTTGATAAACCAAACTGCTTAGAATTTGGCTTAATTACTGGGTTCTAGGAGAAGTTTCACAGAGCATCTGGTTGAGAGGTAGGTATTGGGATGGGGGAAAAAAGTTGCACGTGCGGTCAGATAACGCCTGCAAGACCAATATTCAGTATTGCATTTGCAGAATCCTTAGTAACTGCCTGATCAGAGTTACAGTGGCTTAAATTAGGCTACTAATTTTGAATATTTTTGGGATAATTTGCTACTTTGTTACAGTGAGGGGAAAAAAGTATTTGATCCCCTGCTGATTTTGTACGTTTGCCCACTGACAAAGAAATGATCAGTCTATAATTTTAAAGGTAGATTTATTTGAACAATGAGAGACAGAATAACAACAACAAAAAAAATCCAGAAAAACACATATCAAAAATGTTATAAATTGATTTGCATTTTAATGAGGGAAATATGTATTTGAGCCCTCTGCAAAACATGACTTAGTACTTGGTGGCAAAACCCTTGTTGGCAATCACAGAGGTCAGATGTTTCTTGTAGTTGGCCACCAGGTTTGCACACATCTCAGGAGGGATTTTGTCCCACTCCTCTTTGCAGATCTTCTCCAAGTTATTAAGGTTTCGAGGCTGACTTTTGGCAACTCGAACCTTCAGCTCCCTCCACAGATTTTCTATGGGATTAAGGTCTGGAGACTGGCTAGGCCACTCCAGGACCTTCATGTGCTTCTTCTTGAGCCACTCCTTTCTTGCCTTGGCCATGTGTTTTGGGTCATTGTCATGCTGGAATACCCATCCACGACCCATTTTTAATGCCCTGGCCGAGGGACGGAGGTTCTCACCCAAGATTTGACGGTACATGGCCCCGTCCATCGTCCCTTTGATGCGGTGAAGTTGTCCCGTCCCCAAAGCATAATGTTTCCACCTCCATGTTTGACGGTGGGGATGGTGTTCTTGGGGTCATAGGCAGCATTCCTCCTCCTCCAAACACGGCGAGTTGAGTTGATGCCAAAAAGCTCCATTTTGGTCTCATCTGACCTCAACACTTTCACCCAGTTGTCCTCTGAATCATTCAGACGGGCCGGTATATGTGCTTTCTTGAGCAGGGGGACCTTGCGGGCGCTGCAGGATTTCAGTCCTTCATGGCGTAGTGTGTTACCAATTGTTTTCTTGGTGACTATGGTCCCAGCTGCCTTGAAATCATTGACAAGATCCTCCCATGTAGTTCTGGGCTGATTCCTCACTGTTCCCATGATCATTGCAACTCCACGAGGTGAGATCTTGCATGGAGCCCCAGGCTGAGGGAGATTGACAGTTCTTTTATCTTTCTTCTATTTGCGAATAATCGCACCAACTATTGTCACCTTCTCACCAAGCTGCTTGGCAATGGTGTTGTAGCCCATTCCAGACTTGTGTAGGTCTACAATTTTGTCCCTGACATCCTTGGAGAGCTCTTTGGTCTTGGCCATGGTGGAGAGTTTGGAATCTGATTGATTAATTGCTTCTGTGGACAGGTGTCTTTTATACAGGTAACAAGCTGAGATTTTTAAAATGCAAATCAATTTATAACATTTTTGACATGCTTTTTTCTGGATTTTCTGGTTGTTATTCTGTCTCTCACTATTCAAATAAACTTACCATTAAAATTATAGACTGATAATTTCTTTGTCAGTGAGTAAAGATATTAATTCAGCAGGGGATCAAATACTTCTTTCCCTCACTGTACATATATATTTTAGAACTATCAAAATTGATCATAGACAGGTACAAACAAAAATAAAAACTGCATGAGAAACTTGCAGCTATGACAAAATTCACAAACCATGCTGACAGTGCTGGGATTTCTCCACCTGAATTGAAAGGGAGTTCACATTGAAAAAACAAATTACATAAATCATTCATTTAAAAAAAAATATATATATATATATATATATACAGTGCCTTGCGAAAGTATTCGGCCCCCTTGAACTTTTCAACCTTTTGCCACATTTCAGGCTTCAAACATAAAGATATAAAATTTTAATTTTTTGATAAATAGAATCCACCTGTGTGTAATCAAGTGTCTGTATAAATGCACCTGCTCTTTGATAGTCTCAGGGTTCGGTTGAAAGCGCAGAGAGCATCATGAAGACCAAGGAACACACCAGGCAGGTCCATAATACTGTTGTGGAGAGGTTTAAAGCCGGATTTGGATACAAAAAGATTTCCCAAGCTTTAAACATCCCAAGGAGCACTGTGCAAGCGATCATTTTGAAATGGAAGGAGTATCAGACCACTGCAAATCTACCAAGATCTGGCCGTCCCTCTAAACTGTTTGCACAGGCTCACGCAAGCAAAAGAAGACTGATACAGAGATGCAGCCAAGAGGCCCATGATCACTCTGGATGAACTGCAGAGAACTACAGCTGAGGTGGGAGAGTCTGTCCATAGGACAACAATCAGTCATACACTGCACAAATCTGGCCTTTATGGAAGATTGGCAAGAAGAAAGCCATTTCTCAACGTTTGGTGTGACGGTTGGTGTGTCTCCCAGGTGGGTTGTGGCAAAATATAGACTAGACTTTTTATGGATATCTTTGAGAAATGGCTTTCTTCTTGCCACTCTTCCATAAAGGCCAGATTTGTGCAGTGTATGACTGATTGTTGTCCTATGGACAGACTCTCCCACCTCAGCTGTAGTTCTCTGCAGTTCATCCAGAGTGATCATGGGCCTCTTTGCTGCATATCTGATCAGTCTTCTCCTTGCCTGAGCTGAAAGTTTAGAGGGACAGCCAGGTCTTAATAATGTGGCAAAAGGTTGAAAAGTTCAAGGGGGCCAAATACTTTCGCAAGGCACTGTATATTGATTGAATTCTTGTTACTGGTGTTTGCAAACAGTACTTTTTAAATCGTGCTGTTTGCATGCACCACTTGTCATTTTGTTTACATCGTTTGAAGAAAAAAAATATCAGCTCCATTCAAGTTAATGGTTTATTTGTTCATTATAACATACTTGCTGTTATAACCCATTAATTCAGGCTGCAATCAAGTCAGTGGCAACAGAAGCTCAGGACAGAAAGAAGGTCACTAGTGAACTCTTGGAAGCTCTGAATGCTATGTCAGAGGGTATAAAGGTAAGATCATTCTTGGTCAAGTAAATTTGATTAATTGGGGGATTAAGTAACTAAGGGAGCAACTACTTTTTCACACAAGGCCAGTTAGCCAGCACGTGTACCTCATAGTCATCGTATTATCCAGACATACTTATTGGGACTCAGGATTAAAGCTTTAGTATGTAATGTAAAAAAAAATTATTGAAATGCATATACAGGTGCATCTAAAAAATTTTAATATCATGGAAAAGTAAAAAAATTCTGTAATTTTATTAAAGAACTGGAACTTTCATATTTTCTAGATTCATTACACATAAAGTGAAATATTTCAAGCTTTTTTTGTTTTAATGTTGATTATGGCTTACAGCTCATGGAAATCAAAAATCCGGCCATAAACCGTAACCATCAAGATTAAAACTTGAAATATTTCACTTTATGTGTAATATAATCTATAATATATGAAAGTTCCACTTTTTAAATTAAATTACGGGAAAAAAAAATACTTTTCCATGATATAAAATTTTTTTGAGATATACCTGTATGTGTCTGAGATTAACAGCTTTATTATCGTGATGAAACTGGTTAATTTATTTACAGCGTTCATCCTCTTGAACTTTTTCACATTTAGTTTATATTTGTATTACAATAAAGAAAGTATTTTGCACCTTCACATGTTAGACAGACTGTAAATCAAATGTAGGTGAGGTCCTAATCTGTCCTACTGAATGTACAGCTTGACTTATGATTTGTTATCTGAAATGCTTATTGACAATCATTCCAGTTTGTATAAACTCCTTTTCACTCACTTTACTAGCTTTTATTTTATTGATTTTATTTATATATCTTCAACATGTCGTTATCCTCAGAATGCTGCAGTAAAGATGACTGAAGATATGCAGCTCTGCTTTGAAACACTGATGAACACCATAGACCATGCCCAGGACAGAGCCATATCCTTTATAGAAGCAGAGAAGATGGGAGCTCTCCAAAAAACAGAAAAGCAGAAGGAACGGTTGGATGATCATTTGCTTTCCATATCACTGCTCATGGATAAGATTGAGGAGTGCATAAACAATGATTCGTATTTCAACTTTCTTCTGGTTAGTATGTGACTATAGTTTTTGTTGAAAAAAGCTCCAAATAAGCAAAAGCCCTCAAAAAGAAAAAATCTATGCCAATTTAACTATGTTGTGCCCTTCTTATAGCCTCTACCACTACTGCCTGCAGAGGTTGGTCAACTGCAGGATGTTCAACTGGATGGTCAAGCTGTGGAGAGGATGAAATTAGATATTCAACAACTTAACAGTTGTCTGGAATCTCAGCTCAGCACCATGCTGCAGAGAAGAGAGGAAATACGAGAGAAAGGCAAGGAAACTGTAGAGTCCTGAACAAGTAATCTAGTTCAAGCATGCAGCTAGCGGGCCAAGACCAGAATGTACAATTGAAAGATTTGGAAAAAAGCTTTCTCTGTTATTCCACTAGGGGGCAAAATAGGCCAACATTCTTTAGCTAAATAAAAAGTTATAATAAAAATAGTAATAATAACTAGTTTAGTGGTTTCACAGTAATTTGGGTTAACATATATATTAAAGAGAGACAAATGTGCAGCATGAAAGTGCACATGAAACATCTGCAGGAATTGCGTGATACAATCATGTTGACATGGACCAGAATCTCAAAGGAATGTTTCCAACACATTGTGGAATACATGAATTGAGGCTGTTTTGAAAGCAAAGAGAAGCCCTACCCAGTATTAGTATAGTGTTCCTAATAAAGTGCTTTGTGAGTGTATATTCAGATTTTTCACCCCATCCCAAACATGTTCTATTGGATTCAGATCTGGTGACTGAGAAAGCCATTGAAGAACATTGAACATATTGTCATGTTCATGAAACCAGTTTGAGACGACTTTTGCTTTGTGACATTGTGCATTATCATGCTGGAAGTAGCCATTATAAGATGGTTAAGTTGTGGTCATGAAGGGATGCACATGGTCAGCAACAATACTCAAATAGGCAGTGGTATTCAAGTGATGATTGGTATTAAGACCAAGAAAGCATTCCTCACAACATTGCACCACCTCCACCAGCCTGGAATGATGACAAAAGGCATGTTGGGTCCATGGATTCATGCTGTTGGTGCCAAATTGTGACCAATCTGTGTACTTGTGTCCACTGCAGCCTCAGCTTTCTGTTCTTGGCTGACAGCTGTTGTAACCCATCCATATCAAGGTTTGACGTGTTCTCATTCTGAGATGCTTACCCCAATTGTACAGAGTGTTTATCTGTGTTACTGTAGCCTTTCTGTCGGCTCCAGTCTTGCCATTCTCTGTTGACCTCACTCATCAATAAGGCATTTCCACAGTTATAGAAATACTCAAACTAGCCCATCTGGCACCAACAATCATGCCATGTTCAAATCCCTGATATCACATTTCCACCCACCCCATCACACTGCTGTCACGCAGTTGTCTAATTAGATAATTGCAAGAATGTGATGTACAGGTATTCCTAATAAAATGCTTGGTGAGTCTGTATATAAACCCATTTCCCAAAATGAGTTTGACACCCCAGGTCTAGATAATGCTGTACCAATTATGTTACTGAGTGGGATCAAGATTGTGTGCTTTAAATTTTTATATATATATATATATATATAATTACAGATATGACTTCAGACGACTTCGCAGTTGTCAGGGGCCGCAGCAAAAAACGCAGCAACCTTTTGAAATGTAAGTTTTAATATGGTGATTCAATAGCTGTGATTGTATTTGATGTTAATGTTCTCTGGTAGTGTACGAAAAGTTATGAGTGTAAAGTCCAAACATACCAGTTCTCAAACAAGCGCACAAGCTTGTTTCCCCCTGAGGATTACTAAAATCTTTCTAAATAAATGCTGCCCATTTCAGTGAATAAAATGTTAAGCTTTCATATTATTTAAATTATCAAGTTATTCATTCTTTTCTGTCATACAGATTCCAGCAGCGTGACCTTTGATCCAGTCACTGCTAGTGCATCTGTGATTCTCTCTGAGGATGGCCTGGCTGTCACAGTGGAACACAGTGGGTTACTTACCTGGAAAGACTACCAAGTCAACAAGGAGATAGGCTTCAGGGTCCTGTGCTCTCAAGAGTTTAGCGGTGGGCAGCACTACTGGGAGGTTCAGACGCCGGAGGATGAAGAGAGCAACTGGGCCGTAGGTGTGACGTACAAAAACAGTCACAACCATTACCAGAGCTTGGGCCAAGACAGCAGCTCCTGGTGTGTCAGGTGGCAGAACAAAGTGGAAGACAAGGATAATGACAAGATGGCTAACAATATGGAAGGCACAAAAGATGGTGAAGTAATATTACCAAACTCACTGGCTAAGGAAGGTGCCATAAAACTCAAGGTGCCCAATCTGGAATCAAAGAAAAATAAATTGGAAGCATACCTGAAAGATGATAAGAGCCATCAAGGTCTTCCACAGGACAAGAACAAAAGAGAAAGAAACCAAGCTCTGATGGAAGATGTAGCAGAAGGAGAGGAAAAAGTGTCTGATTTAACAGAGGAGAACAAATGCACTTTAACAACTATGCAGGAGGACAAAAATATCCCCAAACAGTCCCGCACTGGATTCTTTGCCTCCCATCAGCAGGAGATGAACCTGATCTCCCAGAAGCCCCCTGGGAAGATTGGTGTGTTGTTGGACTTTGACAGAGGGTGGCTGTCGTTTTTCTTGGTGTCAAACTTTAAAGTCAAGCTCTGCTACAGGTTTCAGGCCCTGTTTACTGCTCCACTCTGCCCCACCATATGGCTAAGAGATCCAGAGAGCACAATGATCATTAGCAAAAGACTCGAAACAACACCGCAGTAGTGCCAGCTGCAAGGAATGTATATTTCTAGTGTTATTGTTTCTATAGAAATAATTTACTCAATCACATCAATGGTGTATGCTCCACGTCAACAGATTTAAAAAGAAAGAAATAAACTTGTGTAATTGTTGATACAGTGAAGTTTCCTGTGATGTTTATTTAGCATGGACGGAATCCAGTGTCAGCGCAATGTCAGTGTTAGTCAAAGATGAAGTTGTACCTTTAAGTTTGCTGACACAGAAAAGACAGACAGAGGGCTTTTTGCTTGTTGACACACTGCATGTTTTGTCTTTAAGAGAGAATCGTGGTAAAATAATACTAACAAATTGCAGTGGGTCATTATTGTGATTGTGATTATTAAATAATCACTTGATTTTGACTACTCTATACTCATCAGCCAATGTTAATTAATTTTGTGAGCACCCTGTTTTATCTAAAGAACACCCTGTTTTATCAAAGTTTGATCTTCACAACACATTTGTGGAAGTGTATCATGTCATGAACAAAGGTGATTTCTGAGGAACTCAGAAAAAGATTTGTTGGTGCTCCTGGGGCTGGAAAAGGTATCCATATCTGACATATCAAAACCATATCTAAAGAATTTGGACTCAATCAGACAGATTGTATACAAATGGAGGAATATCAAGACCATTGTTACCCTCCCCAGAAGTAGTCGACCAACAAAGATCACTCCAAGAGCAAGGCGTTTAATGGTCAGTAAGGTCACAAGGGACCCCAAGGTAATTTCTAAGCAAATAAAGGCCACAAATGAGTCCACGATCAGGAGAACACTGAACAACAATGGTGTGCATGGCAGGGTTGCAAGGAGAAAGCCACTGTTCTCCAAAAAGAACATTGTTGCTGGTCTTCATTTGCTAGAGATTATGTGGACAAGACAGAAGGCCATTGTAAAAATGTTTTGTGGATGGATGAGACCAAAATAAAAGTTTTTGGTTTCAGTGAGAAGCATTATGTTTGGAGAAAGGAAAACACTGCATTCCAGCATAAGAACCCATCTATGAAACTGGGTGGTGGTAGTATCATGGCTTTAGCCTGTTTTGCTGCATATGGGCCTGCACAGCTTGTCATCGATTGATGGAACAATGAATTCTGAAGTATACCAGCAAATTCTAAAGGAAACTTAAGACATCTGTCTGTAAATTGAACATCAAGAGAAAGTGGGTCATGCAGCAATTGTTTAAAAAAACACACACACACACACACAGACAGGGCAACATTTGGGTACTCTGTGTATTTTATTAGTTTTCACATAGAATGTGCATAAATGAAAAACCATTCCCTCTACCTCTGTGTTTTCTTTTTGCTAGGGAGAGGCGGAGCTTAGCCTGCCTTTTATCTACCTGCAGTACACATGTGTTGCCACCTTAGTGACTTTTCAGACCCCTTTAGCCAGTGTTTTTTGTTTTGCAAAAAAAATAAAACAATGCCCAACAACAAATCTAGTGACTTTGTGCAAAATTTGGCATTACTGGGTTTGGGAAAGACAAAAGGGTATTATTTGCCCTATTCAGTGTAAAGATTCTTCAGTCGGTGCAATAACATTTTTGGATTAAATTACAGAGTGTCCAAAAAGTCTCCATACATAATGGCAGGGAGGGACGTCGCTATAGGCAGTGTCACTTGCATGTCTTAATAAGTACTCTCTTTACTTATTTATTGCTCATACCAGACTCTTTCCTTTATTTTTACCTCTATATGGAGAGAGATAAAATTGTCAAATTTGCCTTTTTTCTTCTGCTTTTTTGTGCTGTTCCAATGCACTTAAAGGTAATAAACATGTGTATACCAAAACATTTGTCATTGCAACACTTTTCTGGGAGAAATGGTGCATTTTCTGGAAAAGTTCCAGGGGTGCCAATAATTTCGTCCATGACTGTATACACATACCCGTCAGTATATATCTTAGTTTTGAAGCTGTGATCTAAGATATTATTATTATTATTATTATTATTATTATTATTATTATTATAATTAAAAGAAGTCATCAGCAGTAAAATGCAAGTTTTAAAAAGTGTGTCTGAAGTTGAGCTTTAGAAATGCCAAAGGTCTGAGCTTCCCTGGAGTTCAGAAGGAAGAGAGTTCCAAAGGGAAGGAGCATAGACAGAAAAAGCCCTGTCACCCATAGACACACATAGGCAGCAAGAGTTTTGTACATATTGCAATGTGTTGATTGTGGATTTAGAAACTCAAATGGTGTTACAGTAATCCAACCAAGTGACAAGTAATTATCAGCTTTTTAGCCACAGAGAAGTTCAGCATGGACTGCAGTCTAGCTTTATTTCTGAGGTGAAAAAAGGATGTTTTAACAGTGCTCTGAAAAAAGGATCAAATGTAAGGCTGGTTTCGGAAACACACTTCTTATAAGAAATCGCTCCATGTAATACTTCTCTCAACATAATACGTACGCATTTCTTATATAATTGACTCCCTTCCATACAGACAGCAATACACTATGAGTTCATAAAATTCTAATTCTAAATTCTTGATGATTTTCTAATTCTAAATTCTTGATGATTCCTACCAGTCCGTGGTAAGACAGTCCGTGGTCTTTTGCTCTGCTCAACAAGGTGTTTAAACCGCCTGGGTGTCAACACGTTCGTCAAATTGAAACTTTTCCACGACTGTCTTCCGGTTTTCTTATTATAATTGTCGTGGAAAATAGACAACACTCGCTGAATCGTCCTCTGAAGGTAAAAAAAATTAAAGGTTTATTACAGAAAGATGGTTAATACAGGATAGAATAAAGCAGAATAGAATAATCTCTAAAGTGCTTGTGATGAACCACTACTATACATATGAAACGCAGAACATGAAACACATCTGTGTACTGATAAGAAGCAGATTGAGGCAGTTCAAACAGGTTTTGTTTCAGGGTCTTAGAAGAAGTGCAGGCGAACTTTGAACAGAAGGACATGTTTGTGTCTCTGTAAGCAGATAAATATTCTGTACTGATCTAAATAATATGACGTGGCCTTCTTAGGCGTTATCCAGATGAACATGAACAGAACAAGAACAAAATTATTACAAAGTAAAAATTAAGAATTTCCCTCACAGAGCCATGACAAATTAATTTACCTTCTGATTAAATAAATATAATATTTTCAGTTCATTTTACAGACTGTATGCAAAAAACAATAAACCTGTTCCACCTTGCAAACAAATACAATAAACATCAATGTTCAGTCTTTGAAGTCTGCTCCTCTTAAATATGTTTAAAGCTACACTATTTGACATTTTCAACTGTCATGGTTCTGTACTGAAGCCAGTTCTCGAACCGCTTTGCATATATTGTATATATATATTCGAATAATCTGATATAGGATGTGATTGGTGAGTTCATTTACCCGTCAGATGCAAAGCGCTTTAGTTTAATGGTGTTCATTTGGGATGCCCCGATCAGGATTTTAACAGCCGATACCGATTTCTTGTCATCTTGATCGACCAAAACCGATCAAGATACCAATCTTTTTTTTTGTTCAAGGTCTGTCATAAACGGTTAAATGTAAGTTCTTTGCTCATGGTCACTGTTAATTGAATTAAAATAATAGCAATGACAAATACCGTTGATTAATTGATAAATAAAACAGCATAACATTTTTGCCAATGCTAGGGCTTGAACCCCCCGACCTTCTGATCAGTAAACCAGAGCCTTAACCACCAACCCCCGGCTCCCCCCTGCCTTTTAAGATAATGAGTCTGTAATGAATTTATTATATCTACTTTTTATATTAAATCATTTATTTATAACTAGGCGCATTTTCTGTCTTTATGTTTCATTAGTTTTTTTTGTTTATCAGTTTTAGACACTTTGGGTCTAATTTGGACATTTTCACTTAGGGGTGTACTCACTTTGGTTGCCAGCGGTTTAGACATTAATGGCTGTGTTGAGTTATTTTGAGGGGACAGCAAATGTCCTCTATTTTTTATCTATTTTTTATATTAAATCATTTATTTATAATTTCCTGTCTGTCTATAAATTTCTGTCTATTTATAATTTATTGTTTTTTTATTTTTTAAATATATTTTCTGTCTTTACGTTTTATTCTTTTTTTTATCAGTTTTAGACACAATTTGGACATTTTCAGTTAGGGGTGTGCTCACTTTGGTTACGAGCGGTTTAGACATTAATGGCTGTGTGTTGAGTTATTTTGAGGGGACAGCAAATTTACACCGTTACACAAGCTGTACACTCTACATTGTAGCAAAATGTAATGTCTTCAGTGTTGTCACATGAAAAGATGTAATCAAATATTTACAGAAATGTGAGGGGTGTACACACTTTTTGTTTAGATACTGTGTTTTAATTGACTGGGAAGACATACAAGCTTAATTCTTTTTTTTGTCTTTTTTTTTTTAATCTCAAACAGAGATGGCCTCCAATTCATCCATTATCCCACTGCTGCTTCCAGAAGATGAGCTATTGTGCGCCATCTGCCAGACGCTCCTGAAGAATCCTGTGACTATACCATGTGGGCACAACTTTTGCATGACCTGCATCAGCACACAGTGGAAATTAACCTGTTCATCCATTTACTGCCCCTACTGCCGCAGAAAGTTCCCCTCAAAGCCAGTCCTAATGACCAACACCGTTCTCTGTACAATCATGGAGTATGTTGGGAAGGTATTTCCAAAGTCTGAGATTGTCTTGGTTCCAGATGAAAAACCTATCTGTAACATCTGTGAGGAGGGAAGGGAGCTATCAGCAGTCAAGACCTGTGTGACATGCCTGGCTAGCTTTTGCAGTGTGCACTCCACACCCCATATGACTAGCCAAGGCCCGGGCGCCAAACACTGCCTGTGCACACCGGTTTCAGACATCAAGGATCTGTTGTGTAAGAAGCACAGCAAAGGGCTTGAAGTGTTCTGCATGAACCATGGGGCTGCCATCTGTTGGCAGTGTACAGCAAAGCACCCCAAGTGCAACATGCGCTCAGTGGAAGAAATGAGGACAGACTGGAAGGTGAGCTGGCATATTAGTAGCATAAATGGTGTTGATAAACCAAACTGCTTAGAATTTGGCTTAATTACTGGGTTCTAGGAGAAGTTTCACAGAGCATCTGGTTGAGAGGTGGTAAGTATTGGGATGGGAGAAAAAAAAAAGTTGCACGTGCAGTCAGATAACGCCTGCAAGACCAATATTCAGCATGAACATAGGGTGCTGTGCAATAGATTTGCAGAATCCTTAGTAACTGCCTGATCAAAATTACAGTGGTTAAAATTTTCTACTACTGTTTAATATTTTTGGGATAATTTCCTACTTTGTTACATGTATATTTTAGAACTAACAAAATTGATCATAAACCGGTACAAACAAAAATAAAAACTGCGTGAGAAACTTACAGCTATGACAAAATTCACAAACCATGCTGACAGTGCTGGCATTTCTACATCTGCAATGAAAGGGAATTCACAAAGAATTAAAAAAACCTAAATCATACATTTAAATATATATATTGATTGAATTCTTGTTACTGGTGTTTGCAAACAGTACTTTTTAAATCATGTTGTTTGCATGCACCACTTGTCATGTTGTTTAGATCGTTTGAAAAAAAAAAAAATCAGCTCCATTCAAGTTAATGGTTTATTTGTTCATTATAACATACTTGCTGTTATAACCCATTAATTCAGGCTGCAATCAAGTCAGTGTCAACAGAAGCTCAGGACAGAAAGAAGGTCACTAGTGAACTCTTGGAAGCTCTGAGTGCTATGTCAGAGGGTATAAAGGTAAGATCATTCTTGGTCAAGTAAATTTGATTAATTGGGGGATTAAGTAACTTAGGGAGCAACTACTTTTTCACACAAGGCCAGTTAGCCAGCACGTGTACCTCATAGTCATCGTATTATCCAGACATACTTATTGGGACTCAGGATTAAAGCTTTAGTATGTAATTAAAAAATAAATAAATATTGAAATGCATGTACAGATGCATCTAAAAAATTTGAATATCATGGAAAAGTAAAAAAAAATTCTTATTAAAAAATTCTATTTTATTAAAGAAGTGGAACTTTCATATATTCTAAATTCATTACACATAAAGTGAAATATTTCAAGCCTTTTTTGATTTAATGTTGATTATGGCTTACAGCTCATGGAAATCAAAAAATCCAGCAAAAAACTGTAACCATCAAGATTAAAACCAAAGAAAAAGGCTTGAAATATTTCACTTTATAATATAATCAATAATATATGAAAGTTCCCCTTTTTTATTTAATTACGAAAAAAAAAAACTTTTCACAATATAAATTTTTTTTGAGATACACCTGTATGTGTCTGATGTGCATGGTGGCTTAGTGGTTAGCACGTTCGCCTCACACCTCCAGGGTCTGGGGTTCAATTCCTGCCGGGGCGGAGTTTGCATGTTCTCCCCGGTTTCCTCCCCCAGTCCAAAGACATGCATGGTAGGTTGATTGGTAGGTTGGTAAATTGTCTGTAGTGTATTAATGGGTGTGTGAGTGTGTATGTGATTGTACCCTGCGATGGACTGGCACCCTGTCCAGGGTTTTACCCCGCCTTGTGCCCAATGCTTCCTGGGATAGGCTCCAGGTTCCTTGCGACCCTGAAGAAGGAATAAGTGGTTGAAAATGGATGGATGAATGTATGTGTCTGAGATTAAAACAGCTTTATTATCGTGATGAAACTGGTTATTTTATTTACAGTGTTCACACTCTTGAACTTTTTCACATTTTGTTTATATTTGTATTACAATAAAGAATAGTATTTTGTACCTTCAAATGTTAGTAGGTGAGGTCCTAATCTGTCCTACTGAATGTACAGCTTGACTTAAAATATTTGTATGATTTGTTATCTGAAATGCTTATTGACATGAATCATTCCAGTTTGTATAAACTCCTTTTCACTCACTTTACTAGCTTTTATTTTATTGATTTTATTTATATATCTTCAACATGTCGTTATCCTCAGAATGCTGCAGTAAAGATGACTGAAGATATGCAGCTCTGCTTTGAAACACTGATGAACACCATAGACCATGCCCAGGACAGAGCCATATCCTTTATAGAAGCAGAGAAGATGGGAGCTCTCCAAAAATCAGAAAAGCAGAAGGAACGGTTGGATGATCATTTGCTTTCCATATCACTGCTCATGGATAAGATTGAGGAGTGCATAAACAATGATTCATATTTCAACTTTCTTCTGGTTAGTATGTGACTATAGTTTTTGTTGAAAAAAGCTCCAAATAAGCAAAAGCCCTCAAAAAGAAAAAATCTATGCCAATTTAACTATGTTGTGCCCTTCTTATAGCCTCTACCACTACTGCCTGCAGAGGTTGGTCAACTGCAGGATGTTCAACTGGATGGTCAAGCTGTGGAGAGGATGATATTAGATATTCAACAACTTAACAGTTGTCTGGAATCTCAGCTCAGCACCATGCTACAGAGAAGAGAGGAAATACGAGAGAAAGGCAAGGAAACTGTAGAGTCCTGAACAAGTAATCTAGTTCAAGCATGCAGCTAGCGGGCCAAGACCAGAATGTACAATTGAAAGATTTGGAAAAAAGCTTTTTCTGTTATTCCACTAGGGGGCAAAATAGGCCAAACTGTTGTGGTTAAAAATATACATAAAATAAACACGAGGGAGACCTAGTATGAGTAATGTCATTTTATTGAAAGTCAGCAGTGAGATGCACGATCTGATGGCGAGTGCTCAGATCCAAATCCAGCCCTTCCAATAAAGGAAAGATGACGGGCACCTAAACACACAGAAGTGGTATTAGGCGGATATATATTGATGAACAGGATTCGCATTTTGGGATCAACACACTAGGATAAGAGATTTGAGGAAACACACACACACACCCCCACACACACACACACATAGATGGCACTTAGACTCATGCACATTCAAGGTCAGGCGTACAGACATACACACACACACTGTGTCTCTCTCACGCACACACAACATTATAACATTATAAGAATAATAAAAAGGTGTATTAACATATTAGAAGGATAATATAATGATATGAAGTAGGGAGTACAGTAAACCACTTGCAAGCAGCATAACCATATATAAAACAGAAATATGAAATATAGAGCAGAAATGAAAGTAAATTATAATCCAGAAATACAGAAAAATGTCAAAGAAACTTACTCATAATTCGGATGGTGAAGATTCTTGTCTCGCTAGGAAGGATCATGCGTGGTGTAAAACAGAGCCTTAATTTTTAAGTGAACCATGAGGAGCCATTTATAAGAATGGTTGAATTACATGGCACCTGCGCAGTGAGATCAAGGTCGTCGCTCTAAATTATTTTGTCTCTCTCAAACTTTCTTTACCTAACTGTAAATTTTTGAGAAACTTTCTTTACCTAATGGGAAATTTCTGAGAAGCTTTTGTAATCTTTATTGTAAATCTAGATGAGCCCTTTTTATCCTATTGGTACTGATATCATAGTATTTCTAAATATATTGGTTATTCACTATGTAAACTCAGTATATACACTGGAGCTTAAGCTCCAGGTAATCAGATCACTTATGAGAGCTTTCTTTGGTGTGGATCTCGTGTGGTGGACCGAAATAAAAACTGGACCCTTGCTTTTCCTCACTCACGGCTGGTGTTCTTTTTCTATCTCCAGCTGGGTTTACAGATGTGAGTATTTGCTTCTATGTTGAATTTTAAGTGTCTCTGGGTAATAGGCTAAATTCGGGCCAGCATAACCTATGGACATACACTCTGCTACTGACAGAATATGCTAATGATATGTAATTCTTTAGCTAAATAAAAAATACATATGCTTTTACCAAAACAACTTGTTTAGTGGTTTCACAGTAATTTGGGTTAACATATATTAGAGAGAGAGAAATTTGCAGCATGAAAGTGCACCTGAAACATCTGCAGGAATTGCGTGATACAATCATGTCGACATGGACCAGAATCTCAAAGGAATGTTTCCAACACCTTGTGGAATACATGAATTGAGGCTTTTTTGAAATCAAAGAGGAGCCCTACCCAGTATTAGTATAACGTTCCTAATAAAGTGCTTTGTGAGTGTATATTCAGATTTTTCACCCCATCCCAAACGTTCTATTGGATTCAGATCTGGTGACTGAGAAAGCCATTAAAGAATTGAACATATTGTCATGTTCATGAAACCAGTTTGAGAACGTTTGCTTTGTGACATTGTGCATTTATCATGCTGGAAGTAGCCATTATAAGATGGTTAAGTTGTAGGCAGTGGTATTCAAGTGATGATTGGTATTAAGACCAAAGCATGCCAAGAAAGCATTCCTCACAACATTACTCCACCTCCACCAAGCTGGAATATTGACAGCTTAATGTGAAATTGTACCCTCACAGGTGTATCGTCGTCTTTAATGTTGCAGTCGGGTTAAAGAACGACCACAGAGTATCACACTGATTCGGTTCAGCGGCATTATCTGCTGATTCACCCCGCAAAGAAAAAGAGCTTTCGTTTCTGTGCAAATTAATTTTCAGGACGGCTGAACTTTCGTTTCATGGGAAATAGGCGTGATCTCATGAGCTCAGGACACAAACTTCTTAATAAACACACTGCTCACTGAAGACATCTGAGCAAACTGGAGTTTGTACAGCACTGTGGAGATTTCCAGAAGTAAGCACAGATTTCCAGAAGTAAGCAAGGTATGAAATCCCTCCTCTGATTGCAGCACTCTGTTTTTAACGGTGCTACAAGGGCTCTTTGGAGGGGTTTTTTAAAGGGGGTTTGCTTTTTGTTTTAGGGGAATATATTGCTGAGTTTGAGCGTGTTTGGAACAGGGGGAATGCAAAATATGGCGTTATTGAGTCTGGGAAAGACAAAAGGGGGGTGTTTGCCCTATTCAGTGTAAAAGATTCTTCAGTCAGTGAATTACATTTTTGTATTAAATTACAGTATCCAAAAAGTCTCCATACATAATGGCAGGGAGGGACGTCGCTATAGGCAGCGCCTCTTGCACTTCTTAATAAGTACTCTTAATGCTCGAACCGGACTCTTTAGCAAATATTTTTACTGTTGTTCTCTCATATATATATATATATATATATATATATATATATATATATATATATATATATATATATATATCTATATCAGTCAGTATATATCTTAGTTTTGAAGCTGTGATCTAAGATGATGGATAATAATAATGATAATGATAAACCTTATTTTATAAAAGCACCTTTGAAAGCAGCAACTCAAATCGCTATACACAAAATAAGCAGTACACAGAAAAAAGAAAAAAACAAAAGTTAATAAGAACAATGTTAATATCGTTAATAATAATAATAATAATAAAAAAGACATCAGCAGTCAAATGCAAGTTTAAAAAAGTGTCTGAAGTTGAGCTTTAGAAATGCCAAATGTCTGCGCTTCCTTGAGTTCAGAAGGAAGAGAGTTCCTAAGGGAAGGAGCATAGACAGAAAAAGCCCTGTCACCCATAGACACACATAGGCAGCAAGAGTTTTGTACATATTGCAATGTGTTGATTGTGGATTTAGAAACTCAAATGCCATTACAGTAATCCAAACGAGTGACAACAAATGAGTTTATCAGCTTTTCAGCCACAGAGAAGTTTAGCATGGGTCTAGCTTTATTTCTGAGGTGAAAAAAGGATCAAATGTAAGGCTGGTATCGGAAACACAGCTACCACCAATATCTTAGACAGAAAAAGCCCTGTCACCCATAAACACACATAGGCAGCAAGAGTTTTGTACATATTGCAATGTGTTGATTGTGGATTTAGAAACTCATATGCCGTTACAGTAATCCAAACGAGTGACAACAAATGAGTTTATCAGCTTTTCAGCCACAGAGAAGTTTAGCATAGATCTAGCTTTATTTCTGAGGTGAAAAAAGGATCAAATGTAAGGTTGGTATCGGAAACACAGCTACCACCAATATCTCTGCCATTGTGAGAGTATATTCAGAGGCAAAGTTCCTGGAACATCTTACAAGAAATCGCAACATGTAATGATTCAATGTAATACACGCATTTCTTATATAATTGACTCCCTTCCATACAGACAGCAATACACAATGACTTCATAAAATTCTAATTCTTGATGATTTTCTAATGCTAAATTCTTGTTGATTTTCTAATTCTACATTCTTGATGATTTTCTATTTCTAAATTCTTGATGATTCATACCAGTCAGTGGTAAGACTGCATCGGTCTTTTGCTCCGCTCAACAAGGCATTTAATTCACCTACCGGTACCGTGTCAATACGTTCGTCAAGTTGAAACTTTTCCACGACTGTCTTCCAGTTTGCTTGTTGTCCAGAATTGAAAAGACTCATGCAGCCCATCCAGGAGATGCCAAATTGTCGTGGAAAATAGACAACACTCACAGAATCGTCTTCTGAAGGTAAAAAAAAAAAAAAAAAGGTTTATTACAGGAAGATGGTTAATACAGAATCTTAGAATAAAGCAGAATAGAATAATGAGAGCTCTCTAAAGTGCTTGTGATGAACCACTACTATACATATGAGACGCAGAACATGAAACACATCTGTGTACTGATAAGAAGCAGATTGAGGCAGTTCAAACAGGTTTTGTTTCAGGGTCTTAGAAGAAGTGCAGGCGAACTTTGAACAGAAGGACATGTTTGTGTCTCTGTAAGCAGATAAATATTCTGTACTGATCTAAATAATATGACGTGGCCTTCTTAGGCGTTATCCAGATGAACATGAACAGAACAAGAACAAAATTATTACAAAGTAAAAATTAAGAATTTCCCTCACAGAGCCATGACAAATTAATTTACCTTCTGATTAAATAAATATAATATTTTCAGTTCATTTTACAGACTGTATGCAAAAAACAATAAACCTGTTCCACCTTGCAAACAAATACAATAAACATCAATGTTCAGTCTTTGAAGTCTGCTCCTCTTAAATATGTTTAAAGCTACACTATTTGACATTTTCAACTGTCATGGTTCTGTACTGAAGCCAGTTCTCGAACCGCTTTGCATATATTGTATATATATATTCGAATAATCTGATATAGGATGTGATTGGTGAGTTCATTTACCCGTCACATGCAAAGCGCTTTAGTTTAATGGTGTTCATTTGGGATGCCCCGATCAGGATTTTAACAGCCGATACCGATTTCTTGTCATCTTGATCGACCGAAACCGATCCAGATACCAATCTTTTTTTTTGTTCAAGGTCTGTCATAAACGGTTAAATGGAAGTTCTTTGCTCATGGTCACTGTTAATTGAATTAAAATAATAGCATTGACAAATACCATTGATTAATTGATAAATCAAACAGTAAAAAATGTTTGTTAAAATATTTAAACAATAGAATCCTAAGTTAAAGTAGACTAATATGAAAAATATCCATATTGGGAAAAAGAAAGCTAATAGCCTTCTACGGAGATAGCTAACTAAGCGTAATGTCACATTGATATTAAATGCAACACAGTAATTAAGCATTATTTCATGTATCATTTTATCATGATAAGGAGTCTTTATTGGTCATGTTTACATTATAGCAAAATTGATTTTTTCCCAAACACGGTCAGCCATGATATAGCGTCCCTGGAGCAGAGAGGGTTAAGGGCCTTTCTCAAGGGTCCAAGGGTGGCAGCTTGGCAGTGCTGGAGTTTGACCCCCGTCCTTCCGATCAGTAAACCAGAGCCTTAACCACCAACCCCCCTTTTAAGATAATGAGTCTGTAATGAATTTATTATATCTACTTTTTATATTAAATCATTTATTTATAACTAGGCACATTTTCTGTCTTTACGTTTCATTAGTTTTTTTTTGTTTATCAGTTTTAGACACTTTGGGCCTAATTTGGACATTTTCACTTAGGGGTGTACTCACTTTGGTTGCCAGCGGTTTAGACATTAATGGCTGTGTTGAGTTATTTTGAGGGGACAGCAAATGTACACCGTTACACAAGCTGTACACTCACTACTTTACATTGTAGCAAAGTGTTATTTCTTCACTGTTTTCACATGAAAAGATGTAATCAAATATTTACAAAAATGTGAGGGGTGTACTCACTTTTGTTGAGATGCTGTATGTTTTAATTGACTGGGAAGTCATACAAGCTTAATTCTTTTTTTCATCGTTTTTTTTTTAAATCTCAAACAGAGATGGCCTCCAATTCATCCATTATCCCACTGTTGCTTCCAGAAGATGAGCTATTGTGCGCCATCTGCCAGACGCTCCTGAAGAATCCTGTGACTATACCATGTGGGCACAACTTTTGCATGACCTGCATCAGCACACAGTGGAAATTAACCTGTTCATCCATTTACTGCCCCTACTGCCGCAGAAAGTTCCCCTCAAAGCCAGTCCTAATGACCAACACCGTTCTCTGTACAATCATGGAGTATGTTGGGAAGGTATTTCCAAAGTCTGAGATTGTCTTGGTTCCAGATGAAAAACCTATCTGTAACATCTGTGAGGAGGGAAGGGAGCTATCAGCAGTCAAGACCTGTGTGACATGCCTGGCTAGCTTTTGCAGTGTGCACTCCACACCCCATATGACTAGCCAAGCACTAGCCAAACACTGCCTGTGCACACCGGTTTCAGACATCAAGGATCTGTTGTGTAAGAAGCACAGCAAAGGGCTTGAAGTGTTCTGCATGAACCATGGGGCTGCCATCTGTTGGCAGTGTACAGCAAAGCACCCCAAGTGCAACATGCGCTCAGTGGAAGAAATGAGGACAGACTGGAAGGTGAGCTGGCATATTAGTAGCATAAATGGTGTTGATAAACCAAACTGCTTAGAATTTGGCTTAATTACTGGGTTCTAGGCGAAGTTTCACAGAGCATCTGTTTGAGAGGTGGTAAGTATTGGGATGGGAGAAAAAAAAAAGTTGCACGTGCAGTCAGATAACGCCTGCAAGACCAATATTCAGCATGAACATAGGGTGCTGTGCAATAGATTTGCAGAATTCTTAGTAAAACTGCCTGATCAAAATTACAGTGGTTAAAAATTTCTACTGCTTTTTAATATTTTTGGGATAATTTGCTACTTTGTTACATGTATATTTTAGAACTAACAAAATTGATCATAAACCGGTACAAACAAAAATAAAAACTGCGTGAGAAACTTACAGCTATGACAAAATTCACAAACCATGCTGACAGTGCTGGCATTTCTACATCTGCAATGAAAGGGAATTCACAAAGAATTAAAAAAAACATAAATCATACATTTAAAAATATATATTGATTGAATTCTTGTTACTGGTGTTTGCAAACAGTACTTTTTAAATCGTGCTGTTTGCATGCACCACTTGTCATGTTGTTTAGATCGTTTGAAAAAAAAAAATAAGCTCCATTCAAGTTAATGGTTTATTTGTTCATTATAACATACTTGCTGTTATAACCCATTAATTCAGGCTGCAATCAAGTCAGTGTCAACAGAAGCTCAGGACAGAAAGAAGGTCACTAGTGAACTCTTGGAAGCTCTGAATGCTATGTCAGAGGGTATAAAGGTAAGATCATTCTTGGTCAAGTAAATTTGATTAATTGGGGGATTAAGTAACTAAGGGAGCAACTACTTTTTCACACAAGGCCAGTTAGCCAGCACGTGTACCTCATAGTCATCGTATTATCCAGACATACTTATTGGGACTCAGGATTAAAGCTTTAGTATGTAATTTAAAAAAAATATATTGAAATGCATGTACAGGTGCATCTAAAAAATTTGAATATCGTGGAAAAGTAAAAAAAAAAAATTCTATTAAAAATTCTATTTTATTAAAGAAGTGGAACTTTCATATTTTCTAAATTCATTACACATAGTGAAATATTTCAAGCCTTTTTTGTTTTAATGTTGATTATGGCTTACAGCTCATGGAAATCAAAAATCTGGCCATAAACCGTAACCATCAAGATTAAAACAACAGAAAAAGGCTTGAAATATTTGACTTTATGTATAATATAATCAATAATATATGAAAGTTCCCTTTTTTATTAAATTACGTAAAAAAAATATATTTTCACGATATTACATTTTTTGTTGAGATACACCTGTATGTATGTGTCTGAGATTAACAGCTTTATTATCGTGATGAAACTGGTTATTTTATTTACAGCGTTCATCCTCTTGAACCTTTTCACATTTAGTTTATATTTGTATTACAATAAAGAAAGTATTTTGCACCTTCAAATGTTAGACAGACTGTAAATCAAATGTAGGTGAGGTCCTAATCTGTCCTACTGAATGTACAGCTTGACTTATGATTTGTTATTTGAAATGGTTATTGACAATCATTCCAGTTTGTATAAAATCTTTTTCACTCACTTTACTAGCTTTTATTTTATTGATTTTATTTATATATCTTCAACATGTCGTTATCCTCAGAATGCTGCAGTAAAGATGACTGAAGATATGCAGCTCTGCTTTGAAACACTGATGAACACCATAGACCATGCCCAGGACAGAGCCATATCCTTTATAGAAGCAGAGAAGATGGGAGCTCTCCAAAAAACAGAAAAGCAGAAGGAACGGTTGGATGATCATTTGCTTTCCATATCACTGCTCATGGATAAGATTGAGGAGTGCATAAACAATGATTCGTATTTCAACTTTCTTCTGGTTAGTATGTGACTATAGTTTTTGTTGAAAAAAGCTCCAAATAAGCAAAAGAACTCAAAAAGAAAAAATCTATGCCAATTTAACTATGTTGTGCCCTTCTTATAGCCTCTACCACTACTGCCTGCAGAGGTTGGTCAACTGCAGGATGTTCAACTGGATGGTCAAGCTGTGGAGAGGATGAAATTAGATATTCAACAACTTAACAGTTGTCTGGAATCTCAGCTCAGCACCATGCTGCAGAGAAGAGAGGAAATACGAGAGAAAGGCAAGGAAACTGTAGAGTCCTGAACAAGTAATCTAGTTCAAGCATGCAGCTAGCGGGCCAAGACCAGAATGTACAATTGAAAGATTTGGAAAAAAGCTTTCTCTGTTATTCCACTAGGGGGCAAAATAGGCCAATAACCTATAGGACATACACTCTGCACTACTGACAGAATGTGCTAATTATATGTAATTCTTTAGCTAAATAAAAAAAATACATGCTTTTACCAAAACAACTACTTTAGTGGTTTCACAGTAATTTGGGTTAACATATATATTAAAGAGAGTGAAATTTGCAGCATGAAAGTGCACATGAAACATCTGCAGGAATTGCGTGATACAATCATGTTGACATGGACCAGAATCTCAAAGGAATGCTTCCAACACATTGTGGAATACATGAATTGAGGCTGTTTTGAAAGCAAAGAGAAGCCCTACCCAGTATTAGTATAGTGTTCCTAATAAAGTGCTTTGTGAGTGTATATTCCGATTTTTCACCCCATCCCACATGTGTTCTATTGGATTCAGATCTGGTGACTGAGAAAGCCATTGAAGAACATTGAACATATTGTCATGTTCATGAAACCAGTTTGAGACGACTTTTGCTTTGTGACATTGTGCATTATCATGCTGGAAGTAGCCATTATAAGATGGTTAAGTTGTGGTCATGAAGGGATGCACATGGTCAGCAACAATACTCAAATAGGCAGTGGTATTCAAGTGATGATTGGTATTAAGACCAAGAAAGCATTCCTCACAACATTGCACCACCTCCACCAGCCTGGAATGATGACAAAAGGCATGTTGGGTCCATGCATTCATGCTGTTGGTGCCAAATTGTGACCAATCTGTGTACCTGTGTCCACTGCAGCCTCAGCTTTCTGTTCTTGGCTGACAGCTGTTGTAACCCATCCATATCAAATTTTGACGTGTTCTCATTCTGAGATGCTTACCCCAATTGTACAGAGTGTTTATCTGTGTTACTGTAGCCTTTCTGTCAGCACCATGCTGCAGAGAAGAGAGGAAATACGAGAGAAAGGCAAGGAAACTGTAGAGTCCTGAACAAGTAATCTAGTTCAAGCATGCAGCTAGCGGGCCAAGACCAGAATGTACAATTGAAAGATTTGGAAAAAGGCTTTCTCTGTTATTCCACTAGGGGGCAAAATAGGCCAACATTCTTTAGCTAAATAAAAAGTTATAATAAAAATAGTAATAATAACTAGTTTAGTGGTGTTGGATAAGATTTTTGATAGAAATAAAACACAAGGGTAATGAAATATGGAGAATGAAGATTTAGTGAGAATATTGGAAAGAACAGAGTCACGCTCTCTTCCTTACAGACAATGTCTCTTAAAAAAGTTAATTATAGAAAGGCCTAGGGCCTGACCAAAAAGAGGAAGTGCAACACACACAGCACACATACCCAAGAACATGAACTCACTCACACACAGACCCAGAGTAATCAGAATAACAAAGTAATGGTTAATGATAATTTGACTAAATCATACAGTACATATGCTAATAACAATGCAGAAAAAAGCATATAGGTACCATGATAAAGGAGGAAAAAGCACACAGGTGATATATGACCTCACTCAAAGTCAGCTCAGAAATGCCATAGAAAGCAACAACAAAAAGGAGCACTGATAGAGTAAGTGCAAACTCAACAGGTTTCAAGAAGTCTGAGGCAAAAATAGCAGGATTGGAAAGAACATAAAAATGCATTACATCACCCAGACATCACCCAGACATCACATGCAAGGGTGTGTCAACTTTATAAAAGGGAGCCCCATTTCAGGGGACTGGGAGATCACTTTTTGAGACGTCCCAAACTGTTTGGATCTCATGTAACGAATTAAATAAATTGGACCTTCACCTTTTCTCACTCACTGGTTCCGTGTGGTGATTTAGACTTTGAGTATCTCAGCTGATGAAAGCTATTGTAAGTACATTCAATATTTTCTAAATTGTTATATTGGTAATAAGAAAGTAGGTAAAATTTGACCTACAGTGGTTTCACAGTAATTTGGGTTAACATATATATTAAAGAGAGAGAAATGTGCAGCATGAAAGTGCACATGAAACATCTGCAGGAAATGCATGATACAATCATGTCGACATGGACCAGAATCTCAAAGGAATGTTTCCAACACCTTGTGGAATACATGAATTGAGGCTGTTTTGAAAGCAAAGAGAAGCCCTACCCAGTATTAGTAAAGTGCTTTGTGAGTGTATATTCAGATTTTTCACCACATCCCACACGTGTTCTATTGGATTCAGATCTGGTGACTGAGAAAGCCATTGAAGAACATTGAACTTATTGTCATGTTCATGAAACCAGTTTGAGACGACTTTTGCTTTGTGACATTGCATTATCATGCTGGAAGTAGCCATTAGAAGATGGTTAAGTTGTGGTCATGAAGGGATGCACATGGTCAGCAACAATACTCAAATACGCAGTGGTATTCAAGTGGTGATTGGTATTAATAAGACCAAGAAAGCATTCCTCACAACATTACACCACCTCAACCAGCCTGGAATGTTGCCAAAAGGCATGTGGGTCCATGGATTCATGCTGTTGGTGCCAAATTGTGACCAATCTGTGTACTTGTGTCCACTGCAGCCTCAGCTTTCTGTTCTTGGCTGACAGCTGTTGTAACCCATCCACCTCACGGTATGACGTGTTCTCATTCTCAGATGCTTATCTGCTCACCCAAATTGTACAGAGTGGTCATCTGTTACTGTAGCCTTTCTGTCAGCTCCAGTCTCACTCATCAATAAGGCTTTTTCACAGTTATAGAAATATTAAAACTAGCCCATCTGGCACCAACAATCACACCACGTTCAAATCCCTGAGATCACATTTACCAATATAAACTTAAAAATGCTGGAGTGCAAGAAAAAGGGCAAGGGCCTTCTTCTGAATACTGCTGTAGTTCAACTGATGATGGTTAAACTTGTGAGAAAAGAAGATAACTGGGTGATCTATGCCCTGAGCATCTTCCTGAATCAAGACAACACCAGCACCTGTACCACTGGCGTCTACTTCAAGTTTGAAGGTCTTCACAAAAGACAGAGCTGAAAGAACAGGTGCACTACATATCTTAACAGCCTCAAAAGCAGCCTTACAGCTAGAAGACCACACAAACAGTTACAGAGGAGATTTGTGAGAAGCAACACAACATATGAAAAATTCTTACAAAAACTATAGTACCCAGCCATCCAAAGAAAGCATTGAAGTTCTCTCTTAGTCTTGGGCGCAGGAAAAGTGGCAATGGACTTAACTTAGCATCCAGTGGGCGAACAGTACCATGTCCAACCTGTTTACTGAGGTAGGTTACGGTGACATCAACAAACTCACATTTTGTGAGGTTAAGAGTAAGAGAAGCTGTCTGGAAACGAGCAAACACAGGCTAACAAATATGACTATCCCAGGTGTCGGTAAAAACGACCACATTGTTGAGGTAGGCTTCACAGTTCTCTACATCTCCCAATACCTGTGCCATTAGCCGCTGAAATGTAGCTGGAGCTAAAGCAGAAATCTCAGACGCAAGTGGAACCTGCCAGTAACCCTTTAGAAGGTCCAGTTTTGTGACAAACCCCGCATTTCCGATTCGGTCAACACAATCTTCCATTCTTGGTAGGGGAAATGAGTCCGCTTTAGTTAAAGCGTTGACTTTTTTATAATCTGTGCAGAACCTATAGCTTTTGTCAGGCTTTGGAACTAGTAGGCAGGGCGAGCACCAGGGACTACAGCTAGGCACAGCAAAATAATTCTCAAGCAAGTAGTTTGTTTTTTCTGGTCATAATGGCACATTTAGTGGGATTAACCCTATAAACATTTCTGCTTGACGAGCATTATTACCAACATTAATGTCATGTATGAGAACAGTAGTAGGAGAAGGAGTATCAGAAAACAGTGATGGATAGTTCTTGAAAAGACTTCTTAAATCACTGTGGGCTGGCTCTGACAAGTGAGCACGTTTAGATGGGATATTTTCCAGCCATTCAGAGTCCTCAAACTCGTAACAGCACGGAAAACAAGCCCTACCTAAACTGACCATCTACCCCAGGAGAATACTCCAGACGGTGGCATGCTCATAGAAGCAGCAGCTACTGACTTGACAACAGGAACTGAAGAGCCAACATCCATGGTAGCATGAGAGATACAAGGCTTGAGCATATATTCACATGGCACACACAAAACTTTCGTTTCTGGTCAGGGGTTTTCACAACATAGTCTGTATCACTCAACTTAGACTCAATAACATGAGGACATGAGAACCTAGTCTGGAGAGCAGAGCCAGGTAATGGCAGTAAAACCAAAACCTTGTCACCTGCTTGGAATGTACGCAACCCACAGCCTTTTTTTCAAAACAAGCCTATATACAGGCCTGAGAGGATGGCAGAGAGCTTTTGGCTAACTCAAAAGCTGTATGTAGGCACTCACGAAAGGAACTAACAATCTAGGACATTCCTAGTTGGGGGTTTCACCGGACTTGGAGACAGGATCTCTTCCTGTAAAACCTTTAAAAGGTCCATTAACAGAGTGCCCAAAGACTAATTCGGCAGCACTGAAACCAAGTGACTCTTGTACTACAACATGGATAGCAAATAACTGGGGAATCCCTTCATCCCAATCTATTCCCTGACCTTAAACAGTAGGTCCTAATCATAGACTTCAATGTCTGATGGAAGCGTTCTAATGGACTCTGGGGTGTGTTTTTATGTGGGACTCTGGGGTGTGTTTTTATGTACAGCGCTTTGAGAAGCTACTTTAAAAGCGCTTTATAAAATAAAGTTTATTATTATTATTATTATTATTATTATTATTATTATTATAAGCACTTGAGACCTGATGATGCACGTTCAGTTGTGTCATAACCTTCCTGAACAGAGCGGACAGAAAATTTTAGCCCTGATCTGACGATGCATTTTGGCAAACCAAAAATGGTACAAAACTTGACAAGACCTCTGATGACAGCACAGGACTTTATGCTATGCAGGGGTATAGCTTCAGGGTACCTAGCAGCAGCACACATCAAAGTTAGTACCAGACTTGGTTCGAGGAAGGGGACCCACACAATCTATTAAAATTCTTTCAAAAGGTTGTCCCATAACAGATATAGGTTGAAGTGGAGCAGGGGGAAGGACCTGATTTGGTCCGTGCACTGCAGAAGGCATCTCAAAGTCCGGCAAAACTAGTACTGGGGCATTGATTAGCTGTTTTAAATCATCAAAAGACACCTGGCAGTCAGTGGACCACACAAATGGGGCAACCTCCCTCATGAGGGCAATCATCAGCTCAGCAATACGGGCGTACCCCGAGATGAACCTACGGTAGTAACTTGTCATTAATAGGATTTGTCGTACATTTTTAGTGGTCATTGGTGTGGGAAACTGTTTAATCACAGCCACCTTACCCTCGGTTGCCAAGGCCTTCTGGTGTCACCAGGTATCCCATGTAGTGTAGTTTTAGTGTTCAAAAATGCCACTTGGCCAGCTTCAACGAAAGGCCTGCATCTGCCAAACGGCCTATCACACTGGCGAATGCCTTCCAGGTGCACCATACAGCAGTTGTGGGTGAGCCCAGCCAATACAGTAGTCCTCAGGCTTTGAAACGTTGCAGGTGCATTTGATAACCTGAAAGGAACAACTTTAAACTGATAGAGCCCTTTGTGTGACACAAAAGCTGTCTTTGGTTTTGCGTCCAGGGCCACTGACACTTGCCAGTAACCCCGTGCAAGGTCTAGCGTGGAAATACCACATGCCAAAAAATCTACCACATGCCGAAAAATCCAGAGAGTCATCCACTCTTGGAAGTGGGTAGACTTTCCGAAAGTCTACACAAAATCTTGGATCTGTGCCTGGCTTTTCGACGATCACAATTGGAGAGGCCCAGGGCCCTGAAGCAGGCTCAATAATGCCATCCTACAACATTCTGGAAATCTGCTCCTCAATCGTTCTTTTTGCAGATGAAGCACGGTAGGGAGGAAGACACTCTGGCTTTGCAGTCCCAGTGTCTACTGTGTTCAACCAATGAAGTATGTTCCAGCTTTGCCCCAAAAAGATGAACAAAGTCTCCCAATAGGTGTGCCAGTTTTTTCTTGTCCACTGAAGGCAGGGCTGCTTGTTCCACCACTGGACAGATCGGTCTGTACATCCTTAAAGGTGAGGCTATCTACATGGCCCTACAAATCATCAAACTCCAGCAAGCTTAGGTCTGGTGCTGAGGTGGCATTATCTCCCTATTTAAGGCTACCAGTGGCCGGGTGGATGTGGACATCAGCCTGAAACATAAAATCTGTCCCTAAGAATGGGACAAGACAGGTCTGGAATTTTGGCAAAGCGGTGAGTAAACGGTTGCTCTACTGGTTGAACAGGTAACCACACAACACCAGATGGGGTGCATTGTTTTGTGGAGACCAACTCAAGCGGGGAAAATTCCAAGGAAGAACAACATCTTCTATCCTGCATTTAAGAAGGGTGAATGGATGGACTGCAGAAATGGATGTGCCTGTATCCAGGGTTGCCTTCAGTGAAACCTGATTGACGACCACCACTGCCGTCAGTGGAGTATTCTTTGACCTCTTTGGGCTGATTTGCACCAAATTAACTGTGTGAACTCTCTGTCTGTTGTGCACTAGTCCCTGAGTCCATCCTCCGCTTACCCTCACGAGACCTTTGAAACCTATGAGGCCAAGCACCAGTCCCATCTCTAGTGACCTCAGAAGTATCTGGGGTCTACTGGCCTATCTTAGAAACTGCTGCAACCCCTCTGGCAGGTTTAGCACTACCACTCTGCTTATTCTTCCTACAGTTCCCACAATTGATCAAGAGAACCCATGTCACACCCCTCTTCATCTCCCTCCACTGGCTTCCTGTAGCTGCCCGCATTAAATTCAAGGCCTTGATGCTCACCTACAAGACCTTGTAGCTCTCAGAAGTAGCTCTGTTAAAGTTGTAGGTGTGGTAGCATGAAGGGCTAGTCTATACTGATCAAAGACATGCCAGCAGATTACTTCAATCTGTTCTCGCTCAGAGGGCAGTTGCATTACTCGCTTGTACTGAGTCACTAGGTGAGCTACAAAAATTAGGAGTGTCTGTTGAGAAGTCTGAACCCTTGAGTTAATGACGAATGTCATTAAAAGTCATCGAGTACGAAAGCCACATTTAAAGTTCACTCACTCTTTGGTGGCCAAACTTTTCTTTCCGAGGATGTTTATTCACAGTTCGGGCGCCAATTGTAAGGATCCGGCTAGATCCTCACAGGTTGCTCAGGAAAGTTAATATAACTCAGCCGGACACAGTGAAACACAGTGCGTTACCTGGAAAGACTACCAAATTTTGATACCAAGTTAGGCTTCAGGGTCCTGTGCTCTCAAGAGTTTAGCAGCACTACTGGGAGGTTCAGACGCCGGAGGACTAAGACAGCAACTGGGCCGTAGGTGTGACATACAAAAACAGTCACAACCATTACCAGAGCTTGGGCCAAGACAGCAGCTCCTGGTGTGTCAGGTAGCAGAACAAAACAATATGGAAGGAACAAAAGATGGTGAAGTAATATTAACAAACTCACTGGCTAAGGAAGGTGCCATAAAACTCAAGGTGCCCAATCTGGAATCAAAGAAAAATACATTGGAAGATGAAAGATGATAACAGCCATCAAGGTCTTCCACAGGACAAGAACAAAAGAGAAAGAAACCAAGCTCTGATGGAAGATGTAGCAGAAGGAGAGGAAAAAGTGTCTGATTTAACAGAGGAGAACAAATGCACTTTAACAACTATGCAGGAGGACAAAAATATCCCCAAACAGTCCCGCACTGGATTCTTTGCCTCCCATCAGTAGGAGATGAACCTGATCTCCCAGAAGCCCCCTGGGAAGATTGGTGTGTTGTTGGACTTTGACAGGGTGGCTGTCTGCTTTCTTGGTGTCAAACTCTAAAATCAAGCTTTGCTACAGGCTTCAGGCCCTGTTTTCTGCTCCATTCTGCACCACCATATGGCTAAGAGATCCAGAGAGCACAATGATTATTAGCAAAAGACTCGAAACAACACTGCAGTAGTGCCAGCTGCAAGGAATGTATATTTCTAGTGTTATTGTTTCTATAGAAATAATTTACTCAATCACATCAATGGTATATGCTCCACGTCAACAGATTTAAAAAGAAAGAAAGAAAGAAATAAACTTGTGTAATTGTTGATACAGTGAAGTTTCCTGTGATGTTTATTTAGCATGGATGGAATCCAGTGTCAGCGCAATGTCAGTGTTAGTCAAAGATGAAGTTGTACCTTTAAGTTTGCTGACACAGAAAAGACAGACAGAGGGCTTTTTGCTTGTTGACACACTGCATGTTTTGTCTTTAAGAGAGAATCGTGGTAAAATAATACTAATAAATTGCAGTGGGTCATTATTGTGATTGTGATTATTAAATAATCACTTGATTTTGACTACTCTCAGCCAATGTTAATTAATTTTGTGATACATATAGAGACAGGCCATGTAAATCACTACAATAAAATTAATCAAGTCAAAACCAAAATGCCAGTCCGTGGCTGCAGGGGCATGGTTGAACATCAGCTGCAAATGGAGGGGAGGTGGGGGAACCAGCAGGACAATGGTGCTTGAAAGTTTGTGTACCTTTTTCACACAAGTCATAAAAATAGATAAAGAGAACCCAATGTACCAAAAACATTATACTTGGTCATTCATTTATTGATGAAAGTGATCCAATATTACATATGCGAGTGGCAAAAGTATGTGAACCTCTAGGATTAACAGTTAATTTGAAGGTGAAATTAGAGTCCGGTGTTTTCAATCAATGGGATGACAATCAGTGAGCACCCTGTTTTATCTAAAGAACACCCTGTTTTATCAAAGTTTGATCTTCACAACACATTTGTGGAAGGGTATCATGTCATGAACAAAGGGGATTTCTGAGGAACTCAGAAAAAGATTTGTTGGTGCTCCTGGGGCTGGAAAAGGTTACAAAACCATATCTAAAGAATTTGGACTCAATCAGACAGATTGTATACAAATGGAGGAATATCAAGACCATTGTTACCCTCCCCAGAAGTAGTCGACCAACAAAGATCACTCCAAGAGCAAGGCGTTTAATAGTCAGTAAGGTCACAAGGGACCCCAGGGTAATTTCTAAGCAAATAAAGGCCACAAATGAGTCCACGATCAGGAGAATACTGAACAACAATGGTGTGCATGGCAGGGTTGCAAGGAGAACTCTGTTCTCCAAAAAGAACATTGTTGCTGGTCTGCATTTGCTAGAGATTATGTGGACAAGCCAGAAGGCCATTGTAAAAATATTTTGTGGATGGATGAGACCAAAATAAAAGTTTTTGGTTTCAGTGAGAATCATCACGTTTGGAGAAAGGAAAACACTGCATTCCAGCATAAGAACCCATCTATGAAACTGGGTGGTGGTAGTATCATGGCTTTAGCCTGTTTTGCTGCATATGGGACTGGACGGCTTGCCATCGATTGATGGAACAATGAATTCTGAAGTATACCAGCAAATTCTAAAAGAAACTATCAAGACATCTGTCTGTAAATTGAACATCAAGAGAAAGTGGGTCATGCAGCAAGACAACGACCTTAAGCACACAAGTCGTTCTACCAAACAATGGTTAAAGAGGAATAAAGTCAATGTCCTGACCTTAGTCCAACAGAAATGCCATGGAAGGACCTAAAGCACACAGTTCATGTAAGAAAACCCACCAACATCCCAGATTTGAAGCTGTTCCGTACTAAGGAATTAGTTAAAATTCCTCCAATCCGATGTGCAGGACTGATCAACAGTTACCGAAAATGTTTAGTTGCACAAGAGGGTCATACCAGCTACTGAAAGCAAAGGTTCACATTCTTTTACTACTCACAGATATGAAATATTGGATCATTTTCCTCAATAAATAAATGACAAAGTACAATATTTTTGTCTCATTTGTTTATTTGGGTTCTCTTTGTCTACTTTTAAAACTTGTGTGAAAATCTCATGATGTTTTAGGTCATATTTATTCAGAAATCTAGAAAATTGTAAAGGGTTCACAAAGTTTCAAGCACCACCGTATACATGTGTATGACAGCCAACTGTATGGTCGCAATAATGCTAGAAAATATTTTGCCTGGTGCACATTACACTACACACACACAGTGGAAAATATTATCTTCTAAAGACAAATAAAAAGTTAAACTCAGAGACATCGTTGACTCCAGAGTAATATGTGTATTCTCGTCAAGGCCAGGAAGAGGAAACCCCAATGACCACAGTGTTACATGCAATTATATAGTTCACTGCATAAGGCTAGTGCAGTGGTTCACAGACCATTAGGAGCGGAGAGATCAGAAAGGGGGTGCAAATTGTTTATAAAAAAAAACAGACATGGCATAATTTGGGTACTTTATTACTTTATTGTGTATTTTATTGTTTTTCAGATAGAATGTGCATAAATGGAAAAACCCCACGTTCCCTCTCCCTCTGTATTTTCTTTTTGCTGGGGAGAGGTGAAGCTTAGCCTGCCTTTTATCTGACTTTTCAGACCCCTTTAGCCACTGTTTTTTGTTTTGCAAAAAAAAAAAAACAAAGTGCCCAACAACAAATCTAGCAACTTTTTGGACAAACCTTAACAACTTTACAAATGTCGCCAGTACTGTCCTGCAAGTGCGAGGTCTTACTTTCCTGCTGCACTCACACCACTCTATGCATCTGCTCTGTTCAGTGAGTGTCTGAGAGCCGGATCAGCACATCCCGCTGATCGTACGGCAGCTGAAAAACATGAATGCAAAAAGAATCAAGCACAGGTGTCCCACTGATTGATTTAACAATGTAACGAATAACGAGATGTGTCCTTCTTCCCAATTTACATAATTCATATGCAAATGTTTTTAGAATGCAAGATGAATGTAATGCAACATGTTTTACATGTAAAATAGTACACGTTATTACAACCTAGTTCTCTTGTTCTTCTCTTTCTCTTGTCTTCAGAAACATTTTTGATCATTTATGTTCCATACCTATCCATTATATAGTTTTATAAGTCATAAAAGTTATGAAAAGTATTTTTTTTAAAGTACTAAACCACAAAAGCAAAAAAATCTATCTATCTATCAAAACAGATTATAGATTAGGTTATATATAGATAGATTTGATATAGAATAGATAATAGCTATACTTGGTCTCCTCCAATATGGGGGTACCACATGATAGGTGAGGCTAGGGGGGGCTACCACATGATAGGGGAGGATAGGGGGGGGTTTAGTTACAAAAGATTGAGAATCTCTGATGTAACCAATTCAGAGATGGGGATTATTAGGGTGCCATGATAGAGAAGGGCCTATGGGGGAATTTCACCAGGACACCAGGATTATACCCCTACTCTTCTACGATAAGTGTCCTGGGATATTTAATAACCACAGAGAGTCAGGACCTCAGTTTAAAGTTTCATCCAAAAGACGGTGCTGTTAAGACAGTAGTGTCCCTGTCACTATACTTGGCAATTAGGCCCCACACAGACCACATGCTGGGCGCCCCCTGCTGGCCTCTCTAATACCACTTCCAACAGCAACCTTAGTTTTCCCAAGGAGGTTTCCCATCCAGGTACTGGCCAGGTTCAACCCTGCTTAATTTCAGTAGCACGTGAAGTCAAGGAAGGCAACAACTGCAGGGAGACATGGCTCTGGAAACTTATTCATAAAGGTCAATAAATGATGTCAACTCTAAGGCACTAGAGGGTCTTACACCATTATGTATGTATTTTCCTCAGTCTCACTCCCCGCTGTCCAAACCAGCTCTCCAACTGACCATTCTTCTTGCTTTTCCTGCTCATTCTGTTGAGTTGCCTTGACTCTTTCCCCACCTGAATGATCTCCCTCTATCTTACTTTCTAAACTATAGAGCAAAAACAAGTATCATACCATCACAATGGGTTTTCCGCGTTAGCTAGCTATCGCTACACATACATTCACCGGTCATTTTAATAGGAACACCTGTACACCTGCTCATTTATACACTCATCCAATGAGCCAATCATGTGCCAGCAGAACAATGAATTCAGAATGATTCAGCAGGGATGAATATAGCATGAATAAGGGTGAAATCTCCTGGGTCTTACTGAAGAGAGAATAATCCTCTCAACTCTTGAGACCACAAATGTCAAGTCCCAATTACCACTTCCGGGTGTTAGTTAACCTCCACTGAAAAAGCAGTGAAGCGCATGAGGATAATAAAACACTGACTAGCATATGGGCATTTAAAATTAACTGAACACTCCCAACTCGTCCTTTTTACGTCTCACTAAATTAACGTGCTCCATTTCTAGCAATTTAATGGCGTAAAGGAAGTGCTGAGTAAAACAACGATGATGATAATAATAATAATAATAATAATAATAATAATAATCCAGCAGCTGGCTCACCGCACAGCCAGATGCTGTGTAATGTCGAAATACCGAGATGGAAATAAACCCAACAAATCACGCTGAACGCTCAACCCAGTGTTTGGGCAAAAAACAACAACAACTGGAGTTTCTAGAGTGTAGAGATATTTAAAATGTCCAAATCCCAGTCTGCCGACTTCAGTTGTTCCCTTCAGTAGTAACTGGAAGTGCCGCAGTTCACAGGTTCGGACGCTGCTGTGTGAAGGCGAGTCCAATTACTGAAGAACCTCGCATTTCACAGTGCAGAGAATAATAACAACGTTAAACATATTTACGTATTAAAACCTGTCCAGATTAAACATACTGGGTAAATTAATCCCGTTTTGAATTGTCTTAGTAAGAAACTACATACCTAGTCTAGCCAGATAGGTAAATTAATTGATCAATAGGTGACGTCACTAATGTCTTCCACTGCTTTACTTCATTGCATGTTAAGTTCGCCCGGTGAGGTAAGATTTTATATTGTTTATAAGTTTTGTTGTTCATGTAGTAATCTTTGGGATTAATCTGGCTAGGCGTCACATCTGGTCCTCATGTTGGTTTTAGGCACGAGACATTTTGGAGCTCGGGTTTGAGAAGAGTAAGTATCTTAAACAGTTAGGGTTGGTCTCCACGCTGCAACATGTTTTAGCCAGTGTTTCTATAGTGGATTTTATTTTTTATATTTTTTTTAATCTACAACACACCTTTTCCCCCCCTTGTTATAATGATTTAGTGGAGCTCGTCGTCGTTACTCATGTCTTGGATGCCATCACATTTTGGGCTCAGGTAATTAAAGCTGCCCTCCTAGTTAGATAGTTACTTGTTAGTATTGAAATCAGATCAATAAATAGTTATCTGGATACATTAGTATGTTCCTCTATATATATGTTCTGCATACACCTGGATTGTTACTGTATAATTTGCATCTTACATATTTTCAAATCCTAAATTCATACTTTTATTAAGAATGTGACCGAGGACAAGGTCTTTGAGAAGCTGGAAATAGCCCTCTCAGAAACATGCCCTACTGCACAGAGAGTAAAGGGGCAGCCAAGTCCCCACAAGGTGAGAGGAAGCAGTGCTTGTAATTATTTTTCATTTGACATTTGTATGGAATTAAATTTGTGCCAAACGTATTGAATGTAAATTTTAAAGAAATTAACAAATATGTATTCAATGACAATGAAGAAAAACACTAACAAATGTAACATGGTCTTCAAATACATAGCATTCTTTGTTAAAAGTTTTCTAAGCTTCCTTTTCGCTAATCATGGTGTGAGTCGTAGTCTAAAAATAAGTTATGTTAAAAGATTATAACATTTAATTATTAAATTGTTTATCATGGGTTTTTTTATATAATGGAAAATTAAATGATTGTTAGCAGGGGGGAAAAAATATTGATATTGCACAAGCTTATCACATTAGTATATAAGCCCAAGCAATTTATTTTACAGTTTCAGTACCTGGCTGCAAAAAGGTTGTGAAAGGTAACTGATGTCATAAGAGAGACGCGTCCACTGCATGCTTTATTAATTTTCTCCCTTTACTTCTCTGTTGCAGGTTTATGGTGCCTGCTACTCAGGAGACAGATGCTGGTACAGATGTAAAGTTCAGAAACAGATAGACGACACAGTAAGAACAATCTCTCCAAGGTTGAGAGTCCTTTTGGGTTTGTTTACATTGTACAATGTCCCATTTAACCAGATTTTTTGGTCACCTTTGTCTGAATAACTTTCTCATTTTCCTCATCATGTTTAGTTTTATGTTGCATATATTGATTATGGGAACGAGGAGGTGGTAGGGAGGTTGGATCTGGTTGAACTCCCAGAGGACTTGCAATCAGCCGCACTCGCCAAAAGATACAAGTTCTGGGGCTTTCATTTGACAAGTGATCAGGATTCACCACATTACACCCAGGTAACTCTGTAGTCATGAAGACAGCCATGGGGGAAAAATGGGAATGACTGATCAGCTGCAAAAGTGAGCAAGTCATTTAGTTAGATTCATGGGTGGTGTTCTAGTTTTGGATTTTGAAACTATGTGGATTATTTCAGTTATGGTTAGGCCAGCTTCAATGATGTGGTTTTTATAGTGGGATTATAAAGAAGTCACATGCTTTTTATATATAGTCATCACCAATAGAGGATACCAAAAGTAAACAGACAAAATAACAATCAATACATTATGTTTATAATTTTGTAATGTAATACATTTACATTTGTACTTTTAAGTTGTTTTTTTAATATGCTTAATTATTATACATTATGATTTTCGGTGTTTTTTTTCCCCACCTTTATATTTGCCTGAAATAACAAATCACATCACTGTTCAAATCCCACAGAAGGTAAATGGGTAGATACATAAGTGTTATGTATTCTATTTATTTATTTTTAACCAGGGGAAGTAGATATATCAGTGTTATGTATTCTTTCTTTTTCTTTTTTGTTAAACCAGGGAAAGTCATTTCTTCAGAATCTGATCTATGGAAAGAAGTTGCGCATTAATATTAAGGCAGAGTGCTTTGATGGAACCATCCTGGTTAAGGCATTTCAGGGCAATCTGGACATTGGGGAAGAGGTGTTAAAGTTCAAATTCGCCACAATAAATTTTCCGGGCAACAGAGAGAGTCCGTCTCCCACAAAGGCTCTCCAGAAGCAGACTGGAGTGTGGCCTTCCAGGAGATCTCAGGGAGACCATGATAGCATGGGCACTTTGGGATATATGCCCAAGTTACGCCCTGTTTTCTCCAACCAAACGCATCAAGCCTTAAAGTAAGCTGTTTCACTGTGATTAAATATGAATAATTGTACAGCCCAAGTCGTCTGATTTTATACTGTTTATTCAGCAACGCGTGTTTGGATTCAGGTCACAGTGCAAGATTAAAGCTGATCTGTTTTGATGCTTTTTCTGTGTTGCTTTAGAGAGCCAAGCACCAGCAAATCTGTAATGGCTGCCAACGTGCTAGAAGCAGAGAGCGAGCTTGTAAAAGAGAATACAGAGATCATCCAGCAGCTGTGTGGTCAGGTCACTGAGCAAATGCTGACTGAAGCCAAATCAGAGCTGCAGGTGCTCACTCACTCTTTTTCTACTTTTACTAAGTTTCCCCTTGTTATTTATCACCACTCGCCACTCAAAAATCTATATGTAGCACACACCTCCTGAATCCTGCACAGTTCATGCACATATTGTTACCTAATGCTTCTGTCAGCATTTTTATTGCCACCACTCTGGGCTCTGGGTTACTGAACAGAAGGTTGTGCGTTCAAAATTGGACTGGAAAGTGAAAAATTATTTGCGTTGGTTATTTTATATACCTAGATCATTAGATCTAGAATCATACACAGAGATAAAGTAGTGCGATAAGATTATATTTATTTTATATTACTTATAGTAAATAGTTATTAGAGGGAGTGTGTGTGAATTACCTGTGTCTGTGCCACGTCTATGTAACTGTGTGTTACTTTGGTTACAGTTGTTCATAGGAATGTCTGTAAGCCAATCAGAATCGAGAATTCAGTGTATTCGTACAGACCATGGTGTAAGCGACAAATGGCATTCTATAAATCAAAAAAAAGGTTTTTTGATTTATAGAATGCACTATGGCTGAGTTAAATAGATCTGCTGTGCTCTTTTTGTTTTGTAGTGCTCAAGAGAAGAGGTGGAAGAGAAAATAAAGGAGATCAAGAAAATTGAGAAGGAGAAGAGTGATCTCCAGAATCATGCAGATCATCTCCAACAGCAGCTGAGGGAAGCTAGACTGGAGCTGCAGGTTAGATTGCGCACATTTGAGAAGTCAGAGCTCTCTCTCTCTCTCTCTCTCTCTCTCCATATATATATATATATATATATATATATATATATATATATATATATATATATATATATAATATGTGTATGTATGTGTATAAATATGTATGTATATATATATATGTATGTGTGTATATATATATATATATATATATATATATATATATATACATATATGTACATACATATTTATACACATATTTTATATATATATATATAAAATATGTGTATGTATGTGTATATGTATGTGTATATATATATATATATATATATATATTAAAAAAAAAATAATCCCAGGCCTTTGATATCTTAATGTTCTTAATACGTCATAAAGTATTATAAGGGACTATTTTACCAAGTACTTGAATAAGAACTTCAATTTCTTGTCATATATAAAAATGCTTTGACTTCTGTTTTCTCTTCATTGTATGCTAACTTAATTTTTTGGTTCGACAGAAAGTGAGTGAGGTGTGTCCAAGAAAAGACGAGAGTGTGGAAGTCAACATGGTATCAACAGTGTGTGAGAGGTTCTCTCGCCTGGCTGAGAACGTGGAAGCAGTGAGAAGGAACAGGTAAACCTTTCCATATTTGCTGCAATAGTGGAAAGTTATTAACAATTTTCTAATAACATTGATCTTAAAATGGGGCTTCTGCAGTGCATACATGAGCGTTTGCTTTAACATACTTGGTTTACCTTCAAGGCACTAAAGTTAACATTTGTTTGCGTCGCTATGCAGGTTGGAGGGGGTTTATGGGTATGAGATTCACACAGGGATGCTTTGTATGCTCTTGGTCCTTCACAAGCTAACTGTGTTATATTGAGCTATGTAGCTCCATCAGGCGAAAGGTGATCGGTTGGTGGGGAGGGTGTTCAGAGGAATATTGTTCCAATAGTTCTCAAGTGTAAACGATACAGACTTTAAACAATAAGGTGGCTATGGAGTCTCTTTTGCCATACATTTGTGCACAAGTGACACTGCTTCCTATTGGACTCAGTCATCTTAAGTATATGAACATATCACCATGTTGCCCTGACATGCTCGCAGAGGTATAAATCAATGCTTACTAGTTGCCTGCAGTTATGTGTTCAAATGCCCTTTGTCATTTTCAGGGAAAGAAATGAGTGCCCTACTGCAGAGCAATGTCTTTCTGAATCCATACCAGTGGTGGTCAACAACAGAATTGTCATGCCACTTCCATCAGAAACACTTGAGATGGCATGGGAAGACTACAGACAGGCCTTAAAGCAGCTTAAAGAGTGTCAAAATGTGAGTATTTTCATTATATCATATATTACGGTTAGATTGCATACTGGCACCGTTTATTTCATTTGTCCATTATTTGCACTTGCTGTATGTACACTGGCCAGAATTTAGAGGTGACTGTGATAACCCCTCATTTTCATCTAAAAATGTTTATTTAAAGGTGCATGAAGTGATTTTTATTTTTTGGTTCAAAATAAACAAAATTGAAATAATGAGTAAGTACATCATAAATCCATTTTCCGAACCGTGTTTTTGTCTTACTCTGATTCACTAAGATAAGCCTATTATATGTATTTATTTATATTTTAGACCTGCCGGGAGCGATTTCGTGGGAAATTACATACATGCATCATTTGCCTATGTGTGTCTCGTCATGGCCATAAACGGAGAAAAGCAGCTCCAGCTCTGGTCGCGTATAAGGTCTGGGAGTAGCGTAGGTTAGTTGTCACAGTGAGCACGAGACCATGGACCATGCAAAATGGCAAACCTCTGGGGAATCACCGGTTGTGAAAACCAAGAAAGCCGAATGGAGTGGAGTCTACTGGCAAAAAGGGAAATCGACAGAGTTCATAATAAGACCAGACTCAACATTGGCTTGGCTTTTCAAAGATGGTGACAATTTGGAGATTTAAGAGGTTTTAAAAGCAACCGAGAAATGTTGTTTTTTCTTTCTAACTCAGCATGTACAGTAAGATGTTTTATTGAAATGGTAGACAGCCATGTAGCTCTTTAACAGTTCATTGTGAAGGTTGATCTCTATATGGGTTGTTATTGTGCAGTGCTGGATTTTATTTTCAAGGAAGGATCGTGCAAATTATAAACCTATTGTGTAACTAAATTAACAAAGTTTTCAGCTGTCTAATTAATCAGCTTGTGACCCTTTCCATCTAAACTGGTTTTATCTCTTGAGCCTAGTAGCGAATGTTTTATAAGCAGTAGGATAATAAAAATTAATTTTTTTTAGTTATGAGAAAGAACACTTCACTTTTACTCCAAGTAAAACACCTCTGGCAATGCCTGTACCATGATTTATCTTAACAGACTAGCAGTCATTGTTAGCAACTTTTTGTAACATAATTCATTTAAAAACATCAGTGTTTCCAATTATTCAAAACAGGAGAGTTAGCTGGATTGTTAATCATCTGAGGCTGAGCCCAGATTCTTCTCCATGCATTTTTTTTCCAGCAAAGCTATTAGCCCAAGTTTTGTTTTAAGGACGCAGAGGTAACTTAGCTGTCAATGTACAGTATGACCTGATCAGAAAAAGTTTAATTTATCTTAAAACTTGCCTCGAGTGTTGTCACTCTCTTTGTAGGACTACCAGACCGAAAATATCAAACTTTTCTAACTAAGCTAATTTGGTGTCACTAGCCGAGGAGAGACATGACTAAGCTATAATGGGTTTTATGGGTTTAGCTGCGAGTGGCTTTGGCTCAGGTGGTAGAGCGGGTTGTCCACTAATTGTAGGGTTGGTGGTTTGATTCCCTGCCCACATGACACCACATACCCTAAGTTGCTCGCGATGGCAAGCTACCGAGCATGGCAACTCTGCTACCATTGGGGTGTGTGTGTGTGTGTGTGAATGGGTGAATGAGAAATGGTGTAAAGTGCTTTATAGAACCGCTAAGTTTAAAAAAAAAAAAAAAACCTGTTTTATAAGTACAGACCATTTCCCATGTAGCTGCTACAGTGCCATGCAAAGTACATTATCTTTCCTTATGCTCTGCTCATATCATGTTCACATAAACTGGAACTCATACAGACCTTGTTTTCCTGTTCAGCATCAGAGGATGTTACTGTTACAGCTTCAACCCCGTTTAAAAAAAATAAAAAATCGGCGTACATCCATTTTTCATCAATGACCGTTTGAGCTAGCGTTTGGCAGAATTGAGAGCTGTCAGCCAATAAGACACAAGTATTTCCCTGTAACCCTGTCTAATTGGTCTCGCCTCTGTTCATTAAAGATATAAAATTACAACACCACCGTCTTCTTTTCCTGACGTTCAGTTATGTAGTGACAAACCGTTCCAAGTGGAGAATTATTTGGGGCTAAAGAAAAAAATCTTCAGGTCTGCAGCCCCCAATGTCCAGGCCAGGTTACGCCCCTGGCCAAAACAAAAGCATAAAATATGGCACATGCATGCACAGATGACATCTTTTTAGGATTTCTGTGTGTTCGCCGGAGCCTCGAACCATATTCATCCACACAGACACGCAGAGCCAAAGCACAACCAAGCACAGTGTTCTTCCACAAAATGCATGGTGTACCTTTAACAATTTAAATTGTGTCACAAGAGACATCAGCCTGGACTGGATTTTTATACAAATAACAAGGAGTCAGCCAAATGAGTTCACTGTATACCTCAATTCTCTTTGAATTGTTGAAATGTATAAATGAACCAACATTTGTGAATATTAGGGAAAAGTGCAATAGGCTTTTGTTGCATAGATTATGTAATAGATAACTAAAAATTTAATAGGCCTTTAATTTTGTATGTTCTTTCTGGTCTTTTTATGTTCCTTATGAAAATCAGGAATAGTGTTATAGTTGGTGTACTGTATATTGTCATTCAAATGATTGAAGAAAATAAATTTTAACAATATTAAGTATATAAATCTAGATAAAATTCTTACAAGCTACTGTAACTACATTTTTGTATAATAGTATTTTCCAAAATTGATACCCTTATATTATGTTTCCTTTGCTACCAGTCTTCAGGAACTGTTCTACCTTTTACCAGGCTGTGTTTCACTGTGGTATGAATGAGTTTGTGCACACGTAAAATTCCTGACGTCATTCATTACCGTGGAAAAACTCTGAACACAAAAGACAGAAGGTTGTTGACATGTACAAATCGGTTAATGGATATAAAACATACATAAGCAGTTAAAATACCATTAAGCACAATTAGTGTGCTTCACATGTCTGAATGAGCTGGAAACGTGCCAGGAATTGAACCCATTGGCCAATGTTTGTTTGTTGCTTTTTAAATTACAGTTTTTGGGCAGGGGAAAGACCAAAAATTTAACACAATATACATATATTGAACATGTTATTTTTAAATATTAGTTTTTGCTCATTTTTATGAAGTGTGTGAATAATTCTGGAGGGTACTGTACATTTGTGTATGTTAGCACATCTATGTTGCATGTTTTGTCAGAAGGCAGAGTTGGAGGACCTGGTGAACAGCAGGAATCAGGCTCGCAATGTTCTCCTAACTGCCATAGATGACTTCCTTCTGGTGGTGGGCAGTCTGCCAATTAGTGATCGTTTGAACACCCTAAAGGTGTGTAGATGTAAATAAGTTGATATTACGTTAGTTAATAAGTAAGCCAAAACTTTCCTTTAAAAAAAAATCAAATTTAAATAACTAAATCGATGTCTTAAGTCAAATTTGTGTGTGTGTCTCCCAACTTGTCTCCCAACTCTTTACCAGGATGTCAGCTCATCACTGATGGCTGCATTTGGTTCGGTCTCAGTAGGTGTTCAGGATCAGTCTTTAGAGAAATTCTGTGAATGGAAAACTCAAAAGCATCGTAACTTCAGAAATCTGCGCCAGGCGACAGATAAGGCCCTCTGCGCTCTCAGTGACTGGGCAGCCAACACCAGCAAGGTAAGCGTGCAAAACCAAATGAAATCCTACAATACCCTGTTACTATGGACTAATGTGTTAGTTTTTAACTAATAAACACAGCAGTGGTATGTATCTGATACCTGACAATATAAAGGGATAAAAAAGTATAAAAGCATTGTTTTTTCTCATCTGTGTAACCTGCAACGGAGGACTCTAATTTATTTGTCTTTAGTTTTTCTGCATGATGGAGAAGAGTGCTGTGACCCTGGAAGCTGTTGGTGCAGGTGTCGATGAGCTTCTGGAGCAGGCGGAGTCTGATGTGTGTGAGGAGCTGAACACTAAATTCTTTGTGAGTGTGAAAGGCTCTCAATATCCTCACATGCACCTCTTGAATGTTTCTTGTTGAATGGTAAACCAGAAATTCTGTCTCTTTTATATGTAATAATTAGAATTTTCAGTGCTGCTATCAGTGTTTATTATTGAAGCATTAGTAATCTTCCTCGCATCTGCTGGACATGAATTGTTCATTGCATTTCTTAGGAGCAAAATGTTGAGGACATGAAAATAATGTCTACTGCATGCGGTATAGTGATGCAGCGTATCCAAAAAGAGGAGAATCTACTTTTTGGCCTCAAGAAGATGTATGAAGATAGCAAAAAGGTAAGAAGGGATTACAAATTTTAATACTTGATGGCTGTTTATTTATTGTGTATGATCGGTAAAGAGCTGCTTCCTGTTAATAGCTAAGAGAAATTGTGTAGCTTATACTTTTTGGTTTGTTTTTGTTTTTTCCAATGTTTATACCAGTTTAAGGAGGACATGGTGCAGTGGCAGAAAAGGTCACCTAAAGCAGATGAGCTCTTACAAATAAAGAAACGCATCAAGAGCCTGCGTTCACAGTTGCGCTGGAAACTGGTAGAGGTGGGCTGCATGGAAGAGGTAACATCATCGACTAGTTTAAGTTTGTTTTTAGACCTTTTCAAGATGCATATATTCTATATTATATTGTGTCATTTTTTCTTAAATATGATGCATCACTATATGTACACAGTGCTGTAAAAAAGCATTTGCCGCCTACTGATTTCTTCTGGTTCTGTGTGGATCTCATGCTAAATTGTTTCAGAAATTAAAGCAAAATCTGAGATAAAACAAAGGCAATCTGAGTAAACACAAAAAAAGTTTTCAAATTATAATGTTATGTATTGAAGCAAAAAAGTTATCCAATACCAACTGGGCCTGTGTGAAAATGTTTTTGCCCCATACTTATTAATTACCCAAATCTATGAAACTGCATTCATAATGGGGTTCAGCTGGACTAGACACAACCAGGCCTGATTACTGCAAACCCTGTTCAATCAAATCAACACTCAAATGCAACTTTTTCAACAACATGAATTTGGTTAAAAGGTCTTACCCAGTAACACCCTGCCAAATTTGAAAGAAATTCCAGAACTGATGAGGAAGAAGGTGAAAGAAATACATCAGTCTGGGAAGGTTTACAAAGCTATTTCAAAGGTTCTGGGACTCCAAAGAACCACAGTGAGAGTCGTTATCTCCAAATGGAAAAACTCGGCAAGTAGTAAACCTTCCCAGAAATGTCTGACCTTCCAAAATTCCTCCAAGAGCACAGCAACTACTCATCCAGCAAGTCAGAAAAGGACCAAGGACAACATCAAAGGACCTTCAGGCCTCTCTTGCACCAATAAAGGTCATGACTCTACTATCAGAAATACACTGGGCAAAAATGTCATCCATGGAAGTCTGGCGAGGTGAAAACCACTGCTAACCCAGAACAACATTAAGTCTCATCTAAATTTTGCCAAAACACACCCTGATGAATCTCAAAACTTTTGGTAAAATGTTCTGTGCATTGATTAATCGAAAGTGGAACTGTTTGGAAGTCCTGTTATATCTAGCATAAACTAAACATATAATTCCACAAAAATCATCATACCTATGGACAAACATGGTGGTGGCTAGGGATATCATCACGATGCCAAAAATCTAGTAGTCGGAACTGATACCACCAAAAGTACAAAAAGTCGATACCACGGTGTGGTATAAAATTGAAAACTCTCCTGGAGGACATCCTCCTTTGGTTGATGCTGAGAAAAAGAAAGAAAGAGCGGGATATTTTAGTTATCAAACACTGTCCGACTGTAACTAATAAAACAGTAGAGGCTACAAGTGCTAAGGTGCACTCCTAAATGTGCGCACAAACACATTACATGGAGCATAACATTAGCTGGTTTCACGGCCACAATGACAGCTGTCACAAACAAACATAAAATAGGGTCCATCTTTCAGGTGCTTCACCAAATTCAAGGTGTTTCCTCGCTTTGTCTGAAATGAACGATAGCATTGGTTGCACACCGGCTTCAGAGCATCAATTATGTTGTCATCCACCTCGAATGCGAAGTATTTCCATATTCTACTCTTACCACCTTTCAACCAACGATACTTGCACTGCTGCAGAAAAACAAGTACTGTCACGTTTTAAGAATGTTGGTACCGACTTGGTTCTTGTGACATCCCTAGTGGTGCAAGTGTGATGTGGGGATGCTTTATGCTTCAGGGCCTGGGCAACAATAATTGAGGGGAAACATGAATTCTGCTCTCTACCAGAAAATCTTTAATCCGTAACTTGAAACTGTAGTGGAAATAAATTATGCAGTAAATCTACCTCTGCATGGCTCAAAAAAAAAGCTAAATTAAAGTTTTGGAGTATCCTAGTCAAAGTTCTGACTTGAAGCAATTTAGATGCTGTGGCAGGACCTTAAATGGACAGATCATGCTTGGAAAACCTTCAATGAAGCTGAACTAAAGCAGTTCCGCAAAGAAGAGTAGGCCAAAATTCGACCATAGTGCAGTGAAATACTGATCTCCAGTTATCAGAAGCATTTGGTTGCAGTTATTGCTGCTAAAGGTGGCATAGCCTTTTTTTCACATGAATAGGTGTTTGTTTGTTTTTTTGTTTTTTGTTTTGTTTTGTTTTTTTTGCTTCAATTAAAAAAACTGATTGCTTTTTGTTTTATGCTGTATTTTGTTTGAAGATCTAAAATGATTTATTATGCGATACTCAAAAACAGAACATGTTTTTTTTTAGCGATGTCTTGGCAGTGCCGAAAGAGTGGCACTTTATTGTAGCAGTATTGAAGGGAAAAATAGGAATATATCAATAACTGTAATTTGACTGATTTAGTTGGACTTTGTATGTCACAGGCTGATGATCTGGATCTCCCTGAGATTCTTAGGAAAAAGGAAGAGGTTGCTGAGACAAGGAATGCTCTCTTTCAGGAAATTAGGCATGAGAAAGAGCAATATGTAAGCTTCAGTTTGAATTATTTATTTGTTTGTTTATATACTTATTTAACGTAATTGGATAACCTGCTTGTGGTTAACAGGATTTTTCTTTTGTATTATCATGTAGGTTAAACTCTGTCGGCTGATAAAAGGAGACTTTCCAGAGCTTCTGCAGCTCTACCCTGAGGCAGACATTGATAGTTACCTGGTGAGTAATCAAAACATAATTGAACTACTGTCAAAATCTTACTGATCTTATTGATAACACTGTGTGTTCCTTGTTTAAAGACTTGAATTAAGTGTTTAAAAGTAATTACATGCGTGTATTTAAATCTTCTCGTCACACTTCAGGCTCCCAATGTGCAGTCTGAAACAGTCAGTTTTGACTTAATGAACAGTTTTGTGATGTTTTGGTTTGGGTTTTTTTTTTTGGGGGGGTTCCTCACACTTAAAAAAATTTTGGTTTGTTTTTGATTGCTGATTAGTAAGATCTGTGTTTGCGTATTGCCAGCTCTCTGAGGGGCTGTTAATGAAGAGTTTGGATCGAGATGTATTTGATGCTGAGCCAATGAAAGAGTTGAGTGGGCGCAGACCGCTAGTGTGTACCGAGTTCCAGTGCCAAAAGGTGGTGCTCAAGGTAACTGAGTCATGGATGCTGTTTAGGGTCAGCCTTTTAATCACTGGCAGTTGAATGAAATTGGTGGCCAGTTATCATGATCTTCCTGTCAACTGCAGAATTCTGAAAGAATGAGCAAAGGATGAACACTGTTGCACACAATGATTAAAACGTACTGCTTACCAATTGGAGAAACTTTTTGCTTTTTCTTTAACAAAAGATGAAAAAAATTAATGAAGGGTTGCAAATTATTCATACCCTCTTCAGAAACTCAGTTTAAACTTCACAAGTGTGTAATGGAAATTATTATTATTATTATTTTAAACAACTAAATATTTAATTCACAAGGAATCACAATTGTTCGAGCAATTATTATTATTTTTTTTAAAGATTCACAAGCCCGTGAAGGTACTCGAACAAGATGCCTACAAGAAAATGCAAAATGTATAATTAAAAGTATTACTTCCATATTTGCATACAGCTGTTTTCATTGAATGGCTCTGATAAACACATTGATTTGTTATACAGAAATGTATTCCAGTATTTTATTTCTGAATTTTTTATATACAATATGTAATATATTCCTTCCAGTGTGGAATGTTGGGTAAGGTCGGTGTGATAAGCAAGTAAGCCTTCTAGTCAAACATTTGTTCTTAGAGTATTAGGAAAAACAGCATCCACATTAAATTACAGAACACACTATCCCAATCTGAGATACAATAAGAAGTATAAACACACTACATTGATCAAAATAATGCTAATAACAGTACAAAATATTAAAACTTAATCAGTCAGCATATGCAAACATGAAAATCTTTTAGGTTTCCACAAGCACTGTTGGAAATACAGGTGGCATTGTGTGTTGTCAGTTGAGAGCAAAGTTGCACCTGTTGGCTGCACACACCAGTGGCATGTTGGACAGTAACAGGGTAAATCATACAAGAAAACACACTTGATACTCTACTGTAATATATGGTGATTGATCAATGCTTTAAGTGCTTAAATGCTTTAAGAATTCTGCTAAGTACTAGAATATTTTAGCCCAAAACCTGCCAGCAGATTAAGACGTGGTTGTATACAGCTCCTTCAAAAACTAATGACTCTAAATACTAATCAACACACAACATATTTGCAGAACACTAAATTGTTAATTTCACTGTCCATATTTGAACTCTCATGGAAATTTGTAGTTTGGATTGAAGAAGTCAGTCCAACTGCACAGACCTGATGATAACAATTAGAGGTCGACCGATTGTGTATTTTACCGATAACTAAGTTGGGCTGTACCTGCCGATAACCAATTAATCAACTGATAGTTTTTAAAATTGATACTGAATCAAAACATAACACTAAAAGTAAAATATTGCTGATCTTCATTACAAAAGTACAGTATTGACTGTACCTTGTACATGTAGGTTGGACAGCTTTGGTTCAGGTGGTAGAGCGGGTTGACCACTAATCGTGGTTGGATTATCGGCCCACCTGACTCCACATGCCGAAGTGTCCTTGGGCAAGACACTGATCCCAAAGTTACTCATGATGGCAGGCTAGTGCCTTGCATGCCAAGACTACCATTCGGGTGTGTGTGCGTGAGATTTGGTGAATGTGAACCAGTATAAAGCTTTGGAACCACTAAGGTTAAAAAAAAAAACAAGCACTATATAGTGCAGACCATTTACCATTACTGTACTTTTTTTTAAACAAATAAATCAATATATAAATATGAATATACATTAACTATTAATAAATATTAAAATAAACAAAACAAAATATATACATCCAAAGTTAATCAAAAAGAGGCCGCTCTCATAATGACAGCAGACCCTTCTCAGCCACTCCCACAATGTAGGCAACCGGGAAAAACTGGATTTTTGCTGATAACTGATTGCTGGTGTCAATTAATCAGAAAAACAGGTCTACCTCTTAATAATAATAATAATAATAATAATAATAATAATAATAATAATTTGTTTAAAAAAAAATATTTAAATGCGCTCTGCATAGGATAAATCAGTTTTGTCTTTTGTTAGACTTTGCATTAAGAAACTGCTGTTATTCTGTCTGGGAGGTTTGCAGAGGAGTCATTTATTTATATATATATATATATATATATATATATATATATATATATATATATATATATATATATATATATATATATTTATTATTTTTACCAGTGTTTTTTATTGCTGTGACTTTTAATATTTTCACACCTTCTTATTGGCTCTTGCTAGCCCAAATTTTGACATTAATAACTTTTGTTGAAATATATCTAGTCTCTCACTAGTTCCAGTGGCTTAATTACCAATCTTTTCAATTGTTATTCTTGTTATGGTGGGGGCATAAAAACATAAGACATAAAACATAACATGTGCAGGGCAGTGACTCTTAAGGAATGGAGTTGAGAATCTCAGCTGATTATTTTCTCTTTTTTGGTGCCAGAGTTACTCTGTGGATGAAGAGTCAGAAGTGAGGATGATTAAGCAGGCTGCCCAATATCACAAAGCTCAGAATCAGCATCCCTCCACTGCCATGTCTCTGCTAGGCCTGTTCTTCGGCAAGGTGCTCTGTTCCTACAGCTCTGTTGTTGTTGTTGTTGTTGTTATTTGCTTTGTGTTCCTTGCTTCAACTCCCCTGCTCTTGCCATGTGACAAATGGGCATCTTAAGAACCAGACGTCTTAATGTCAGATCTGAACACTGTACAGGTTTTGTGACAGACAGCCGGCGGTAGCAAATATAAAGTGTCAGTCTGTGGTAGTGACTCAGCAGTTATAGCTCTGGGCCTTTGTCAGAAGGTTGGTACTGCCTGTCAAGCCACTGTTCTTACTCAAGGCCCCTTAACCTTCAATGTATCAATTATAAGTCACTGAAATTAGTTAATTTAACTGTACTACCCAGAATAAAAATAAAGGAAGAAGCCATAATGTTTTAGGTAGATTTGTTTGTTTATTTAAATCTAATTGTGCAGAATTTGTGTTTCAGTCGGATCCTCTCGCCTATATCATGGTGCCTTACTACTCAAATGGGAGTCTTAAGACTTTGCAGAAACTCAGCCCACTGACATCCTCTGTAAGTGCTCTACTTGTACACTATATGCCAAAACGTATGTGGACACCTGGCACATAGTTCTAGTTCATCCCAAAGGTGTTCACTGGGGTTGAGGTCAGGGCTCTGTGCAGAGTTCTTCGTTTCCAACCATGGCAAACAATGTCTTTGTGGACCTCACTTTGTGTACAGGGGCACTGTCATGCTGAATCAGGTTTGGGCTCCTTAGTTCCAGTAAAGGTAAATCTTAATGCTACAGCATACAGAGGCATCCTATACAACTGTATGCTTCCATTGTGACAGCAGTTTGAAGAAGACTTAGCCACACATATAAGTGTGATGATCTGGTGTACACAAACTATTGCCCATATTGTGTATATTCTCATAACAGAACGTAACGAAAGTTAACTGTGGTCTATAAGAATTTAACAATCAGCTTAAACCTAGTTGATCTCTAAGTAATAAGTCAAGATGGTGTTATGTAAAATTATTTTTCTTTCAAATGACAGATGGTTCAAATGTAGCAATATGCACGATTTTATATATTCTACAGTAATATACTGTTTGCTCATTGCAATGTGGTTCACTCCAATTTGGTTTGTAGGAGATTGGGAGGGTGATGAGAGGAGTACTTCTTGGCTTACAGAGTCTACATGAATCCTGCATTACACATGCCTCTCTGAATGCCAACAACCTGTTTGTTCTCAATCGAGAACAAGGCATTGTAGGGGATTTTGATTTCACGAAGACACCAGTGAGTGTATCTATCATTCCTGTATAAATTAGTACTGCATGACAGTTTGACTGAAAATAGATATAATACACTCTTCATTTCCCCACTTAATTTGCCAACATTTTAATTAACAATAAGTACTGAATGACCATTTGCTTGAAACAAATCTTGTTTTCCATGTTGTGTAAGCAAAGACTCATGAAAGAACTAACTAATCCTCTTCAAAGATATAAAAAATATTAAATAAATACATGTGAAAATTAGAAGTCTATTTTAAAATTCTGAAATTGTAACTTGTGGTGTAAGTGTAAATTAGTTAGTTGTTAAGCAATGAATTATTTATCACTGTTTTCCTTGACAAGAGTTATTATTCTCAAAATAACTCAACACACAGCCATTAATGTCTAAACCGCTGTCAACAAAAGTGAGTACACGACTAAGTGAAAATGTCCAATTTGGGCCCAAAGTGTCAATATTTTGTGTGGCCACCATTATTTTCCAGCACTGCCTTAACCCTCTTGGGCATGGACCAGAGGTTCACCAGAGCTTCACAGGTTGCCACTTGAGTCCTCTTCCACTCCTCCGTGATGACAGCACGGAGCTGGTGTATGTTGGAGACCTTGTGTTCCTCCACCGTCCATTTGAGGATGCCCCACAGATGCTCAGTAGGGTTTAGGTCTGGAGACATGCTTCGCCAGTCCATCACCTTCACCCTCAGTTTCTTTAGCAAGGCAGTGGTTGTCTTGGACGTGTGTTTAGGGTTGTTATCATGCTGGAATACTGCATACTGATCATGCTCTGCTTCAGTATGTCACAGTACATGTTGGCATTCTTGGTTCCCTGGAGAAATAGAGCCAACTTGTAGGAGCTTCATAAATAAGTATGAAGATGTTTGGTGGGAAAATTACCTAAAGTATCATATAAGCTTGTTTTCCAACATTATAATTTTCCAACAGTATAATTTTCCCTCAATATTTCCCCCTCAGTTTCTTTTAAAAGAAATGTGGAATCACACATACATACATACATACATACATACATACATACATACATACATACATTTGTGTTGTGTTTTTCAGGAGCAGAGGGCTGTAGACTGTGGCATGGTGGCTGGCTCTATCAGTCTGGTAGCTCCAGAGCTAAGACGGAGTGAGCCACCTTCTCCAGCCACTGACATGTACGCTGTCGGAGGCCTCATGCTCTGGGTAGGATGCTTGAGCAAGAAACTGCGCATACTGATTCTCATTTTAATTGGTGGAGTACATGGTTTAACCATTAGTGTTTAAAATAAATGAAAACATTAAATGTTTTAATTATATATATATATATATATATATATATATATATATTTATTTTATTTTATTTTATTTTTTATTTTTTTTTCAGCTTCATGCTCCTAACTACACTGGGGATATGGACAATGAGCAACATGTCCCAGGGCTGTGTGGATTACAGCTGGTAGGTGAATGTTTCCTGGAAATTACTTTTAGAGGGAACTTTTATCTGTTTATATAATTATTGAACTGTGCCTCTGACAGGATGTCAAAGTCCAAACTCTCCTCTCAAAGCTACTGGTCTGTTCTGGAAGACTGTCAGCTGATGAAGCACTGTGTGATGATTACTTTCTCTCACTTGAAAAATGAAGAAAAAAAATCATAATGTTGCCCATTTTTGTTGTATTTATTGTTCTAGTTTTACTTATTTTGTTGTTGTTTTTTGTTAAAAAATAGATAGAAACAAGAAAAATGTTTTTCTTTTGAAGTTTTGTTTAAACAAATATAAATAAAAAAATATATACCTAAGAATGTTGAGTGTTACATTTGAGTAAGTTGTTGTAGATTAAAGAAACAAAGTAAAATTGATCACCGATCACAATGGGAAATGCACTAAGGTTGTTGTGGTGGTATTTGGGGTTTTTGGGGGGTTTTATTTACACAAGGTTTCACACTGTTCACTGGTTATCCTTGGACTACTTTCGGTAGGTACTAACCACTGTATACTGGGAACACCCTAAGACATGATGGTTTTAGAGATGCCCTGGCCCAGTTGGTCAGCCATCAGAATATTTTTCCTGCTTCTAATTCACTTCACCATCCAGTGGTGTTAAGGTTATGGAGGATTGACGTGTACAATGCCCTCCACTAATATTGGCACCCTTCGTAAATATGAGAAAAGAAGGCAGTGAAAAGTTTTGTTTAAACTTTTGATCTCTTGTTAAAAGAATTCACAAAAATACTCTGCTCTTATGGATCTCAAACAGTTGCAAACAAAACACAGGGTTCTCTAAAAAATATATATATATTGTACTAAAAAAAAAGTATTGTAATATCAATACTTTTTGCTACCTCCATTTGCCTAGATAACAGTTCTGACTCTTCTCCTATAATGTCTGATGAGGTTGGAGAATACAGAAAGGATCTGAGACCATTCCTCCTTACAGAATCTCTCCAGATCCTTTAAATTTCGAGGTCCACGCTGGTGAACTCCCCTCTTCGGTTCACACCACAGGTTTTCTATGAGTTTCAAGTCAGGAAATTGGAGTGGCCATGGCAGGACCTTGATTTTGTTGTCAATAAAATAGTTTTGTGTTGATTTTGATGTATGATTTGGATTATTGTCCTGCTGGAAGATCCAACCACTGCCCATTTTAAGCTTTCCGTCAGAGGCAGTCAGGTTTTCATTTAATATCCGTTTATACTTGATGGTGTCCATGATGCTATATATCCTAACAAAATGTCCAGGTCCTCTGGCAGAAAAACAGCCCAAAACATTAAAGGGCCACCACCATATTTAACCGTGGGCATGAGGTACTTTTCCATATGACTACTTCTGTGTGCACCAACACCACCTCTAGTCTAGACCATACAACCCAATCCTATTTGAAGTTCTAGTAGTGTCTGGCAAACTGAAGATTCTTGGGTTTGTATTTGGATGAGAGTAGAGGCTTTTTTCTTGAAACTCTTCCAAACAACTTCTGGTGATGTAGGTGACTTTGTTAATTTTTGAGACTTTCTGACTGCAAGACACAATTAACTTCTACAATTCTCCAGCTGTGCTCCTTGGAGATTTTTTGACCACTCTAACCATCTTCACAGTGCAATGAGACAATATAGACATGCCAATTCCAGGTTGATTCATAACATTTCCAGTTGACTGGAGCTTCTTAATTATTGCCCTGATGGTGGAAATGGGCATTTTCAATGCTTGTACTATTTTTTTTTTTTTATAGTCACTCCCCATTTTGTGCAGCCTTTTGCTGCACATCATAACTATATTCCTTGGTCTTATCCATTGTTTTGAATGACTAAGGGAATTTGGCCTATGTGCTACCTCATATTTATACCCCTGTGAAACAGGAAGTCATGATTGAATAATTTCCTGTTTCTAATGTACTAAAAGAAAATGTAAAATATCAATGGGTTCAAATATATTTTTCAAATTAATTCACAGAGGTGCCAATGTTTGATTCGTAAGAAAAATTTATACATTTTAATGATAAACCTGTGTTGTGTTTGCAATTGTTTTACATGAGAGTAAGGTATGTTTGTGAATTGTTTGAACAAAAGATCAAAATGGTTTTTAGCCCAACGGCTGCGTAACTATAGGACGGAACACATTTTTGGCTAAACTAACCCAGCAAATGGTTTGTTTATCAACCCAAAGGATAATTTCATTTTTACAAAAATGCTGGCTTAATTTTTTTCATAAATGGTTTAATATTTTCAGGGTTATATTTACCCTTTGAAAATGTCAAATATACCACATGTATAAACAAATGTCAACATGGTATCTCCTTTATTCATACACAAGGTGTTCAGAAATGTATTACTAGAGCTGCTAAAGTGGTGTTTATATAAAGACTTTGAAGTAACTTTTTTTTAAGTCATATATTTAAGACAAAAACATCAGATTTTGATGGAGTTGTTTAAAACATCCAAAAAATTGAGTAACCAACTTTCGATCCAGTGAGCATAACAAACAAGTAAGCCAAAGCTAACAAAGATAGTGTTGCATTTAATGTCATGTAAATTGGACTGTTATCGCACATTTTTCCTTTTTTTAATGTATAATAATGGTTTTATGGAAAAAATATTGATACAAACCTTCACTCTGAAAACCTGTTAAAAATAACTTCATGTTCATTTTTAACACACCTGTGTGTCTAATTGAGGACAACACATTGTGTTGCTTTTAACACAAGTAGTGCATTAGTACATTTCCACACAAAGTTTTAAAAAGTGTTAAAAATTAAGTGTTTAGACTTTTTCCCCTACAATTATCCTAAAATGCAATTTATTTATATGCTAAAATTCTACTTAAATGCTCAGAAAATAAACAACAAATTGCATGAAAATTAGGTGTCACTTATTAAAATCACTTAAAACATTTGACATGTAAGAATTTAAGATGATGCGTCTTCTTACAAATCTCCCTGCCATCTGGGAAGATGAGAGTCCCACTCCTTCCTTTTTGAAAAGCTGCAAAAGAGGAAAAAGACTGTTGGTTAGCTACAAAATATGGACAAATGCCTCTGGGCTTCAAATGCGAAATTGTGTTAAAAAATCCCAAATTGTGTAATTTTGGAAATGTATCATGAACAAAATGGCGTTGTAGACATGCCAGGACAATCTTGCTAACTTCCAGATATTTATTTTCCCACTTTTAGAATCTCACTAGTGAAAGAGATAGTGGAAAGTGTTACAACCTAAACACCATCCTCTTTTTGTCATGTTAACCTGGTGAAGGACTTTTGTCCTCAACATTACTGAGCTAGCTAAGTTCCACTGACTGACTGCACCTGTTAACCAAAACACTTGCTAAATGTAGTTGATATTAACCCACTCTCTGTATTACACCATGGTGAACACCTGTAATGCTAAAGTTATTGTTAACTTTCAAAAAGGGAATGGAAAATATCTAACAGTGGGGTTGTGGTAGCTCAGTGGTTAAGACATTTGATTTCTGATCAGAAGGTTGTGAGTTCAAATCCCAACACCAAGTTGCTATTACTGAGCCCTTGAGCAAGGCCCTTAACCCTCAATTGTTGAGTTGTATAAATGAGAAATGTAAGTACCTCTGTAAAGATACCTGCCAAGTGCCTTAAAACTAAATGTATGCTAAATAATGTTATCAACTCCACTCATCCCTATTGTGATTGGTGACAGCATCTAGCTAGCTAACCATATAAAATATGGTTAAAGATAAAATGCAGACCCAGAGAATTATACAATAACGTCAGTCCATATTTCACAGCCAACATAAACACATGACACTAGTAACATAAGTCCAACACTGAGGAAGCACATGATTTCCACTTTTGAAGCATTTACCTATCACTGGTATCGCCTACCGTACTCCGCCTTTTAAATTTCTAGATGTTCAACAATAAGTAGGCAAGCTTTTCAACTGAAAGCATATCAACACAAATATTTGGCCAAGGTTTCAAGGCCATTTTGTCCCACATTCGTTCAATTATTTACTCATAAACCACCACCACACAACAATTTGTTACACACACACACACATATATATATATATATATATATATATATATATATATATATATATATATATATATATATATATATATATATATATATAAACAGACAGTTTAAACAGTCTGTTTATTTATATAAATAAATAAACAGACACACACATTAAGAAATATTCCACAAAACAAAATCAAAAGTGCCATTGACACCCATCAAGCTAATATAACTGTCGTCGATTAGTTACACTTGACCTGAGGCTTGTAAATGAGGTAAATAGCCCTTATACCCCGACATACACACACACACACACACACACAGCACAAAGGAACAAAAACAGTTATTGCCAAGACTCAATTAGCTTACCTTACCTTAAATACGGACTGGTGGCTTGCTGATCTGCTACCGGACGTGGGGTACAGGGTTTGGGAAACATCAAGGGCGGCCGCATCAACTGATCACCAGAAAAATTTGATCGCCACGGCCTTTAACCGGCTGTCAGGGAACAAGCGAGGTTCCAGGTCGTCTGAGACAAATTTTAAGAATTCTAAAAAAAAAAATCCTATAATCCTAGACCAAAATCTGTAGTGTCTGATCGCTAGTTTAACTTATTCCCCGACTGCCGATTAATGGCCGTTGATCAAATTTTTCCTCCGATTAAATTCTGGTGTCTGAAGATTTGAGACTGAGTGCTGTAGTGTGCGTCCGTTTTTCGCGTCTTGACAGTCGTACAGTCTGACTTTAATGACAACTGAGATCGTACAGTGTGACATGGCTTACAGCGGGGATCATGTTCGTACAGTCTGACAAGCAACAGTCGCAAAGGACTGTTAAAAATCGCACAGTGTGCACCAGGCTTTACTTACACGCGTAATACCATAATAGTCAACCCACGTCCCGGCACGGCAGCATTAAATTTGGAGCGCAGCAGTACACACACACACACACGCGCGCGCGCGCGCGCGCATTAATTGGATGACCAACAGGTATGTGATCTGATTCCCCGCTAATGAGAGACAAGGTGCCAATACTGACATGCTGTGTAGGATGTTAACTGGTCCATTCTGAGTGTGTTTCTCCCAATAAAATGACCCAGCCACTAACCCAGCGGTTGGTTTACCCAAAACTACTCCAATACTACCCAAGAGAGAAAATAACCCAATTAAATGACCCAAAGGGCTCAACCCAGCGTTTGGACAGAAAGATAGAACCCAGCGTGTGTGTGATATGTTCTGCTGATTCAAAGGTTCTGCGTTAACCGATTGATGACAATTCAAGGTCGCATCGTCCCACAAAACCTACTTTCTATACATTGTGCTTCGGGTTTCTCTCGAAATAATAGCCTCCCTCATATCACTTGTATGGAACAAGGTAGGTCCTACTAAAATGTACGTTTTCATGGGGTGTAATAACCTGGGGTGGTTATTTTTGTACCTTTTTATATGAATATTTCATATGGAAACATGGATTTGATGTACCTTTAAATAAATAAATATGCAATTATTATTAATAATCATTCATTTAAATATGATTGGGGCGTAATTACTTTTTAGAGTAAAGCTTTACAGGTAAATGCGCCTGGGTAAAAGAGTGTTCAGAAGGTACTACAGGACTTGGCTCTATTGATCTTAACGGAAATGAATCATCGCCGAAATGAAGTTGACGAAATGTGAACACGACCTCGGGGGCTGCTAGCTAGCCTATATAAAGCCCGAATTACGGGGCAAAGAAACATTTGAGAGCTTATTGCAAGCGGTGTTGAGTCTCTGTTCCTCGGTGTTTAAACATGGGGAAGTTTGACGAGCGTGCCTTGCTCTTTCTTGCCATTTGCGTGCTTGCTGTTTACACACCAGCCGAAGCCTGGTACAAACAAGCAGCCGGACCCAGTTATTATTCAGTCGGTAGAGCATCGGGTCTGCTATCAGGAATCCGGAGATCAGCGATCAGAAGAGATGAAGCGGAAACACTCGACAGCAGAGAGTCCACCGAAAACAACGCGGTCTTACAGATAAACTCACGCAACTTCGCTCTGAAGAAGATGGTAAGCCCTCTGTTATTATTTACATTTATTATTATACCTTTTTGCTCCGAAGAGATTCGCACGTGAGACATAACACAAATATATCTGTTTCTACTCAGTGGCCAGAAACAAGTCCTTTCTAAAATTGCAGTAATAAAAGAAACGGACAAGTAAATGAGGTTTGGACTGGACCGCACATGCTGTAGATTTAATCTCAACTCGGATCAGCTGTGATCATGAATTGTCAAGTTTCATACAAAACGTAACCCGAACTCAACTATTTCTTGCATGTACAATGTAAAAGAGAAACACTTCATCACGAAATAATCTGCTCCAGTGTCGCTTGTCTAAATACAAACAGCATGATGCTTAAATTAAAGGTGCCTCTTGACGTATTTTGCTAGTTTAAGCTTCAAAATCAATTCATCTCTGTTTTGTCTTCTCTCCACATTAACAGCAATCCCTGCGGAAACAGAACATAAGGCGCTGTCTCTGTGCGCCGCTTCGGAAAGTTCAGAGCTGTTCTTTCAGCACCACGCTGAAAACAAACTGCGCATGCGCAAACAGATTACCAGACCAGATTGCGCAAACTAGCTCGTGCGAATTTCTGTGCAAGCGCACAGCTATGTTGCAATGGTGTTTTATTTGTTAAGTATTTGTTTATTTATTCATACATTTATGGTTTTATTTGTTTGTTTGTTTCTTTCTTTGTTTATTTTATTTCAATGCAGCCTATTTGTGTGAAGGACGTTTTGCCGGAGCTGCAAAGCTGCGAATTGATGCGGGACTCCACGTTCCGGTGCGAGGCGGTCGTCATCATCACCCTCGACTCCAGTAACTGTGTGAATGCATGAGGATCACCTCTGTTTCCGGACTGAACAAAATACAAGCTCAAACAAAATACGTGTGGTATTAAAGTGTGTCAAGTCAGTAGGCTATACAATTTGCGAGTGCAGTATGAGACTGGATTGCTTTACTGTATTAGCCTAGGAGATCACACAGGGAAAATGAAAACCACATAAATCCTAGAGCATATCTAAGAACAGCACTTTTCCCCCATTGTGGCAGTAATTTACTTCTCTCTCTCTCTCTCTCTCTCTCTCTCTCTCTCTCTCTCTCTCTCTCTCTCTCTTTCTCACTCTCACTCTATCTATCTATCTATCTATCTATCTATCTATCTATCTATCTATCTATCTATCTATCTATCTATCTATCTATCTATCTATCTATCTATCTATCTATCTATCTCTGTGTGTGTGTGTGTTCGCTCGCGCATAGAGCTATTAATTTAGGATTATGTCAAATATGTATGAAATAAAAAGCACATTGCAAACATGCCACTGAGTTTTATTGACATTTATTTTCTTCATAGTTGACACAGAAGTAGATGCACACCTCAAAAATATAAATAAATGTTTGTTTAGTACTAAGATTCTCATAGCATTGGCATAGCTTGAAGGTTCTGTTTTGTTACTGTATGCATGGCAGAACAAAAACTGTTGCACACACAATGAAGATGTGTAGTGAGCGTACACCAGTTTGTCCATGGCTGCTGTGCCACAAACAGGAAAGTAATGCATGAACTCTTTGAGCTAGCAGTGAAATGGTGTGTAAAAAAATAAATAAATAAACATTGTACAATTATTATATTACTGTGCATGTGACAACACTCTCTCGTATTCTTTACATGTGTGGGCTATGGGGTAGGGTGGCTAGAGAGAAGCCCTTTCTTACAAAATAAATCCAAGCTGAACTAAATCACCCCAAACCATGTAGCAAAATGTGTTATGGTCTGATGAGACCAATTCTAAAAGGTACTGTATGTTTGGTTCAAAAATAAGCACATCATCAAAAGAACACTCACTTAGCATGGTGGAAGCAGCATCATGCTTTAGGGCTGTTTCTCTTCAGCCAGAACTGGGGCTATAATCAATGTGGAAGGAATTAGTACTAGCTACAAATACCTATCAATTTTAGTGCAAAATCTTCAGGTGTCTGCTAGTAAGCTGAAGATGAAAAGGAATTTCTTCAGCATGAAAATGACCCAAATCATACCTCCAAATCAGCAAAAGAATGGCTTAAGCATTTTTGAATGGCCTAGCCAGAGTCCAGACCTGAATCCAACTAAATATCTGTGGGGTGACCTGAAGCGAGCTGTGCACAGGATTTGATGGATCTAGAATGTTCTGTAAGAAAGAGTGTGAAAATATTGGCAAGTCATGAGGTGCCATGGTGGTGGACTCTTACACAAAAAGACTGAGCTATGTAATAAAATCAAAGAGTTATTCAAGAAAGTATTAGTTTAGAGCTGTGCACAATTATGCAACTAGGTTATTGTACATTTTTTTTATTTTTCCTATTTTTCCCCAAATGTTCTATTATTATATTATCATGTATAATTAAAATTATATGTTTTAATTTCGTATTAAGGATGGTAAAAGTTCCAACATTATTGAAATTTTTCCAGCATGAAAACTTGCCATTTTTACTGTGGTGTGTAGACTTTTTTATATCCACTGATCAGTGGTGCTTGAAAGTTTGTGAATGCTTTAGAGTTTTCTATATTCCTGTATAAATATTATCTGAAGCGTAATTTTTTTACAACAAGATTTTCACACGAGGCCTAAAAGTAGACAACAAAAACCCAATTAAACAAATGAGACAAAAATATTATATTTGGTCATTTAAGAAAATGATGCAATATTACATATCTGTGAGTGGCAAAAGTATCTGAACCTTTTCTTTCAGTATCTGGTGTGACCCCATTGTGCAGCAATAACTGCAACTAATCTGTTGATCCTCAGTACAAAACATCTTCAGCTCAGGGGTTTTGCTGGGTTTCCTCAATGTACTGCTTGCTTCAGGTCCTCCCAGCAGCAAAACAGGCCAAAACCATGATACCACCATTATGTTTCCCAGATGGTATACGATTCTTGTGTTGGAATGCAGTGTTTTCTTTTCTCCAAACATAATGCTTCTAATTTGCACCAAAAATCTATATTTTGATCTCATCTATACACAAAACATTTTTCCAATAGCCTTGTTGTTTGTCCATGATCTTTAGCAAATGCAAACAATGCAATGGGTCAGGCGTTCAGCAAACAGGCATAAACAAAGAAAAACAGAATTGAATAACGTGGGCGAGAACAAGATCAACACTCTAACACATGAAACAAGGACCAAACGCGGTCTACGGAAATCTCACGTAATACTTCACCAAATACAGATGCAAGGGGTTTAAATGACAAATGTAAACAATGGTGAACACAAAACAGCTGAGACTAATGATGACATATGGGGAAACAACCAATGACAATTCCGGGGCGGAGACAGGACACAAACCACAAAAAGAGGCACGTGTAGAAAGTAAACAGTCAATGTCACTGAAAACCCAGAAGCATATGCTTGCTCTTTGGGTATGGATATTTATTTTGCTGGCATGATTTCGGTTCCACTTGCGCTTTTAGAGGGAAGAGTGACTGCAAATCAATACAAAGTTCTTCTCATTGATCACCTTAATCCCATGATGAAACATTTCTTTCGGGATGGGATTGATGTCTTCCAAGATGACCCATGCCACCATGAATATGTCATGAGGACTCAATGAATGGGCTGATGAGTATTAAAATTATATAAATCATAAGTTATGGCTTACATAATCACCAGATCTGAATGCAATTGAATGCAATTCATTTGGACTAACATGTTAGGCAGAAGGAATAAGCGGTTGAAGATGGATGGATGGATGTTAGGCAGAGCTCTCCACCTCCATCATCAAAACACCAGTGTGGCTCTCAATGTCCCAGCATGTTACTAACACACTGTATGTTTTTGTTTCTTTAATGTGTCACCCATCTGTATATAAAAATAATCAGCTGTGGAAAAAAAACTCACAACTGTAGTTCTCCACCATAGCCCCTGTTTTTTGCAGTTTCTCTCACATATTACTTTCATAATAATTACCTGATGAATAAAGCTTTTTAGTATTTTTTGTGCCTTTACCCACAACATTTTAAATTTGAACAGATTGTAGAAAGGCTAATAAACATTCTGGTATATCTGTGGTACATTATAAGAGTGATGAATGCCTTTGAACACTCCTGAAATGACACCCCATGGTTGTTCACATATTTTTATAGACTTCATAGCAATTAAAGCTTGCTTGGGTGAGCAGCGTCTAAAATCTTTGATGTCTTTAATGGCATCTAATGTTAGAGTTCACAGTGTATAACCATGTATTACGTATCTCTAATATCTCAGTACAGTAAAAAATTAAACAGCTCATTATCTTGTAAGGCCAATGATTCATAATGACCTAGGTTCTACTTCCTGGAAAGTGTTTTTGTTTAATCAAAATATTAGTTCATTTGTGAAGCTTCCTGCTTAAGGGAGGGATGGATCACACCTTAGGATCACTATCACACCCATATGTGCTTATTGAACATCCCATTCTAGATTTTGTCCTCTTTTTGCTGTTATAACCTCCACTACGCTGGGAAGGCTTTCCACTAGATTTTAGGTTGTGGCTCTGGGGATTTGTTAATTAAGCCACAAAATATAAGTGAGGTCAGACACTGATGTAGGGTAAGAAGGCCTGGGGCACAGTTGGCATTCCAGTTCATCCCAAAATTGGGGTTGAGGTCTCTAGCTTTGGTAAACCATGTCTTCATGGATTTCACTTTGTGCACAGGGGCATTGTCATGCTGGAACAGGTTTGGTCTCTTTAGTTCCAGTGAAGGGAATTTATAATGCTACAGCCTACAAAGACATCCAATTGTCCATCCATCCATCCATCCATCCATCTTCTACTGCTTACTCATTTTCAGGCTCACGGGGAACTTGGAGCCTATCCCAGGAAGCATCGGGCACAAGGCGGGGTACACCCTGGACAGGGTTCCAGGACATCCAATTGTGTGTGTCCAAATTTGCTGCCACAGTTTGTAAATATAGTGTAGGTAAATTGAATTCTGTTTAAAGAAATGGCTATATTCAGTATAAGAAATGGGAATGCAACTGATACCTCGGTGCACAGGAGAAAAAGGTTCTGCATGGGTTCCTAGCTTTCTGAAAGGGTAAAATTCTATTGCAGGCTTTTAGACAGAACTTTAAAGGGTTGCCCAAAAAAACAAAAAGGGAAAACTTAAGTGCAGTAAAGAGAAATTCTAACAAACTATGACTGAATTTTATTGCCAATAATAGAATGAGGTATTGTATTGTTGATTGGGCTTTCTAGCTTCAAGTGAGTTATTCAACACAGAAAGGTTGTCAGGAAGGGTGAAATCATACCCACTGAGAACCACTACAAATAGCATAGCCATCAGCTGAAAAAGCTGAATCACCTCTTGCTCACATTGTAAGTTCTGTGAACGGCAATACACAATAAATCATAGAAAAACTTCTAACAATAACACATTTATCTAGTAATAAATAATATGATTTATTTTACATATATATACATATTTTACATTTGTACATAAATATATGTGTATTATTGTCATCTATTATTGCAGAAATCCATCCATTCTCTGTACTGCTTATCGTACAAAGGGTCGTGGGGAGCCTGGAGCCTATCCTAGGGGTATCGGGGCAGGAGGAAGGGGACCAACTTATCATAGGGCACAATCACACACACATTCACACATTACGGACAATTTAGGGATGACAATCAGCCTACAATGCATGTCTTTGGACTGGGGGAAACCGGAGTACCTGGAGGAATCTCCTGAAGCATAGGGAAAACATGGCAGCGGCAAGAATGGAACCCCCAACCCTCAAGGTGTGAAGCAAATGTGCTAACCACTATGCCACCATGCCCTCCTAAAGGCAGAAATATAATGTTATTTATAGGCTATGGCTTTGAAGGAATAGGACGAGTAAATTTGGTGTCAATTAAATCAGGGTACAGTCAATCAAAACATCAAAAGCGTAATAGTATGCTCACTTATATTACTATAGACTGACTACCTTTCATATAAAGGGTCTTCTTGTCAGACTACTTGAGTGTCCTATATCTATCGCAAATCTAGTATTATTTTCACTTTCCACTTTTGTCCTAACTGACACTCATTGTTACACTCATTACATTGTCTGGATTTTCCAAGCACATGGACAGAGTAATGCACAGTTAGTCGCATGCACAAGAGAGCTGTGTCCAATTTTAAAGTGCTTCCAATGCTTCTGACCCTGCTTCTAGGTTGATCAACAATACACACAAAAGTGTTAAAGAAAAAGAAAATGAAAGATCAAGTTATGACTTGTCAGATGTAAGTTCATTAGTTTAGTCACCCTAAATCATTTTTTTTAAATGCACAAAGAATAAGAACTCATTTAAGTTAGTTTGCCCCCTATCTTTTATTCATTTCATAGCGGTCAGTTCCCTGTAGCAATACACTGGGGAAATTAAATATTGGGTTCAGTGTAACCACCTACTTCATCTGTTATAGATTCATTAATTTATAAGTAATTAGCATGCAGGCTTGCGAACAAAAAATTTATTCCACATGTACTAGAAATGATGTAGTACCAGTGTGTACCAGTCTACTACAGCATGTTTGTAAATCTGCAGCTAGAAACACTGAAAGGATTGTATATACCTTTATAAAGATAAAAAATTGCTGTGATTAATTGGTTTGATTTAGTCTTATTTGAGCCAGCAGCACATGTATAAACTCATGCAGATACAGATCAAGAGCTTTTGAAGTGGAAAAACATCAGCAGAAAAACACATCTCGGAACACAAAACACACCGAGCCTTGAGGTGGATGGGCTACAACAGCAGAAAACCATATCAGGTTCCACTTTTGTCAGCCAAGGCTGGCTACAGTGCTGACAAATCTGCAGCAATTGTGTGATGCAATCATGTTAAAATGATAAAGTGAGTGTATATAGAATATACAAAAGCCTTCTTCATGAGGTGAAACCAACTGATGCTTGAAATGGATGATAAGCTGTTGTCTAAACATAACATTCATTCTAAAGTGCAAAGGATGTAGATGAGTTATTTTTCCTTAGGTTTCCTCACTTCATTGCATCCATAACAACAAATAATGACGCACACAGAGATGTGATTTATGTTATGTCTATCACTATTGAAGTGTCTTTTGATTGGAAAATGAATATAATATGTTTTGGGTTAATTAGCTTAATTTCACACTGGAAATATGTGCTTGTTTTATTTGAAAGGCACATAAATGATTTTATGTGCCTTTCAAATAAAACAAACACATATTTCCAGTGTGAAATTAAGCTAATTAACCCCAAAACATATTTTCCATAACCTTTTTAAACATTTTAATCTTTACCATGTGACAATAATTCTGGAGCTGAGAGTACAAACACATTCAAATCACTCACAGCATGCAGTGCCATCATCAAACAGACCTGGCAACACTTCTAGCCTAGAACTTTATGACACATCTATAATTGTAGGAAAAAGGCTACCTGGCAATTCAACCCAATAAACAGAATTGAAGGTCCCATCAAACCAGGCACTTAAAAGAGATTTCACAGTAATTTCCAGATAACCTTGAGACCTTTGTAAGTGTAGTGACAAATTTTATTCTCGCTTTCGTATTCTGAACACCGGCATGACATCCCTGCATGTTAGTTTTTCCTGATAAACACAGACCCTGAAAAGGATAAAGCAGTTAGTGAAGATGAATGAATGAATGAATGAATGAATTTTCTGACAAAGATGGATTTGGTAGTGTACACTTCTAGTTTTTAAGAGCCATGCATGAAGAGAAAGTTTGAGTGTGTGGAGGATCAAAGAAAGTAAGCCAATCAATATTTCATGGGTCTGAATCACAGCACAGTATGAGGCCTCCTCCAGCTGTGTTTAGCCATCACAATTTGACCAGCCATGACCCCAGAAAGACCACCAGCAAAGCAATGACTCCAACCTTTCATACGCACAAACCACTCCAATACAAATTCATACAATATTATAGACTTAAAGCTAAAATGCTACTGAAATCAACAATGACCCTGATGCTTACACTGAAGATCTTTCCAACACACTTTCAACTGTTTGACACTACAGTGAACGAGTGTAGAAGAGTAATGATTTATATTCTATCTAGCAGGTGTCACTCAGAAGGTTGACTTCCCTTTTGAGTTAAAATTAATTTTATTTATACAGTGCTTCTAACAATGGGCATTGTCACAAAGCAGGTTTGCAGAAATCTGGATGGATTTAGATTTATCTATAATGAGCTAAAAGGCTTTAGAAACACATCCAGTGATGACTTGAGTTTGATACACTATATGATCAAAGGGTTGTGGACACCTGACTATAACACTCATACAGTCATATGAAAAAATAAGTACACCTTATGGAATTGTAGGCTTTTTGACATATTTGGAAACAGTGTCTATTAATAAAGTCACTGTACAACTCGGCTTCACCACACTCAAGCCAACCAGGACAGCCAGGAACCTTGGGGTGATTTTTGATGCGGGGTGACAGTTTGAGTTTTACAGACCCCATTTCAACAACTGCACGGTCCTGTAGGTTCAATCTGTACAACATCAAGAAAATCAGAGCCTATCTCACTGAACAAGCTACACAACTACTAGTCCAGGCTCTTGTCATATCAAAACTAGACTACTGCAACTACTGTTGGGCCTCCCAGCCAGCTCCTTCAAACCCCTTCAGATGATTCAGAATGCAGCAGCACACCTCATATTCAACCAGTCCAAGAGAACCCATGTCACACCCCTCTTCATCTATTCAATTCAATTGAATTCAATAAAATTTTATTTGTATAGCGCTTTTTACAACAGACATTGTCTCAAAGCAGCTTTACAGAAATATAAACATGGTATACAGATATTACAGGTGTGAATTTATCCCAATTGAGCAAGCCACTGAGTGGTGATGGTGGCAAGGAAAAACTCCCTAAGATGTTTAAAGGAAGAAACCTTGAGAGGAACCCGACTCAGAAGGGAACCCATCCTCATCTGGGTAACAACAGACAGTGTGAAATAGTACAGTATGGATGTACATGAAGTCTGTATGGTCTTCGGAGCAGCCACAGTCCCAGTAGAGATGATTCGAGACTTGAGCTCCATCCAGAGGCTGAAATGATCTGGATCTCCAGTATCTCCATAAATTCGTGTGTGGCTCGGCAAAAGGAAAGAGGGAGAAAAAAGATTATTATGACTGTGAAGTAGTAAAAATAGAATCTAGTCAGGGTAGGCTTGAGTAAACAAATACGTTTTAAGCCTAGACTTAAACACTGAGACTGTGTCTGAGTCCCGGACACCAATAGGAAGACTTTTCCATAACAGTGGGGCTTTATAAGCGAAGGCTCTTCCCCCAGCTGTAGCCTTCACTATTTGGGGTACCGTCAAATAGCCTGCATCTTTTGATCTAAGTAGGCGTGGCAGATCATAGAAAACCAGAAGGTCGCTTATTAACCTGCTTTATAGGTTAATAAAAGTACTTTATAGTTAATGCGAGATTTTACTGGGAGCCAATGCAGTGTGAATAAGATTGGGGTGATATGGTCGTATTTTCTAGTTCTAGTTAACACTCTAGCAGCTGCATTCTGGACTAACTGGAGCTTATTTATATTCCTACTGGAACATCCAGACAGTAAGGCATTACAGAAATCTAATTTAGAGGTGACGAATGCATGAACCAGTATTTCTGCATCATGTAGTGACAGTATGTTTCTTATCTTAGAAATATTTCTGAGATGAAAGAAAGCTATCCTAGTAGTATTATCTACATGAGCATCAAATGATAGACTGGAGTCAATAATCACTCCAAGGTCTTTAACTGCTGTACATGATGAAACAGAAAGACCATCCAGAGTAACCATGTGATCAGAAAGATTATTATTATCATCTCCTTCCACTGGCTTCCCGTAGCCACCCGCATCAAATTCAAGGCCTTGATGCTCACGTACAAGATCTTGTCCGGAACAGCACCACCCAACCTCAACACTCTCCGGAGGCTTACATTCAATGACCGGCGCTTAGTAGTGCCAACTAAGCGTGGCTTAAGGTCCGTTTCCAGAACCTTCACACTAACTGTCCCTCATTGGTGGAATGAACCTGCAACTTCAATTCGGACCACGGAATCTGTCACTATTTTCAAAAAACAGCTAAAGACCCACCTCTTCTGTGAGCACTTAACTAACCCCTAAAAATTTTTTTTTAAAAGCCTTACTCTGGCTCTTACTTCTTCTAAAACTCGATTAAAGAGCTTGTATAGTAGCACTACTTGTATTGTTCTCTGCTTGATATATCGCTTTGCTTGTATTTCCTCATTTGTAAGTCACTTTGGATAAAAGCATCTGCTAAATTAATTAATGTTAATGTTAATGTAAATGTAAATGTAAAGTTGACACTCTATCAAATGATACATGAAATGGCACAGATTTCAAACTTTTGACTGTAGTGTATAATAATTGACTCCCGATAACAAAATGCATAATCCAGTATAGAACCTAATGAAGAAAAAAGAAAAGAGAGGTGTGAGACTATGTAGCTAAAATAAGCCTGAATAAGTATGATTACTTCTTTGCTCATTCAGTACATGATTTAATAAAATTTAGGCATGAATTAATAAAATTTAACAATGACCTCCAGTATGTGACACCAGGGACATAAACCTCAGGCTTCCATACGATTCAATATGATTTTGATTCTTAAGACAATGATCAAATATTTGATTCAATATTTGATTTAGTAACCTTCAATCGACATGTGACCAACTTTGTTCAGAAACCAGGGTAATACTACTGTTCATTTTCAAATGACTATTTTAAAAGTCTCAGATTTTCAATATGAATAATTTTGTACTCACCAGTTGTCTGTAATTTTTTCATACTGATTAATAATCGATTATAATTAACAATCAATTATAATGGATAATAATCAATTCATGATTATTGCCTCAAATCATTTTAATCATTGCCTTTTAAATCGATGGATTGATCCCAATTTTAACCATCCTGAAAATGCTACATCATTTTAATGCTAACAGCATGCAGCTGAAGACAATTAGCACATTAGAGAGAAACACCTGTTTGGAACACTTTGCCTAAAAAATGTAGAAAGTGGCAACAAATTGCATGATTCTTGCCATTTTCACAATCTCACACAGTTTCCATTTTCAAAATCTCAGTCCTCACTTCCCTACTTTCTATGTGTTTATAAGCCAATGATCATAGACTATTTAGACCTAGCATAATTGTGAATTAGTTATTACTGTAGAAATGATAACATATTAGAATAAACTCATTAATATACAGCTGCAATTTGCTTTGAAGTCAAGTTAAGAAGGTAGGAAGAAGAGAATGAGAGACTTGTATTCACTATAATGGTATATGGCAGTTCTCACAATGCACTGAACTTCCCATATAAGTATGGATTAAGTGATGTTGAGTGTGTGGGCATACAAGGCTGTGATAAAAAGTTAATCCTAAGCAATGGCATTTATCAAGTTCTGATCACCAAGCTGACAAAGCCACAGGTCTTAGTCCATGGATTATCCAACTGTCCATCAAACAGCTTTGCCATGTAATCAATGAATACTTTATCTTAGTGAAACAGCACTAGGCATTTCTCAATGCCATTTTGATTACCATGACTCCTTGGAACAGCTTTTGAGACAGAATTAAGTTACTGGTGTAAGTTCAAGAGACAGAAAAGCAAAAACAAGGAAAGGACAAAAGATACACCAGTGCTAGAAATCGAGTTGAGTGCTGCTCATTTGTGACCTAGATGACGTCTCTTGACCAACATTCAGAGAGATCGTCATTTGCTGAGCAATAAACAATGAACAACAGCATGGTGGGAAGTTCAGTACTAAAGCAAAACCCAGAAGACGGGCATGAAAGGGACAACATTATCATCTGAAGATCACAATGGTTAACAAACCTTGTGTGGTTTGACATGAGGGGCCTCTGCATAATGTCAGCAGTTTCAAGAGTGCTCATTGTAGCCTACGCAGCAGCTCGACCCACTGATCAGACCAATCGTTGCTGAAATGCCCACAGCTCATTAAAAGGTAAGAGATCACAAAAGACCTTTTAAACTGCTCTACTCCCACACACACAGGATATCATGTTAAATGTAATACATGGTAGCTAGGGTTTACGTTTCCATTTCTGTTCAGCTGGAGCTAAACTAATGAGTTGTGGAACAGAAGGACAACAAGAGCCCAAAGATGTTCTGTAGACGTAATCCTACAACTGAGAGTAGAGTGGTATGAACCCAATTAAAGGGTTTGTTAACAGCTTCACGATTAGTCAATCAAATTAAAAAGCATAACACTGCAGTGGTTGTAAGTATTCAATTCATTAAAATGATTATAACCATTACATTTTTTTTTTTCAAAAATCACCCCTAGATTTCAGTATCAAAATAACGTGGAAAATACAGTTTCTGTGATTATTACTTTCATAATTTTATGGTAAGGTTTTCTGTACTGGCATAACATTAAGTATATGATGACTTCAGATTTTGAAATCATGGTATACAGTCACTTAATGTCACCCCTAGATATTTTATTGGGAGGAAAACATTTTGATTTATGTGTAACTTATAACTTTAATGAGAAATGAGGTGTGGATCATCTATATTCTTTCTATACTAACTGGAGCTTGTTTATGCGATGTACTGGAACATCCAGGCAGCAAGATGTAAGAATACTCCATGTAGTTGTCATGGTCTGGGGAAAAGACCATTTCTATGGAAGTATAATAGTGCCAAATGCCCTCAAGGCAAAATGGCATGTTGAATTACATAAATTGAATAAAAACATGTTGCAATAACAATACTTGAATTTTTCTGCCCAGCAATTTGACAAGTTGCTAAAATAACATCTTCATTATTGGTCAGGTAATATTTCAACACATTATTTTTCAAACTCACAAATCCAGGCTGCATAAATTCAGGTCTTAAAATTCGTACCTTAACATACAAGTCTTCACATCCGGGTCTCACAGGAAGAGCAATGCCGATACAATTGTAACATGTTACTCAGTGCCAGCCCCTAGAGGTGGGATTCTGCTGACAAGCCACAAGAGAAGATGAACCTAGTGGACTGGCATGTTGGCTTGACGTTAGACGTTCAGTATTCGCAGATATGTGCAAATTAAGGGATCGTCTCTAAAGTTACATACGACACTGTTATACATGTTTCTAACTTCAGTAGTATTTGAAGGGAATGACTTACAGTCAAACAAGCTACTGTAAAGTGTTTATCTTGGTGTCAGCTGAACAGTTGTTTCTGGTTGCATTTGGTCATTATAACCTTATGTTGACAGCTAACTAGCTGGCCACCAGAGTCTGAGTATTAATAACTTACATGAATTTTACATGATTTCTTATAATGTCTCAGCTTATATTATAGTTTATATCATAAAATGAATTGCTCATAATCGAGATTTTCACCTATGTTGCAGTTGTTCTCCAAACCGGCTCTTTGTTTCAGCTGAGTGTCTGACATATTGTGAATCTTACTTAGTTGGCTGGCTAACTTTTCTCACACTTTGAAGCTTCCCAAAGAAAAACAATTGAGGAGGCAGTGGGAAGGAGCTGAAAAAAGGAAGGTTTTCCATAAGGGAGTCCTCCGTTTTATGCAGGAAGTACTTCAGTCTGGAGGACTTTGACAGGATAGGTCAAACTGTCAGGATTAGAGATGGAGCTAAACCATTTGTCTTCAGTTTCCCCACTCATTGTCAACCACTAGATGTATCGAGAAGCTATAATGATTTAATAGCTTGTCATCAAATCGTGGTTTGTTTATTATTATTATTATTATTATTATTATTATTATTATTATTATTATTAGTATTAGTATTATCTCATACATGTTTTACTGCTATGTTAACTGTAAATGTTTTACTGGATCCTTAAAGGATTCTCTTATAATTATGTTTGAAATTGTCTGTTTTGGAGTATATCTGTATCCTTTTATTGCTAATAAAAATATTGAACTGACTGTCAGTGTCTCACTATTTCATTTGTATTTGCTGATTTTGTTCCATTTTTTCAGTGATGGTGAATTATTAATACTTAAAGACTTAAAGTAGAACTGAACAGACATGAAGTCATATTTGTAAAATAGTCAAACAGAAACAGAAGAACAGTGTGAGAAAGAATATAAAACAATCAAGACGTTAGCTAGTCAGGGGGCATCATCTGGGTGCAGTGTAAAAGAGTGCTTCATCACTCAACTGTACAACTACTGTATCAGGACTGAAACTTTATTAACACTGACATCAATTCACATCTAAAAATTTTACCCCCTAAAAATAAACCTAAACAAATAGCAACCATATCCATCATATGTCAGCGAGTCACGTGGTCACGGTGTCAGCGCGGACTGTTGCTCTAAGCAATATTATAATAATAACAGAATAATAATGGATTCATATTGGTGTATCAGTTATTTCATGTAAATGCTTTACTTTTCACATATAATGAGTTTTTCGCACATTGTAAGATTCCTGTAACACCAGGGGACTGCAAAAAAATTGGTGCAATATCTCCTTAAGTCTATATGCTGTTTAGACATAAGAAAATAATTAACATTCAGCAGTGGTCCCCAGCTACTATAATAAGTTCCTATGTAGGTAATATTTGTTTTTCCCTTAACTCACAAAACAGATCCTTCCATAAGAGCGTTATTTCAAAGAAACGCAATGTCTTTGATTTATATTTACTTATATCGGAATCGTTCAACAGACAATATTGTTTGTGAAAATGTTTGGCTTATATCTAATCAATATTTAATTACAAACAAAGTCAAAGAGGTATCATTTAAAATTATACATAGGATTTACCCAGTGAAACATCACTTAAAATGTAAAGGTGATAGTGAATTTAATTGCACTTGTGTAACGGTGTGTAAATAGATAAAATTATTGCATAAATGGGAACAGCGCCATCTATGTGGCGAATGGTGGCATTTAGCGAGTGGTGTTGTACATTGTGCTGGTATGTTGTAAAATATATTCATGTGTTTAATGAATTCATTATTTGCTCGAAGTGAAATATATATGTTCCCCACTAGGTGGGGATGTTTTCCTTCACATTGAAATTGAATTGTTCTGTAATTAACTGTAAATGTCTGTTGTACTTGTTAATCAGCAAAATTGTACTCACTATACGATCACAAAGTTAAAAGTTTTCATTAATTTAAAAGGATTCAAAAGAAAGAGAACTTAAAAAAATACAGCAGAGTTAATGTGAAATGCTGTGGGATTGATTTATTCCCTCTGCTACGATTTCCACTGTGGTGCATTACCCATTTGTAAGACCATTTTGGCAAAATGTTTGTGATTTTATTACAAAGAATATTGATGACCAATTTGTTGTTATTATTTGGTCTTATGGAGAACTGTAGAGACAAGCGCAGTCAGGTTTATATAATACATTTTATTCTTGTAATACCAAAATTCCATATTCACAAATATAAGTTTTCCTGTTAAAAAAACAAACAAACAGTGTTATATATTTTAAGAAAGAAACAGTGCGATTCTCTATGAAGCAAAAAGCAGTTAAAACCTTTCAATATCTTTATGTAGATCTACATTAAGTAGTGTGCATCTGTTTATTACAACTGTCTTTTCTTGTATTTTCAAAAAGCCCATCTGTTACATTTTGTTTTAATAAATACAAAAAATAATTAATGTGCGTTATAGCTGACACCTAGATAAACACTTTACAGTTGGTTGTGTGACTGTAAGTCATTCCCTTCAAATACTACTGAAGTTAGAAACATGTATAACAGTGTCGTATGTAACTTTAGAGACGATCCCTTAATTTGCACATATCTGCGAATACTGAACGTCTAACGTCAAGCCAACATGCCAGTCCGCTAGGTTCATCTTCTCTTGTGGCTTGCACAGAGTAACATGTTACAATTGTATCGGCAATCCATTGCTCTTCCTGTGAGACCGGATGTGAAGACTTGAATGTTAAGAGCTGAATTTTAGCAGTCTGAATTTGTGAGGATGAAAAATAATGTGTTGAAATATTACCTGAGGAATAATGGAGGTGTTATTTTAGCAACTGATCATTTTGGAAGGTTTTGAATGCTGGAATTTTGTTTTCAATCAAAATATACAAACCCTATGAATTACAGAGGAAACTAATTCAAGCATTGATATTGCTGTGCTTTTTTCCTTTTCTTTTCAATTTGTGTCAATTTGTTGTGCAGAAAACTTCAATCATTGTTTTTGCGATATGTTTTTATTCAATTTATGTAATTCAACATGCCATTTTGCCTTGACTACATTTGGCACTATTATACTGCCATACATTTCCCGGTGTTTTTCTGTTTTCTTCAGTATTTCTGTATTTCTCTGTTTTTCAATTCAGTTAAATTCACTTTTATTTGTATAGCATTTTTAACAATGGACATTGTCCCAAATCAGCTTTACAGAAATATATCAATTCAGACGATAGATTTTAAATGCATGAATTTGTCCCAAATCAGCAAGCCAGATGCAGCGATGGCAAGGAAAAACTCCCTGAGGCGATATGAATAAGAAACATTGAGGGGAATCCAGACTCAATAGGGAACCCATCCTCATCTGGGTGACAATGCATAGTACAATTATAAATAAACCCCGTTAATAAATGTGCTAATACTACATGTTCAAATAGTGCAATTGTGTAACCGATTCAGCGATTCAGCACTCGACTCTCTCATGCTGCTGATCAGAGTTTGAATCCCGGACTCAGCCACACCTTTCTCCCACGCAATCTACCCAACCTTCAATAATACCCGTTTTACCTCAGTCCTTGCGTTGTGTTCTGCTTCTGCGTCATAAGAGAAAGATCTGGACCCAGCAGACCCAGATTCTCTGTGGTCAGTCAAATCACCTCACTCCTGTCAAGCATGACCAAAGATTCAAGGTGTACAAGCGCATCTACTGGGTCACTTCTTGGCTACCTGTCATCTTTAATGATAAAGGGGTGCTCACGAGTAGAGAGGGGGCAATTCATCTGTCCCCCTACTTCATCTTCAAATTCTAGCCACCCTATGTTACAACCAGCTCTGCATACCCCTGCTTTAGCTGCTCTACTCTGGTGCCAATGATAACTTTCTGGACATGCAGCTAGCCACCCAGGGTTCCAGTCGAATCGCTGGATTCCACCATCACTGTCAATGCCCTAGATGGGAGGTTTCTAGCTCATATTACCCATTACATGGCCCCACTACTCTTGGTTCTCTCTGGCAACCAACACAATCACGTCCATCTCAATCTTATCTCATCCATGTGAACTCTGTTGGTGCTGGGGCATCCTTGGCTGCAGAAACATAACCCCTAGATCGATTGGTTGGCCACAAAATAGCCAGTTGGGGTTCCTTCTACCACTCTTCCTTCCTGCAGTTGGCCCTGCGTTGTGATATAGTTACCAGGTCTCTGCCAGCTTTTTCTGCCACTGACCACTTGGCCATGCATTGAGTACCATGACCTGGGAGAGGTCTTCAGTAAGTAGTACTCTCTCTCTGCAACCACTGGCCATTAAGTTCATTTGTATCAATTACCGGGGCCTGAATAACATCACCTTCAAGAACAAGTACCCCCTGCCTCTCCTCAACTCGGCCTGGGTGTAGCACTCAATTTCACACTGCTCCCTGATGAGCATCATTGAATACACCTGTTCCACATTTACACTCCAATCAGCAGTGTATTTAAACCCTGGTTATTCAGCCACTACTTGCCAGATAATTTTGGCTTCCAATGTAGTATCATTAAACAGATAGGCTTATTTGCACTTATTTTCCATGTTTGTTGTTCTGTGTATCCCTGGAACATAAACCTGTGTTTCCCTTGTGCCCCATTTTCACAGCTCACCCAGCCTGCCTGCACACTTCTTGCTATGCCCAGCCCCCGCCTTGCCAACCATTCAAGGATGCTCTGCCTTGCTCCCCCTTCCCCATGGTGCATTGACTAGGCAATTGACTTCCACACTGCCAACCAGAGTTTGAATCCTGTCCTTGAACACACCTCTTGCCCACACGTTCCTATCTACCCAACCTTCAATAAAACCCATTTAACCTCAATCCTTGAAACTGTGTTCTGCTTCTGGGTCTGGGTTCGAGCTGCCTGTGATCCAAGTAGAAGTACTTATCTCTTGTCAGAATTAAGAAGGATGAAGTTGCACAAAATACATTGTCTAATTTACTTTACACAATCTTTAACTTTCTTAAACTAGTGTCTGTCATCTGCTTCTGCTGAAACATATACAGTGGGGTCCAAAAGCTACCACTATTGAAAATCCATCTATTTTCTAATTGAATGCAACAATTTTCATTACAAATGTTTATTTTTAGCAAAACGTGAGTGAAAATTAGAATCTTTGAAATATGTCCATGAATTTGAGTTTCGTACATGCCTTTTTGCTTTAATGACAGTTTTCACTGTCAAGGTGGCATGGACTCCACACATTTTTGCAAAATCTTATGATCCATTTTGCTTCAGTAGAAGAGATTAGGCATGAGCAAAATCTGACCTTTTGTACAAGGCCATCAACATGGGCATTATCAAAAATTTGCTTAAATTTACTGTAAATTTGGACCTAAATATTAAATTCAGTATTTAATGCAGAATATTGAATATTAAATATTAACTTTCAATGTGGCCTCAGATTTTGGACCCCACTGTAACTGTGTGTCCTCAGCATAGTTTTTGACAAACTGTGTTCAGAGGTAGCATATTTATAGAACAAACTTGACATTCCTGACACATGGAACTAGACTAATGATTATAATTTGATATTTACATGGCCTACATTAATAATGTAAACATGACAATAGCTCTTATATTCAGTACAAGAACGCAAGTGATTGTACTGAAGCTGCCAGATTACTACAGCAAAATAGTTTATAGCAGTTATATACTCCATTTACAAGATTTTCTTCTAAAGATCTTTTTTTTTTTTGCAGAATTCTAGCAGAGTTATAATTAATTTTAAGACGCACAGTGGCCTCTATTGACTGAACTCAAGCTTATTAAGAACATGTGTACTAATTCCAGTTCCCAAATTTTTAAATAGGGCAAAATTAAATGCAAATCATTTAGTGTTATACCAACTATTGTTATTTTTAATAGTCTGAAAAGCTTCAACAGACATGCAGTCTTCAAACTGCACTGTGCATTATGCTTTCAGTCAAACCAACACAAAAAGGGCACACTACTAAGTTACTAGTTCATGTTGTAAGATCAAGAAACAGAAACACATATAGTAATCATTTATTTGGGGGTAGGACAGGGTTTTGGGGACCATAACACAAGACACACCTGAAATTAGTTTTGGAAACGCCCCAAGTTAGCAGAATATTATAGACTACATCATCCATAGCAGTCACACACTTCTAAATAAATTATTAATTGTAAATGTCTTCAAAAAGAAGACCCTGGGACACTTCTTTGTGCATTCTTATGTCTTAGATTACATATATTCTGCCAAAGTGTGGAAAAGTAAAAGTAAAGCATTTAAATAAGAATAACAGGGTAAAAATGGACAACAAAGAGGTCCTGAGACACGATCTTCTGTCTCCTGATTTATGTCTGTGCTATTAATAGAGATGGAATTAAACAATCATTAATTCTGTACTCGTATAATCTTAGATTTGTTACAGTGATTCATGCAGAAAAAACTTCTGCCAGATTAGCTCATTTAAATCTGAGACAGATAAAGAGATCTATTATATTAGGTACATGTTACATAAAATACATATTTACAGTATGATTACAGATGTGTTGTAAGTGGTGTGACAACAGATCTAGATAATAAGATGTAACACTAAATCTTGAGTACTGGCAAGGGTCACAAAAGTCCACGTGTACACACACACACACACGCACACACACACACACACACACACACACAAACATACCTTCTCTGTCTTAGACCTGAATAGATACACATACAATTAAAAAGACAGTCTCATTACCATGAATCCAGCTTGACCCATACTGTCCCAAATGCTAGAACTCATGTATTGTTCATGCAGGAATGCCTCCTTAAAAAAAATTCCTAAACCTTAAAACAGTAAGAATCCCTTCTAACAGGGCTTCGTTTAGTGTTCATACAATGTATTTTCAGATCATTTTGTACATTTTTAACACTTAGGAACCTCTCTCTGTCCTGTTAACTATCAGGGGGTTAAAAGTAGCACTAAGAGATCCATGTAAGCATTTTCTTTATACACACCTGTTACAGAGGTGGGGTTTTTCAGCCACACACATTTCCTGAAACACTCCTAACAAAACAAGCAGTTTACAAAGGTTTTGGTAACGCTAACAGTTAGTTTTTGTCACAGCTGCTGGTGGTACACGCACACACACACACACACACACACACACAGTACAGGAACTACTCCAGAGTGGAGAGTATTTAAGGACACGTTGGAGGTTGAACTATGAAGAGGGTTTGGGGGGTTTTTGAGTCAGTGTTCACACTTGAAACTGAGCTTTTCTACAGCAGAGCCTGAGATCTCTCTTTAGCCTTTTCCTCCTCCCTCTGCTTCATGGCCTGGATCACTGCCATCTCTGTCGCCTCCTTCTTCTGGTTCCTGGCCTCAAACAGCAGCCTGGCAGATGAAAAATTTTGCTTTGTGAATGCTTTTAAAGAAGGCTTTGTAAAATTACAAAAGCAGTGCAGAGTATCAAAGCCTTGTCCACTTGATGGTACAATGTAGACTGATGTCTATTAATCATGGACTAATATTAATATTAAACATTAAAACATTACAAATGTATCTTTAATTTTCTAGTAATCAATAGTCCTTTTTTCATATGAAATGAAAAAATATATAAAACTTGTGAAATTTGCTTAAAAAGAAAATGCTTAAAAAAGTCAAAAAGTCAGCAAATAAGATAAAAAAAAATACATTAAAAAAACAATTATTTCTTATGCAATGCTCTTTTAAAAGGGTGTAAAATGCTGACCCAGTGAAGAGGCACACATGTACAAGATAGGGCAAAACTTGCACATTTGCACTACACTCTAAGCAGTGGTGGCTGGTGGATTTTAAAATAGAGGATGCACATATGACTGTTATTAAAGTACATTATATAGCCAAAAGTTTGTGGACACCTGATCATCACACCCATTTTTGCTTTCTGAACATCAGTGTTTCTCCATCATTGTGTGCTGGCATTAATCAGTGCACATTGCTAGTTTTGGCAAAAAGCTTTGTTCACATCAGCATAAAGCATGTCAGTAAAAAAGAAAAAACTCCACCTGTTTTTTATTATCCTCTGCACAATGTCATCGGTGGTGAGGGTGTTTCCACTATCCACAATCCGTAGTATACCTTTTCTCCTAGGTACCTGTGCATCAAGCCAATACACAAATCCACATCTAAAATTTACAATTAAAGTTACATAGTGACACACTGAGCATTAAAATTATGTTTTGTTATGTAATGTAATAATGTAACACTTTGCTCTAATGAAAATATTAGTTAGACGTCATGTTAGAAAATGTTTGAACAGTATCTTTGAATGACTTAATAATCGATTATAATACACTGTTTTTGGTATTGATTTTTAAGATTTCAGTCGGTAGTGATATGTATTTTAAATGAGGTGTCAGAAAACTTTTAGTATAAATATAATAATTAGTTTTATTTATTTCATATAGCACCTTCCCTAAACAATTCTTCATTCATGTGTAAAATGTGGTGAAAAAGGTAAAAGATACTGTTGGTCAGACACTGAGCACTCACAGCATAAGGGTCCGAGCCATCTCTGTCTGGAAACACTTCAGTCTTTCCATGACAAACAAGATCCACCTGAACAATGGAAGAATTTAGACATTTCCTCAAACTGATATAGCTCTGCACACAATGACTGCAATGCATATATATATATATATATATATATATATATATATATATATATATATATATATATATATATATATATATATATATATATATTTATAATTTTTTTCCTTCTAAAAATAGTTGATTCACACCTTAAAATGGTCCAGCAAATCCTTTGAAACTGTGTATGGAGCTCCAATTACCACCTCTGAGACATACTTTAAAAAAGGCAAACAATCACAAATGAAAAATGTGTTTACTAGTTCAAATAGAGAAGGGTAACAAAACTAGCCTCAATAAGACTAGCTTCAACAAAACTAACGTGAAATGTAAAAAGAGAGCAAACTCACCCGACAGGCCAGAACACTCAGTGTTCGCTCATGGATGTTCATGATGGGATAATTCTTTCCTTTGTAGCGATTAACCTCCTAAAAGAAATACTGCCTATCATTCCAGTATATACCATATTGAGTGTTTTGTAAAAAGGAATGTTACTGCATGAAATTTTACTATTACTACTACTACTACTAATATTACTACTAATCAATAATAATATATATATTAGATTGAATTAGATATACAGTATCTGCGAAGTAAGGAATAAATCATGACAGAATCTGATATTATAAGAAGATAATCAGTGACATGGTGGTGTGATGTTGATTTCCTACAATTTATAATTTATTAATGAATGACATCTTTTTTTATATAGTTTACAGTTATAGTCATTTATAGTTATATTTAATACTGGGATCTTCCACAAAACAGTTTCGTTCCTGTTATTATATTATAGCAGCTACTGCATATACAGTTGCTTCCCTAGTCTCTCTTTTCTTCTCTGCTCTTCATGTTGCTGCAAAAACTTGTCTGTCCTGAAGACACTACAAAACTTTACAAAGTGCAGACACCTTTCATAAATGTTATATAAAAGCGTCTCCTTACAGAAAGTCATCAGTAAGACATTTTACTTTCTTAACTAACAAAACATTTTTAAATCTGTTAATAATTAGTCTTAGATTATGTGCAGTGTCAGTCATACTGTGAACGATAATGTACTCTGTGGAAATGATAATGTATTAGAACAAGCACATTAATATAAACCTGTTATTTGAATTACAGCCAGCAAAACTGTCCAAGCAATAGATGGAAAAAAAAATATGGAAAATTAATCAAAACCTACTGACCAATTAGATTTGAGAATTTTAATAGGGCTGTGTAATAAAATTTAATAATACTTAACTACAAAAAAGCATGCTATGAAAATGCTATGAAACCACCCTTACCTGATCAAAATGTAACCCAACAATAACATATGGCTTGTCTGAAAGATTGTGTACTGCCTCCAAAAAATCCACATGGCCAATATCTGAAGAAAGTCAAGTCAAATTAAACCTCATTTAAAAATGAAAAGATAATGAAAGAAATATCTGCTCAACTGTGCATGGATTTGTTGCGAGTCTGTGAGGATACGAAAAAGGTCAAAGGCTCCAGCTACATATATAATGGTGTCCCCCAGCTGTGGCTCCTTCCCCGAGGCGAACTGGATGATTTTTTGGGATGTTTGCAGAAACTGAGACACCCCTGTCCAGGGGCTGTGACCCTTTGGACCCTGCAGGATCACAATATAGCAAACACAGTAAGGTGCTTTAACATTTTGGTAGAAATTTGATGGGTTAATTTTTTTTTTACACTGACTCAGGATCTGTTTATTGTCTTCATATGTTACATACTGTACATAATGGAAGCTTAATGTTGTTTACAAATTGTAGAGTCTTTGCTTTAATTGACATTTTACTCTTTTTTAAACTATGCATTGTTGGCTTCATTGAGGCCATCTTGTAAAGGAGATTAGGTATATCACAGTGGGACCTGGATAAATGATCACAAATGGCTAACTATATCTGACTTTAATGTGAATGCACCAGTCTCCTAGAATGCCCCAAATACACACATCAATAAACCACTCCTCGGCTTTTCTAGGCTCCTTGCCGGTTTGCTTCATTTGCTCAATTCTCCAAATCACGTAAATCAATTTCTCCATCCCGCCACTGAATATGGTGGCTGCTGTTGCTGTCCTCCATTGTTGTTTCGCTGTGCTGAAGACACTGCATGATGATAAAGACAGTGATATGCACATGCACATTTAAGTGCAGTGGGGAAAAAAGCAATATGAATTCCAATCTGACTGTTCTCATTCATGTTGCACTTATCGAATATGTATGCAATTTAGGAACCCATACAAAAGCAGCACAGGTCTGATTTGAATATAAGGGATTTTTGTGTCCACACAGTCCTGAAAAAAAACAGAGCTGTCTCACATTAAACCAGAAAATCAGATTTGTCTCATTTTTACCTGATAATGTGATTTTATTGTCTGTTTGTTTGTACTGAATGCAGCCAAATCCATGCTTTTAGCACTTACTCCCTTGCTGGAAGGCTAATTCTCTAGAATTGACAAAACTGAAAATATACTGAAAAGACTCTGAAGCTCATTAATAGAGGATCGTTTTAATAAAGACTAAATCCTCTAGGAAAACATCCCAGCACCGCTGACACTTTGTTCTCTTCCTTTATAGTTATTAATGAATTGCCAGAATTATACAACTAAAGCAATTCAGTAGTGTCCTGTTTGGGGACACTGTTCAATCTGAATCACAGATGTGGTCTTCACATCTTTCTAGCTGCAACCTGTGCCACAATAAAGTCCAGTGTTTACACCAAGTTAGTTCTCTTGTGTGAAAGCACAATGCAAAGATGGATGGATAAGGTGGGGAATACGTGGGTAGAAAAACAAAAAGCGAAACAGAGGAATAAAAGGCCCCAATGAGTATGCACATTTACAACACAAACTAACACAAATGTTTTGTGAAATATTTGCTAAACGTGTATGTATATAAGTTATGGCCCAAATATAATTAATACAAATGATAAAACTGATATTAGGGTAATAGCATGCAAATTTGTGGAATTTAAAGGTCTCACTTATAATACAATACACTATATGAACAAAATTTTGTGGACACCTGACCATTACACCCATATGTGCTTTTCGAACATCCTATTCCAGATTTAGTCACCCTTTGTCATTATAATAACCTCCACTCTACTGGGAAGGCTTTATACTAGATTTTAGAGCACGGCTATGGGGATTTGCTGATGCAGCCACAAGAGCATTATTGAGGTCAGGTACTGATGTCAGGCAAGAAGGCATGGGTCACAGTCAGCATATAGACTATATGGTCAAATTTTTGTCGATATCTTTTCATTACACCCATATGTAAGCCTTCCCCATAATGTTGCGACATTTTGGAAGCATACAATTATATAGAGGCCTTTGTATGCGGTAGCATTATAATTTCCCTTAACTGGAACTAAGGGACTCAAACATGTTTCATCATGACAATGCCCCTGTGCACAAAGCAAAGTCAATGTAGACATGGTTTGCCAAGGTTGGAGTAAAAGAACTTTAAAGACCTGCATAGAGCCCTGACTTCAACTCCACAGAAACACCTTTGGGGTGGACTGGAACTCCAGGCCTCCTTGCGGGACATGAGTGCTTATGGCTGAATTGGAAAATCCCGACAGACATGCTGCAAAATCTAGTGGAAAGCCTTCCAGAAGAGTGGAGGTTACTATAACAGCAAAAGGGGGAATAAGTCTGGAATGGGATGTTCAACAAACACATGGTCAGGTGTCTTTTGGCCAGATAGTGTAGTGTATGTTATTGGAAAACAACTCAAAGTACATTTAGGTAATGTTCAAAACTCTATTGCGATTTTCATCTAAAGGCCACCATGCATACACAATCCCACATTTATTCACACCTAGATACAATTTAATGTAGCTAAACAGCCTACCTAATATCGAAATACTCATTGCAACACAGTGCCTCCCCATATTTGTAAGAACATAATAACGTGCATACTACATTTTTAAGTTGAAGTTGGACACACTAATTAGGCAAAATGAAATGACAAAATCCATGGATTAGTTCGCATCCTTCTAATCCTGCCATACACTCACCCTTCCAAAGTTGTCTGTGTGTTGCTGATAATCTGAACTTCCCTGAAATGATGGCAAAAAAAACAGGGACAGATCAATCATTTCTTTAAAGAAAGCAGTAAAGGATGTACACTGGAATGGTATGAAGAAAAAAGGGACACTCACTATGTTGCTGTGGTGAGCTTTAGTCATCAGGAGCATCCGGCCAACCAGGTCTGTGGTGGACACACCCTGAGTCCTCTTACACTCTCTGGAAAACACATTTCATTCAGCACTTGAAAGACGGCTCAACATTAAACAAGATAGTCAGGTCAGAAGTCCTATTGTGAGATGGTTAGGAGTGAATGGGTGTACGAATGTGATTCAATTCCCAGAATTCCCACCTCATTACCAGTGTTCCCAGGATAGGCTCTGGATCTACCACAACCATGACTAGGATAAAAAGTTACTAAAGATGAATGACTGAAAGTTTGAATTTGGATCATGCTTCCTGGATAACAAATGCCATATTGGATTGTATGGTTATCGTAGCATCAATATTTTATACCACTGACCAGTTTGGCACTTGCCTGTATCTGCCCGACTTTTTCACCTCTTCATATGTGTCTTTTCCATCCACTGTCAGAGTGATGTCATCTGAAAGGACAGAGAAACTTTCAACTTTTTACGTACACAGTGGGTCTCAATAGTCAACTCTTGTTTATCACATCAAGAGCTTCTCCCAAAACAAATTATAAACCTAAACATAGCCCACAAAATGAAATAATCCATAGCCAACAAATCCTGAGAAATATACACTGACATCCCAGATGTCAAAGGTACGCTGCATTAAATTAGAGACAAACATAGCACTACAACCACTCTGAAACTGTATTGCACCATTACTCTGGAATGGATCTGTTTTACAGATCTATATCAAAACAAAATTAAAACTGACCCTGACTAATGAAAATATGGTTACAATACTGTATAGAAAATGATACACAGACACACAAAATACACAGATTTGATACAATACGAAACAATATGGTGCAATACACAATACACAATACACAGTACAATAAGCTGTCTTTCAGAGGGAGTGTGGGCTTGATTAAGGTCAAATGTTTGTTATACCTCAAATAATATAAATAGCATTTTATGATGAAAAGTCTGCTTTATTATGCATTCTGTTGAGTTAATTGTTCCATACCCAGATAGTATGATACTATTTGCTGTATGGTTACACCACTAATATATATTTGTCTAATGCAATTTAGTACTGTATGTTGTTTTATTGATGTAGCTCATATGCGTTCTGAGTCTGCTGACTGAGAGAGTGTTCAGTGCTATTCACAGCTGCTTGGCCTGAACTTTAATTTTCATTTTGAACAATTTCATGAATCTGGTAGTCATTGGGCCAAACAGGCTTGCTGTCAGGGATTTATTTGTTAATCATTGCAGGTTATAATGCCTGCTGCAAACATGAATATAGATCATCTATACCTCCATGTACACAGAAGTCACAGTTGTACTTGTCCAGAGTCTCCAGAGTGGTAACATAGGGGGCACCCTCCACTATGTCATCCACCCATTTGATGGCACACACCATCTTGTACCTCTCAGCCTGTGTGAAGACGGGTGGGCCCTTGTGCTTCGATATCTCTTCTGTGGGTAAGGGAGGACGGAATAAATTATTTTATTTTTTAAGTGTGGCATGGACATGGGACATAATGGCATTTTAGCCATGACAACTCGGAGTGAAATTGTGAGCTTTTATAGATGGGCATGAAGTGTAAATAGATTTTAAATGGACATAAAAAAAATCTACACTTGATGTACACAAATTAATTACGATTGATCAGTATTGATCAGTATTGATCCCCATTTGGTCAGCATTAATCACCATTTGGTCAGCATTATTGCTTTAGTCAACATTGATCAGCATTGATCAGTATTGGTCAGTATTAATCAGTATTGGTCACCATTGTTCAGCTTTGGTCAGCATTGGTCAGTATTGGTCACCATTGTTCAGCTTTGGTCAGCATTGATCAGTATTGGTCACCATTGATCAACTTTGGTTAGCATTGATCAGCATTGGTCAGCATTGGTCAGCATGGATCAGCTTTGGTCAGCAATCATCAGCATTGATCAGCTTTGATCAGCATTGGTCAGCATTGATCAGTTTTGGACAGCATTGATCAGCATTGGTCAGCTTTGGTCAGCATTATCTGCAGTTGTCAGGATTTATCGACAATTATCATCAGTGATCAGCAGTTATCTACAGTTATAAGCATTTATTAGCATATATCTGCAATTTTTTGCTTTGATCACAAGAGGTTTTTAGTCTTAACCTTAAAGGCCAATAGGCTACTGCTAGCTACAAAAAAGATGGTAAAAATGGTAAGACAACCTTCTGACATGTTTACTGAATTTTGGTAATGTATTTAAGACATTTTTCAATTTCGGATTAGTTTGTAGGCAGCATAAACAAAGTTATAAATTATAATACTCTAATTATTGGCCTCTATTTAAAACCAAACACAATGCAGGTGAAAACTTGGTCTGGAAGTCATACTTGGCCAATGTCTACATGAACGCCTATTTTAATTCCCTAAAGCTTTAGCCTTTGCTTGTTCTTGTTTGTCTATTCTCATCTTCAGCTAGGTGAAGGTTCAGTAATGTGTGTGTGGTGTGTCTGACAACACTTACCATCAGTATGCACTCCAACCATGAGATAATCCCCCATAGCCTTTGCTTGTCGCAGCTGGTTTGAGTGTCCATAATGGACCATGTCATAGCTAAGAGGAAGTCAAACAAGGACAGTTACTAAATCATAACATACACACACACACGGCAGGTGGTCCAAAAACCATACAGTACAATAACACAAAGCACTTCTATAAACAGTTTTACTAAACATTTGGTCTGTACAAATTAAAATCCTTCAAAGCCTAAATCCTATTAGTTACATTTTGCTACTTGGCATGAATGATCCTAAAATAAAAATGGTAATGTCTGAGAGCAATATCCAACTGTTTTGAAACAAACCACACATGGAAGATGGAGTATTTATGAGATTTAAATACAAGAAGTTACTGAAGCAGACTATGGATCACTTCCATCCAGATTAGCCAAATGGCCTAATCAGATTAGCTAAACTGGATTCTAGATATTATGGAAAATGTCATTTACAAACTTTCATACAGCACAACAGGTCGTAATGGAGTATGTTCATTAATTTTAATCTGGCCAGGGCTGCTGTGTATCTGGAGTCTTTTCCAAGAACACTGGGTGTGAGGCTGGAATACACCCTCAATATGACACCAGTCCATCAAAGAGTACAATGCACACACACATTTACACACTCATCCACATTTAGGGGGAAATTTAGAGTAGATAGTCCACCTACTGGCATGTTTTTTGGAGTTGGGAGAAAATTAGACAACCTGGAGAAAACCCATATAGATGCATGAGACAAACATTGAAGAACCTTAAGCTTAGCATATGGAAAAGAAGGGTCTTTCGGAACTAATTCAGCCCACATAAATACAGAATTGAAAGAAAACCACTGCTCTTCTTGTGAACTCTAGGGTCTACCTTTATGATTATGCTTTTGTCCATGAAAGAACAAACTTCTTGGGTAAATTCCTAAGCCCTGAGAATATTTGGGGTCACTGGTAAAACTGGAGTTTGTATCTCTGCAACATTATTATCAAGACCCACAGATCTGATGTAGTAGCTACTCAATGAGGAATATTTTGGTAAAACCTCCTGCTGGCTTTTCATGGACATGCGCCACAGAAGCCAATCAATACAGAGGTAGTGAGCACATTGCTGGTGCCTGTCTTTGGGATCCAACATGGGGAAAATGAGAAGTGGATGTCACTACTGGGCAACAACACAGAGCAAATTTGTAGAGATAACTAACAAACTGCAAAGTGTATAACTCCGTATGGTCTACTGCACATGGAGGTTAGGGGAGGTGGAGTAGAATCACTGTTCACATGGTCTTGGCCTGTTATGCTATTACAATGAAATGATTCAGTTGTGTCAATACATCAATTAATTGTCAAAATAATGCAAAAACTGTGAGTCCTAATACCACTTTACATGTATGTAGTGCCTTTGAAGCAAGTTTTATTCTTACAAACACAAGAAAAAACACCTGACCAGCCAAGGGGTTTTCATGTGTATGTATGTTATCTTACTCAAGACCAATCGAGACAAATCCACTACACTACCACAACCACTACAAGTCACTTTGCACAATAGCATATGATGATGTTTCCCATTGTCACAGCAAACTAGTAACTCCATTACCTAGAATGCACTGCAAACTACAAATATGGCCTACGACTACAACTCCCAAAACTACACACAGACACTTCACCTTCTCCTGAGGACTAATCAGACACACCTGTTCCCGATTACACTTTCAAGCTCACCACACTACATAAGAGATTCTCACACACAAAGCCATGGTGAAGTATATGCTCAGTGTGCTTTTTTGTTGTCATTACCAAGCCTTTATCTTGTGTAGTTACGTTGGTTTTTGATTCTGTTAGTCCCTTGAATGTGATTCTGTACCTTGCTTAGTTTGGATTGTTTGCATCATCATTTGACATTTTACCTGTCTGTTTATTCATTTCAGCCTAACCCTGTGGATTTGTCTTCTCATTAAACTGCCTTACCTGCACTTGCTTCCGTCTGTGCCTCATTGACGTGACACCCATATGGTTTTATCACGTCGCAACAACATTAGCATTTTCTGGTTAAGTGTCCTTTTAAACTTCCAACACATCGCCTCAGGAAGACAAACTGGAGTCGACAAAAAAAAAAACAGAGCTGGGAACCACGATCATGCTGCACATGGCAGCTTTAGAAGAGTTGTTTTGAGGTGCAGAACTAAATGGGAGGGGTGGATGTAACTGGTGGTTAGTTTTTGTGTTAATTTAGCACTTTTCTTTAGACACTCAAGGTTTATATAGTATTGGGAGGGAAATCTCGTCAACCACCACCAGTGTGTGGCATCCACCTGGATGATGCGACAGCAGCTATAGTGCACCAGGACGCAAGCCACATACCAGCTATTAGGAGAGAGTGATGTAGCCAATTCAGAAATGGGGATTATTCGGGGGCCATGATAGAGAAAGGCCAATGGTGAAATTTCACCAGGACACCGGGGTTATACCCCTACTCTTCTACGATAAGTGTCCTGGGATTTTTAATGACCTCAGAGTCAGGACCTTGGTTTAACGTCTCATCTTAAAGTGCTGTTTTTACAGTAGTGTCCCGTCAATACACTGGGGCATTAGGCGCCATACAGGCCACAGGGTGACTGCCCCCTGCTGGTCTCACTAATACCACTTCCAGCAGCAACCTTAGTTTTCCTGCTGAGGTTTCCTATCTAGGTACTGACCAGACTCAACCCTGCTTAGCTTCAGTGGGAAACCAGGCAAGTACTGCAGGGTGGGTGTGTGTGTGTGTGTGTGTGTGTGTGTGTGTGTGTGTGTGTGTGTGTGTGTGAGAGAGAGAGAGAGAGAGAGAGAGAGAGAGAGAGAGAGAGAGAGAGAGAGAGAGAAAGAGAGAAAGAGAGAGAGTGTGTGAGAATTAGTCTATGGCTTCAAACCTTGTGTGTGTGTGAAAGAAAGAAAGAGAGAGAGAGAGAGAAAGAAAGAAAGAAAGAAAGAAAGAAAGAAAGAAAGAAAGAAAGAAAGAAAGAAAGAAAGAAAGAAAGAAAGAAAGAAAGAAAGAAAGAAAGAAAGAAAGTGTGAGAGAGAATTAGTTTATGGCTTAAAAGCTTGTGTGTGAGTATGTGTATGTGTGTGTGGGAGAGAGATGGAGAGTAAGACGTTGCCAGTCAGGTTCCACTGTTTCTTTAAGAAGGCTCATGATCACAACAGTATCAACAAAGGACCATGAATTATTAAGTAATGGAACTAGTTAACAGACACCCAAACAGCACCTGAGCTCCTTGCTCCACTAATCAGGGAAAAGATCACCTACAGAAAGATCAATTAGAGCTTTGCACAATAATGATGTAAATGATATTGAATTAGTTTATGGCTTCAAAACTTTTGAAATACAGAATATGCAGGTGAAAATTAGATGTTAAAATTTTAACACTTGACCCAGGGACCTCGGTCACTTTCACATGTGCTATATCAGATAGATTACATGACAGTTTTTCTGGTCAAGGGTCAACAAGACAGTCTAGTTCAAAAATTTCCATGCATGGAGTTAGATATGAGCCAGCACTGAGTAAAAAGAGAGCCAACTTACTTACTAACTCATCAATGTTAGCTTATCCTGCACTTTGCCCAGACCTGATTATTTCAGAAAGGAAAAACGCATGTTTAGGATGAGCAGACTTTGGTCTTCTGGATGTTTCTGGTATGATGGGATAGACTTTGACCCTGATTGCTTCGAATACCAAATTAATATATTATGCAATACACATGCCATATGAAGTAGTCAGCTGCTGAAAGCTCTGTGTATCACATCTTGTACATAATTGCTGCCATAAAAGTAACAGTTTATAAGTGGGTCTGATAGTCCAAAATAATTCAGTGATCCATTGACTGGCTTCTTTAGTTTTGTGTAACCTCTTGATAAACTACAGCGAATAAGAATTTCCCCTGATTTTGAAATTTCACCCGACTATATTTCCATAACTGTCCCTTTAACCATGTTTAAAAAAACAAAAAAAAACACTATCACTATCATTTTAATATGTATAGTAAAGAAGACCAAAAAGAAGATGATAACATGCTAAGAGGAAACTCTTAGCATGTTATCCTCTTCTTTTTGGCCTTCTTTACTATACATATTAAAATGACCATGACTGTGAGAAAGGTGTCTAAATTATTACTATATTTGTTGTTGTTGTTGCTGCTGCTGCTGTCATTATTGTTATTGTTGTTGCTGTTAATGGATAATAGTCTCCAGTTAAAATCATATAGCAGTTATGTTGTATAACATATTTGAATTAAATAATACAGATTAGTGATGGGAAGTTCGGATTATTTTACTGACTTGGATCTTTGAATCTCTTTCAGCAAAATGTAATTTTCGTCATTTCGTTCATTTCACCAGAATATAATCTCTCTCTCTCTCTCTCTGTGTCCGGAAACAAATCACACTCTGAGACAACTCTTTGTTCCCGAGTCATAGTAAAAATTAGACATGAAAGACACATCACTAATACAGATTATAGGTAGTAGTATCTAGAAAAATTCTGTAGAAAATCTCGTCCAGAAAGCTGCCTATAATAATTTTTGCCCTGAAAAATCATAAACTGATATAAACTCTATCTAAGATGGCCCACAGGAAGAGCTCCGAAATTTTTTTTTAATTGCAAGCCTTGAGTGTGGTGAAAAAACAGAACAAAACAAACAAGCAAACATACCAAAAAACCTAAGTGGACGAGAGCCAAATGTCATCAGCTGGCCCTGAAGTTATACTGATGCTCCATGTATACTCTGCTGATTCCACCGTTTAATATTTCGGCATGTAAAAAATTCCACAACATTCCACTGAAGTACAATGGAGAGAAAGAGAGAAATGGCTGGAATTCTCCAAGAGAAAGCCATGATAATCCTGGTGTGCATGTACATGAATTCAAAGCATTTCCCCAACTTTTTTTTAGTTTTCATATAGGAGCCAGATGCACCAGGTCCAGGTGAGGGCGAAACAGCCTGTCCTCAAACACTGACATTAATTTCCACATGGGCCATTCTGACCCAAACACATTCTGGAAACAAGGCCTTACTTGTTTGTTTTCACTCTGGGCCAAGACAGCAAAAAGCCATGCTTTTAAAATTATCATTAATGTCAAACTTTCAAAAGGGAAGTTTCAATCTAGTCCCACCCTGTTAAATATGAATCAAGTCACAACTATGACACATTTTTTATGTGTCAAAAAAAAAAAGGTTGCTATTTGGATTTAAATAAGCAAATACTTTTAAATAACCCTATGATTGGATCATTATTGCAGTGATTTATATGTTTCAGCTGGCAACAATTCTTTTAACCCTAACTGATGCAGTGTGTAGCTCATGGCTATGTTTAATAGTGAAAGTAAGAGCAGTTCCACATGCACAATGTGATGAGAACTTACAGGATTGGGACTAAACAGCTGTGTGGCCTAATCAGTGTGAGGATAAACAGGTAAAAATGACTTTAATTTGTTAGGGAGCATAAAGACTGTGCAGCAATGGAAAAATGTCATGTGGTCTAAAGAGTCCAGATTTACCTTATTCCAAAGCGATGGGTGCATCAGGGTAAGAAGGGAAGCACATGAAGCGATGCACCCATCATGCATAATGCCTATTGTACTAGGCTCTGGAGACAGTGTTATGATCTGGGGTTTCTTTAATTTGTTAGGTCTAGGCTCAGTAACATTATGTGGCAATAAAATTAAGTCAGCTGAGTACCTGAATGCACTGAATGACCAGGTTATCTCATCAATGGATTTTTTATTCCCTGATGGCAGAGGAATATTCCAGGATGACAATGCGAAGATTCATCGATTCATCGGGGAGCATGAGGAATCATTTTCACACATGAATTGGCCACCAGAGAGTCCTGACCTTAACCCCATTGAAAGACTTTGGGATGTGCTGGAGAAAGCTTCACAGAGTAGTTTGACTCTCCCATTTTCAATAAAAGATTTCAGCCAACAGTGGATGGATGTCACGTTACACAAGGTTGTCGAAACAATGCCAAAATGAATGCGTGCTGTTATCAAAGCTAAAAGTGCCACAAATTTTTAGCACGTGCAACTTTTTTTTTGGTCAGACAGTGTATATTATACACTATGGCCTGTATGATGGCTTGAATTTGCTCAGTGTTGAATTGGATTGGATCTAGTGACATTAGGCAATATTACTTGCCTGAAATTCTAGTAACTCTCCTGGAAATCCTTCCCCACCCGGATTCCCAAACACAGCAAATTCCCTGGTGTTGAATATATGAATGTGATGGTCAGGTGTTCATAAAATTTCGAGCACGTAGCGTATATACATATCTCCTAGATGATATTTCTGCTGTGTGGACATAGTTGTGTCTGAGAGGCCATTAAAAGAGTAAAATGAATAATAATCATGGAATTTATATGCATGTGTCTCGATTACTGTGTAATAAGCAGAGTCCAACATTTTCTATACCATTGTGTACATCAGGTTATGTAATAATTGCATAATAAGCACTTTGAGAATATTTTGTTTCCCCTGTAGTTGTGCATTCACAAAAACTTGTGTTTACAGACTGATTTCTAACATTATATAACATTATAACATTCTACATTTTTGTCTATAAGCACATGACAATGCAATGTACATGCAAATGCGACACAAAACTTCCTTGCCTGTGGAACAAAAACCCCCCACAAAATGTCTGTAAGCAACTTCAACATAGTAAGCACTATACATAGAGTATATAAATATATAAGGGTATATAGGAGATTGGACAAATTATAGAATAGATTACAACAATTCTTGAGGAGCAAAGTGTTTCCTCACCTGTGCTTCACTGTTTCTTTGGGTAATATTTCCCAAACTTTTCCAAGCTTAACATTTATAACTGGACTATAATTCTGTTTATGCTCTGAAGTTATACAGAAAAATACCATACATATGTATAGTATACGTCTCCGGATTGCTGTCAATCCTCTGACTCGCAGAAAGGGCGGAAAGGCGAGGCTGGTGGTCTAATGAGTTCCCTGATGACTTCATTTATATGAAATTCAGCTACATTTATCTTGCTTGTTAAACTTACAAGATTTGTTTCATATTTAGTCAGTGTAAATTTATGTAGTGTAGTAGCCTACATGCCCTTAGAAGAAAAATGGTACTAAACTGTACATGTCCCAGCTACTGGGGTGGAACCCTCAAGGTTACATCATTTGGAACTTTTGTGACAGATGTATGAAGTGTACCTTTAAAGTATTACTCTAAACACTAATTAAGGTACAACCTTAATTTTTACTAATTAAGGTACAACCTTCATTAGTCCTTAAGGTGCAGTTGTGTTTTTTGGTACACTCCATTCACGTTAAAGTAACAAAGATATACTTTTTAATGTTCAGATAGAGGACTATTGCAGTCATTGCTTTAGCCTCGTAACGTGGAATTTGTGCAGAATAAAAAAGATGTAATTATTATTACATCTAATAATAATAATAATAATAATAATAATAATAATAATAATAATAATAATAATAATAATCGGAGAAAGTGTGGAGAGCTTGAGAGCTTTATGTTTGCAAGGTATTCAGGGAGTAAATAAAGAGACCGCGTCGGGTCCTGAAGGAAATACCGCAGTGAAACGCATCACGAGGCGCACTAAACTATCGCATTTGACCTCTAGACGAATTCATTCTCGGGAACGCTTGGTGAGGAAAGCGGGTGTAAAAAATAAAAAAAAGAAAGAAAGGAAAAAAGCCGCTCACAACACAACACATGCCTTATGGAAATATGGGACACGTGCTAGGAACCGTAGAGAAATGATCCGTGTAGATGAACTCACCATCCGTCACACCACACTCGCACCATCCGTCTCCGCTTCTCGGGACTGCAGGCGACCGCCACCGGGTTCTCCTCCGCCTCCGCCTCCTCGCCCGCTTTGATCACCTGATGGTGTCCGTTTTTCATCATCGTCTTATCGGCTAGAAATTTCTAATGGCCAGATATTTATAATAAAAACGGCCAGATATTGATAATGGCTGTGTTAAGGTCCTCTTGGAAGGATAGCCGGTGCTGATTTTCGGCATTTACAGTAGTGACGCTCAGAAACCGCGGGGCAACGCCTCCTCTTCTTGCCGGGGAAATGACGTCACGTGGACACGGAGTCGTACGATGAGCGCCTCCAGTAAACACAGAGCCAATAGCACACTGGCTACGCATACTTACTACCGTACTACATAGTGTGCCTAAATAATCCGGCTAGTTCTTACACTATACCGTGCGCGGCGGTGGACAGGGCCACTTATTTATTCATGGTTCCGGCGGCACGTGACTACAGTCTCCAGCACAGTCACAGGTCTTTCTTACTTTCCGAAACACATTTAGAAAGATAAATGCTTAGAGTAGCCTATTCACTGTGCACTGTGTTTCTACAAGACCCGCATTAATCTTATTAGAAAGCAATAATAGTCTTGCGCAACTTGTGCTTATTCCATTTGTAAAACAATTTAGTTAACAGAGCTACATTTTGTTTTAGAAAATGATGTGCTGTATCAATACCCCTATATATGATCGTAAACCGTTTAATGTATACTATTGTCTAAAATCCTTTTATTATTATTATTTAAATTTTTAAAAATGTGGTCGCTTTCTAGTCTAACAATGTCATATAACAGCTAAATACATTGATTAATGACTTAAAGATCAATTTACGTAATACACGTTACGAGAAAGAGCTCTGTATGGTATGATCATGCACACGTGATAATATGGCATAAGGATACTGGTAGTGTAATGAGGTTTTTATGTTCTAGCCAGGCTCGGCTATTAGAAGTTCAATAGTTGTAATATAGGCCTTCTATCGAAGGTCTCTCTATATTGTAATAACTACCAGTGTACTTATAATAATAAGTAATAATTATAATAATACTTAAGATATTGGTCTGCAAAATTTGGTCGTCAAATGATGTGCTGTGCCTGCAAAACATTCCAAATGTGCATTAAATTTAAACAAAATATTTAAATAAATAGGCTATTTGTAAATCGCTTTGGATAAAAGCGTCTGCCAAGTGAATAAATGTAATGTAGTGTAATGTATTGAATGTAATAGGAATGTAATACCGATTTCTATAGATTGGTGCGCCTTCCTCACGCGCACCAGCAGATGGCGTCCAAACTCAAAGTATAAAAATCATAGTGGTTCATAGGCATACACTCTATATAAATACAACCCCAGTTACAAAAAGGTTGGGAGCTTGGGGTTGTACGTACGCAGTAGTTGCTCAATTCTTACCTGCCTGAAAAGTTTCAGGAAAAATTAACTAGGAATAAAACCACTACAGAGAGAAACACTCAATCATTACATAGCAGTGAAGATTTCATGAAATTTTTCATTGATAAGGTTGAAAATATTAGACGTGAAATACAGGCCATTAAATTAAAACCGGACAGTATTGTAACAAACCCATTACATGACAATGTAGTAATATCAGATTAATGTTTAGAGTGTTTTGCTCCGCTTTGAGAGACTGAACTAGCTACATTAATCTCTTTAGCCAATTCATCAGCTTGCATACTAGATCTCGTACCTACATGTTTGTTTAAACAGATTTGTCCAGGAGTAATTGAACCACTTTTAAATATAATCAATTCTTCCCTAAGCATTGGCTATGTACCTAAATCACTTAAATTAGCAGTTATTAAAACCCTTGATTAAAAAACCTGACCTTGACCCGTCTCAATTGTCCAGCTATAGACCAATATCAAATCTCCCCTTCATCTCTAAAATTTTAGAAAAGGTTGTAGAAAAGCAGTTATGCTCATACTTGGATAGGAACAACATTCATGAAATGTATCAGTCAGGATTTAGACCTCATCATAGCACAGAGACAGCTTTAGTTAAAGTAATAAATGACCTTCTACTGACCTCTGATCAGGGTTGTGTCTCGCTGCTTGTGTTACTCGACCTTAGTTCAGCTTTTGATACTATAGATCACACTATTCTCCTTGATAGATTAGAAAATGTTGTTGGCATTAAGGGCACAGTCCTCTCCTGGCTCAGGTCTTATCTGACCGATCGTTATCAGTTCGTAGATGTAAATGGTGATTTCTCCATGCGTACTGAGCTTACTTTTGGAGTTCCACAGGGTTCTGTTTAAGGCCCACTGCTTTTTACTTAATATACTTTATATATTTTTTGCTACCCCTAGGACAAATTATTCGTAAACATGGAATTAGCTTCCACTGTTATGCTGATGATACACAGTTGTATGTTTCAGCGAAGCCAGAGGACAGACAGAAGCTTAGTCAAGTTGAGGATTGTGTAAAGGACATTATATGTTGGATGTTAACTAACTTCCTTTTACTTAATTCTGATAAAACAGAAATACTTTTATTAGGCCCACGTGCAGCTAGAAGTAATCTTTTTGATCACATGGTTACTCTTGATGGTCTTTCTGTTTCATCATGTACAGCAGTTAAAGACCTTGGAGTGATTATTGACTCCAGTCTATCATTTGATGCTCATGTAGATAATACTACTAGGATAGCTTTCTTTCTTCTCAGAAATATTTCTAAGATAAGAAACATACTGTCACTACATGATGCAGAAATACTGGTTCATGTATTCGTCACCTCTAAATTAGATTACTGTAATGCCTTACTGTCTGGATGTTCCAGTAGGAATATAAATAAGCTCCAATTAGTCCAGAATGCAGCTGCTAGAGTGTTAACTAGAACTAGAAGATACGACCATATCACCCCAATCTTATTCACACTGCATTGGCTCCCAGTAAAATCTCGCATTGACTATAAAATACTTTTATTAACCTATAAAGCACTAAATGGTCTCGCGCCACAATATGTAAGTGACCTTTTTGTTTTATATGATCCACCACGCCTATTTAGATCAAAAGATACAGGTTATTTGACGGTACCTCGAATAGTGAAAGCTACAGCAAGGGGAAGAGCTTTCGCTTATAAAGCCCCAGTGTTATGGAACAGCCTTCCTATTAGGGTTGCGACTCAGACACAGTCTCAGTGTTTAAGTCTAGGCTTAAAACGTATTTGTTTACTCAAGCCTACCCTGACTAGATTCTATTTTTACTACTTCACAGTCATAATAATCTTTTTTCTCCCTCTCTCCTTTTGCCGAGCCCCACACAAATTTATGGAGATACTAGATATCCAGATCCTTACTGCCTCTGGATGGAGCACAAATCTTCTCTAATTCCAGACTGCTGGGACTACGGCTGCTCCTAAGGCCATACAGACTACATATAAATCGATAATGAACTTTTTCACACTATCTGTTGTTACGCAGATGACGATGGGTTCCCTTCTGAGTCTGGTTTCTCTCAAGGTTTCTTCCTCTAAAAACATCTTAGGGAGTTTTTCCTTGCCACCGTCGCCACTCAGTGGCTTGCTCAGTTGGCACATAATTTAATATCTGTATACCGTGCTGATATTTCTGTAAAGCTGCTTTGAGACAATGTCTATTGTAAAAAGCACTATACAAATAAAACTGAATTGAATTGAATAGAAACCTTGGGGGAGAGTGTTCTGGAGTGTGTCGTGTGCAGTACATGTGCAAATGAAGAACCTAACCAAATGTCACGTTTTCCAAACACAGTGATGATAGTCTATTCATTTTCATAAAATGGTTTTCACTAAATATGCCCGAACACTATTACTACTATTACTACTACTACTACTACTACTACTACTACTAATAATAATAATAATAATAATGCAGTTTTATTTATTTATTTATTATTAAGTAACATTTAATTTTATTGAACCTATACCTAAAGAGACAACGGCCTTGATATGTAAAATATTTCTCAGAGAACCTAGCATCATGTTGGCATCACAATATATCCCAATCCCCTGACATCACAAAAATATTCAGATACTGGCCCTGCAAATCCAGTTTACCAGGAGAAAGGGTTAAGCCTGTGTAGAATGAAGAGTTTTCTCATTTGTATATTTAAATAATCTGAACTTGTAGGTGCACCTGCGCATTTTTCAGTTCCATTCTTGTGTAATACGAATAGTGTTTAAAAACAACAACAACAAACTAAAAAAAGTTTGTCTTTTAAATCATTTTTGTGACCATATGATGAACTAATGAATCATGCCTAAAACACATTTTACGAGATAAACTGTCATTTTAAACAGCTCCACAAAGAGATACATCACTCTCAAACTCTGCATAAAGCCAAGCTGAGTGTCAGATTCTTAGGCGAAATGGTCATATGTAACAGCACACTATGAAAAAATTGTATACTCTTTCCCACTGTTATTAGCTAAATTGCACGTGGAGCTACAAGATAGTGATATGCTAAGCTAATTATCTTCATTACCAAAATCATTTCAACCTTTACAGCAACATGATTGGGCCTTTTAAATAAATAAATACATACATACATACATAATCTTGGCATAATCATTGTGTAAATAAGCACTTCGCTTAGCTAAGTTACAAAGCTGTAACCTAGCTGTTTTCCAGTGAATGAGTAGCCTTCTGGTTGCAAAAAACATAGCAAGAGGCTTTCGAAATTTTTAAGAGCAAGGCAACTATTGTTTTCTAAAATGTCACATTGTCCTCTTAAGATATCACATACTTTGCATACTATTGAAACAGCAGCTTTCCAAGCCAAGAGTAGAAAGTTCTGGTTACAGAATAATTGGTCTTTATTTTCTGCATATTTGCCCATGTCATTTCATCTAAGTAGCTAACTATCATATCAGTGAAACTGGCATGTTAAGTTATTTACAGCTTGTTAGTTAGCTAACATGTCTAATCTATATTGCTTTAACAAACCTACACATCTTGCTTAAACATCAAGAAACTAGCTAACGCTAAATGCTTAGATCACATTGCTATTGAAGAGTTATCTAAAATGGACATAATTATTTAGCTAACTCTGTTTAGCTTTTCAGAAGTGTTTATGGCATCTGGCTGGGTAGTACTCTGGCTTTCAGTGCCATAAAGTCCTCGGTGTTGTAGTTGGAAAACATCACATCATGTCCACAAACAACAAAGTAAGCATCAAGAGTCTTCAAGACATCAGAAGTATGCCTTCAGTTTTTGGGTTTTTTTTTTCTAGTGTAAACACTCAGAGATTGTAGGAGACATGTATATACACTACATGTTTGAAAGTTTATGGACACCTGACCATCACATTCATAGGTGCTTGTTGAACAACTCTTTCCAGACTTAGTCTCCTCTATGATGTTATAATAACCTCCATTCTTCTGGAAATGCTTTCCACTAGATTTTGGAGCATATCTTTGGCTATGTGGGTATTTGGTTGTGGCTCTGGATCAGTTGGTAGAGCGGGTTGTCCAGTTCGATTCCCCACATGCCGAAGTGTCCTTGGGCAAGACACTGAACGCCCAAGTTGCTCCCGATGGCAAGTTAACGCCTTGCATGGCAGCTCTGCTACCATTGGTGTGTGTGAGGGTGTGTGTGAATAGATGAATGAGACACAGTGTAAAGCACTTTGGATTAAAGTGCTATATAAGTGTGCCATTTACCATTTAACTGCGAGGATTTACCCATTCAGCTAGTGAGCCCTGCTGGAAATGGCTTTAGTGGTTATAATGGAAACACTGTAAAGGTCCCTGTGGGTCTCTACTGGTAATTTGTTGACTTCTATTGGTGGCATGTTATGTCTAGTAGATACCATTAAGGACCAATAATGGTAATGGTTTTTATGGTTAGCTGATGGTTTGTAATGTATTCGCAGTGGAAACCATTAGAATTTCTGTGATGGTTTCTACTGGATTTTTTAAACCAGGGAATTCATTCCAAAGTGTCCTCATACTTTTGGCAATATAATGTATGTCTGGCTATTGCAGGATAGGCCCATGTTCAGGTTCATTTACCCACTGACAGGATGCCAAGCAATAAGGATCTTCTAAAAATGCACCATTTGATAGTGGTAATTTAGTCGAATGTCACTTCTGGTCATTTAGTGACAATCTAAAACAATAAGTGGATAATATTTAGTTGATGTCTATCACATTAATTAATAAAATTCTTCATAGATTTTTCAGTCGCATTATAACCAAGTAGCATCAGGTTACAAGGCTGCTCAGGTTTTTTTGCATGCTCATCTCTTTTTGTTTTATAAGCACCAAAGGGGTCTGTAGGCTACGGATGTTCCCATGTAATCTAATACCTGATTAACTATTTGAGGTACAGATTTTTAAATACTCAAATTCAGGTATTTGGCTATTCTGGTATTTTTGTCCACGTGAGGTCAGTGAAAAAAACATGAAAAAGAGCCATATCAGACACCATTTTAATGCAGAGGGCAGTACTGTCATGGTGTACTTCAGGACTCAAAAACATCTTGTGAGCAGGAAGTTTTCACTCTTATGCAGGCGAGAGCGGGGAGTCAAACCTGAAACTTGCTGGACAAAAGAGTACATTTCCAATAATATCCAGTACAACTACATTAACAGTCTTTAAATGTTAATCGACATCATCCAGGTACCTAAGTTTTAGATTAAGCATATTTTAAGACTACTGTATATTAGATCCTCTTTGCCAGCTTGTCAGTGCCAGCACTAATGTTACATTGTAGGCAAGTTATATTTAAGAAATAATGCAATTGTAAGGCAATTAGAAAATGTGAAAAATTTATTGATTCATTTCGTCAAGTAATAAGGAAGCTGGAGAATAACTTACCAGCTGGTAAAGATGGTCTAGCAGCTTGATCAGCTCAGCCTGTGTTTTGGCAGCTGCTAACGAGTTAGACCAAGCTGGATTTATGTCAGAAACAATACTGCGCATGCGGCATGTCTTGCTCTGTGATGCATTTTCATTTGCAGTGGTCACTGTTGTCAAGTAGGACATTAATTTCATTCACTAGTTTAGTGAATCTAAAATGTAAAAAAAAAAAAAAAAAAAATTATTGGCTCCCAGTATATATATATGGACCTTAAAATTCTTATAATTTTATAATAGAATAGCATTGTCATATCATAGATCATATAGTTTGTGAATCCAATGAGATTTTTAAATATTCTTCCTACTCACAAATGTCTAAGTGGTTGTATCCCTTTACTCTGTGGCAATTAAGACTCTAGAGCAGTCACTGCTACAAGAGAGCTACAAAAATACAGTAAAGATTTCCATGTGCTTTTTTTATATTCCATTCATTAATACTCTGCATCATGTCTGTCAAACACATAAGCTGCCACCAGCACCAAATGTCTAGCAGTTATGCAAACATCCGTTCATTAACTCTTACAGATATCTGAATAATAAAATACACTGAAGGCATGTCCCTAATATATACAGCACAGTTCTGACAACTCTGAACTAATTCATTTCTTTTAGCAAAAATAAATAAGTAAATAAATAAAAAATGTTGTGCTTCAGAAAAAAATTACTTGAAACAATAAAACCAGAATAAATAATGGCAGTGTTTTTCGAAGATGGAGTGAATTTTTCACGGATAAAGGGGAAAATGGCTGGACATGGAATTAGCAGTGGAATTAACGGCTGGACAGGTATGTAAACGCAATCTGTACAATGCTTTGAACTGTTTGAATGGCCTGCTTTACATAACGAATCACATAGATAGATGTTTAATCACTTAAAGAGTCAGGTAATTAAATGATTTGGATTAATAATCTTGAAATGTATGTAATGTTGGATATCTCCCATGTAACTCTGCTAACAATGCTAACAGCATTTGGTACAGCTGAAATGTGGCTATTAAATGCCAAAGACAATATATCAGCACCAAGAGCCAGCTACCTTCATAGAAATCTGTGTAATAATAGCTTACTTCTATGGAGCTATGCTAGCAAAAATTTGCTGAGAGCTATTTATAAAGAAACAACTGGGCAGTGGAGGCACTTTTAACTATCCTTATCCATAAATCAATGTAAGCCAAATTTCATGTTGCTGGTGCTATATCTTTGCTTTCAAGCAGGTGAATGGTTGAGATGGCAAAAGCTAAATGCTAAAATAGATTTAAAAAAAATAAAAAATGATTTTCTGATGGTTGCAACAAGCAAGAGTACTTGGTTAACATGATTAAACAATAAATTAAATGTAGTGGTTATTAATCACCAGGTGTGTATTATTATTCTTACTACACTACTGTTCATTATTATAAATTATTTCCCCACAATTCTGTTATTCTATCATCATTATTCTGTAGTTTCAGTAGGTACTTTTCTCACCTACATCTAAATAATGAAGTAAGGCAATGCCCTTAAGAAATAAACAGCCTACCTCATTACTTACTGATTTCATGCTAATGATTATACTGATCCTTGCGTATGATAGTTGAACTTGGTAACTCTAGGTGAACTCTACAGGCAACCATAGACAATGGGGGTGGAGCTTTGTGTACATGGGCGGGAATGAGTGGGATGGGCTCAAGGAGTTCAAATGAGACCTAATCTTGGAAACATGGACTTATCTTACCTCATGCACCTTTAAATGTAAAATGCAATATCAATTCAGGTTTGTTTGGGTTTAAAGAGGAATTAATGTAGAAAACAGGTCACGGTGAGTATTGTTTATGTGTGTTTAATCCATAGTACACACAATAGATTAAATAATCATTTTCATTTAATAAAAATTGTTTCATTTAGAATGGTTAGATTCTTTACAAGAGACCATTTTCGTTAGCAACAAGTGAACAGTGTTGAGAAAATTCGTTTAATTTTCCAGTTTCAAAGAACCATCCCCTATGAGGGCATGCTAATTTGATATTAGCTTAGAGCCACAGGCAGCGCATTTGGGGGCAGAGTGAAAGCCTGGTTAATGGCAGCAAAGGCCACATTAATTCTGCCAGGCTGAGAGAATTGGGCCAGGCACCTGCTGCAGAATTGGGTACGAATGACAAATGCCGTCCTATATTGGCCATCGGCTCACCTCTCGCCTCTGTGTAGCAAATTAATCAAACCCGGAGGCCAAGGGCTTTCTCTTCATGTTGTGGAGACAGGTCAGGTACAGCAGCGAGTGTGCATCATGCGTGTTTCTACAGGAGTGAGCATTATGTACAGAATACATCCCTGTTACAGTGCACGTGTAGCTTATAGCTTTATATAAAAATCAGAACATGCGATAATCAGAATAAGTGGATAATCAATGCTCACTAAAGATTTGACACATTTATCAATAATAATGGCTTATACAGGGAAGAGGCGAATTTTACATATGTATTCTGTGCTTTGTAAAAACAGTAAATAGAAAAAAAAGCAATGCATGTATTATATCAATACCACACTATGGTGTTGTCTACAAAAGAACAAAGAGGTATAACAGAGCGAGAGAGGTTTTTGAAAGGTATATGTATGGGTGCCTTGTCTGGCCAAATTTAGGGCAGGCACACCACAACGTCCCCCACTCACGTCAGGCCAAAAAACGCATGCACGGAGGTTGCTTGAACTAGGTCGACGGGTGCCTTTTTTTGGATCACAGAGGGAGAAAAGCATGCCAGCTAAATGATCGCACTCTCCTAAAACCTACTCCGATGGCAAAAAGCCTTCACCAGTTTTATTTTTACTCCCATCAAACTGGGTCAATGACTATGCCATGGAATATAGCCAAATACAAAAAAGGTCATGTTCACCAAAGTCAAGACATTATGGACATCTCTCAAAACCTTTTTATTGATCATATATAAAATAAAGGAAGCTGTATATCACCAAACATACAATATATACAACAGTACATCAATAACTTAGTGAAACCCAAGAAAGACTATCTGCATGGTTAAAATCCACAGTTCTTATATATGAATATATATATATATATATTAATACATCATCACTTCTGTATGTACAGATTGCAAAAAAGTACAATAATTTAATTAATAAAGTTACAGTTCACCCATTTTGTTACTGTATTTCGTACAAAGTACTCATATATATATATCCAAAACAGCACATTCTATTCACCGATTACCACCTCACATTTCATAGCTTTTTTCTGATTAACAATTTTGAGACAACAAACTATTCAGAGCCATATATGAACCTGGTGTTTGAACCTGCTCAACAAACAAAGAACATGATGACAAAGCCTAAAGCTAATAGATTTTATCACATAAGTGCTGATAAAGTGAGTGGACCTCTGAATCTCTGGTAAGACAATGACAGGGATTAAAGGCTCTCCTGGATGCATAGTGTGATCTATGTATAAAATGACAAGGCCTCACACAGAGCTGTTAGACATGCCAATTTTTGGACTGACTAAAAGCTATATTCCAGATGCTGTTAACCAACGCACAAAAACTGACAGTCCTTTATCATTCAATACTCAGCTCAGTGTGATATCACTCCCTCCTCCTGTCGATCCTACAATTGCTCTATTATGATAACTATCACGGACTCCGGACTATGTGAAATAGCTCAGATCAATAATTTATGTCCACAAAAGGATAAAGTGGGGCATTTGTCCAAGAACTCCATTTAACACTACAGAGGAGGCATATGTGCAGTAAACGCACAAGAAACCCCTGAAAGCCTGAAATGTGATTTTTTTTTTCAAAAACTGGAATCTAAATGGAAAATTCACACTAGCTTAAAATTGCATGGGTATGAGAAATTCACTGCATGATAACCCAGCATCCATATATTTGGGTGTAAAATTGTATTTTCAAAGAAGACCTAGACATACCATGTAACCACAGTATTTTGTTAGCATAATTGCTCAATTTTATTTCTTTATTATTATTATTTTTTAACCTTGTTAAGAGTACTTGCTAAGCTGTTGCTTGTTCGGGTAATTAAAAGAAAGCAGAAATGTGTTTTTCTTCAATTTTCCACTGGCAGGTTTATTTTTTAAAAAGTAGGCTGTTTTATAACTGCCATCTCTTTCACTTCCTTATTGTAAACCATGATACTGGTCACATCCCTACTAATCAATGCAATAACTGTGATATTACATTGGTGCTCAGTTCCACAAGTTAACATTCAAGCCTACCTACAGTACCAGGAATCACAAAGTGCAAGACATTTGAACTTCTTGGCCAACTACTGTTTTTGACAACGAACTATTAAGAAAAACAGGAGTAAGGACTCTCAGACTGTGCACCAGTGCGTAAGTAATGATCTTGCCACTAAACTGTACCTTACTGTTCCAACTTCCTCCTGGTCAGGGTCACAGTGGATCCAGAGCCTATACTGGGAACACTGAGCATCAGGCAGGAATAAACACATGTTCACACACTAATTCACAGCTACGGGCAATCTAGCCAATCCACCTACCAGGATGTTTTTGGGAGGTCAAAGGAAACCGGAAACAAGGGTGGACAAATCAATAGACCGAGCACCCCAGACTAGCAGATTTCATGTCCAAGCTATTCGTTTTTATTATGAACAGTGGACAAGTTGGATCAACAGCCACAAAAAGTGGGAAAAAAACACCCTACTCCTTAATGACTTGCAAAACAAAAGTTGTTGTTTTGGTGTGTCTGTTTAAACCGAATGCTCTTCACTGTGGAGCAAAACACTGTGATACTCAGCCAAGGCAGGATCTGGTTGACAGTGGAACGATGTTTGCTAGGTGGATTAATTAGTCTGCACATGTGAAATATCAGGATCAGGAACATGAAGATATGTGGAACCACTACCAAAGCCGAGAAAAAATATATAATTCAGCATAAAGCTGTTATATAACTCGTACTTAGTATTTAAGTAAGAGTGACCTTGAAGGGAAACATATTCCGTGCAGTGCAAGGACAGAACCTCAGATTTTCTAGTTGAAAAGTTGGCCAACAACTTGCTGATTTGTTTTGCATATTGGAGTGTTCACTTGCTTGGTGGGCTAGCTAATGAATTTATGATTTGTCCACCCCTGGGAGAATCTGGAGGAAACCCATGTGGGAGAAACTTTACACAGTAACCCAATCTTAGAATTGAACCAAGGACCCTAGAATTGTGATGCAGAAACGCTACCCTCTGCACCAACATGCCGCGCTTTCACCCCCAGTTGGAAGATGCTTTTTTTTTTGTCCTGAGCAAATATACCGGTCTCAACAGTGCATTTTATTTAACTAAGTGATGAAAAGAGTCAATTTACATCCAACATGATCATTCCATATGCTTATGAAAGTACTATGCTGCACCTGTCGTGTAACACCTCACTGCCATGTTCAGTCTGACATAGGTCATATAATAATATAATGGAAGTAAGAAAAGTAAATGGTTCGCTGAGATTTACTTTATATATCTATAAACCTAATCATACTTTTGCAACTATGGTTCAGCTTCAGTTTTGGAGTTACAGTGTCTGCAATAGTCATCAATTAATTGTTAATATTTGCAATATGCAGTTAATAGACAGTGCAAATACAATGTGACATACACAGAGTTATTTGTTTCAACCAAAGATCATCATACAGTATGTCACAGTGTATGATGATCAGGCGAATGTGGGCACCACAATGAATATCCAATCAAGCAAATCAAGCCAATCAAGCAAAAGGATAGAGCAATATATTTAATTGAACTTTGCTGCTGAATAATATAACCAGGCTATCATTCAGATATAGCAGAGCAGAATCCAATGATTATAAAGAAGCTCTTATTAATTTAACGCAAATATGCGTTTGGAAAGTGCCTTGCCAAAGTAATAAAATATCTTGCTTAACATTTGTCCTGGATAGCACCTTTAACAACATCTTGAGTTATGGAAGTCCGTTATTTGGGAGAGATCACAGAGGTGGAAGAATTCAGTTCAGCACTGCGCAACTACTCAACAAAATTGAGATGGTGTTAAAAAAAACCTGCATCCGTTATATGGAAGGGATCGAAATGGATCGTTAACTGTCTTCTATACATTGCCTTTCTTCTACAAATTTTTCTAAATATATTCATGTAAATAGTACAGAATGACACCAATAGAGTGGACGACACTGCCACCTGATCACTTTCACAGCACGCCACGCGCCTAGTCACTAGAAAAGCTATCAGACTTCAATAATAAGCCACTTTTGGTACAATTGCAAAGTCAATATCAAACAAGTTCAAGGTTTGTATTTTTCCCCAGATATTTTTTTCCCTATAAATTAGGGGTGCCCAAGTCAACTGGTCAAAAGGCCAGCATACAGTTTATTGTTATTTTCCTGCTCAAAGACACCTGATAACAATCTCTTTTTACCATGACAAAGAGGTGTGTTAGTGCAGAGGAAAATGACCAAACTGTGCCGAACTCTAAACTTCCAGGACATGAGTTGGACACCTCTGTTATAAATAACAAAACATTTTCTTACCAGAAAATAACAAATATTTAGCTAAACCTTTAGCTGGACAAGACATCAAAGAACACTTGCTAATAATAAGTAAACAATAAAGCTTGTGTGGATTTGTGTTTAGGCAACTATGACCAGTCCATCCACAGCATTAAGCTCTAGAATGTCGAACAAAACTAAACCACTCGATACTTCACATTTGCCAATGAACTTCTACATCAAACCATTTTTAAAAACACATAAAACATAATTCAGTCAACATAATTCAACAAGGAAGGAGTTTGCTATGTTCTATGGACAGGCTCCCTCATAACAAACGTGATATAACTTGTGTCTATGAAAGGTGAACATCACCCTCGGAGACAGTTACCGGATTTCTCCTTTTCCATGCATAAATACGGTAGTTTATTGCCTCTCCTTGTCATATTCATCAGAATATAACTTGTAAACATCATTCCACAAATGGAATTAAACAAAACAGAGCACAAAAACTAACAGTTTTTTTTTTTTGATGTGTTGGTATGGCATGGAACACCAAACTTTCATCTATTAAGGAATAGTTTTGGGGGAGAATTCAAATTGACACAAATGCTCTGCCTATAAAACATTGCTAATCAGCCAGAACAGGTCTATTGTCGAAATTTTTTAGCTCTTCTGATTTTGCACTTTAGTCAACTTGAGGCTAACTCGAGGCCATCTAACAAGCCTCTGACCTCTAATCTGATTTGTAATCTAGGCATCATACAAACTGCATGGTAAAATCTGGCCTCAAACTAGGTCAATCTGCAATTTAAGGCTTTTTGAGATTACTTTTGTCGAACATTGTATTGATAAAATAGAGTAATTCTCTAAAAAGGAACATTGTGATACATACAGTTATGATGCCATATGATAACATAACTGTATGATACATACAATTGAAAACTAACAGCAATTTTAAAGAAATAGATTTAATTTATACACATAAAATCTTGAAGTGACTCATGCATACTGTTAGTTAGTATTATATTAAGTGACTGTTTCAGACAAGTGTGTAATAATTCCAGCTAGAGTTTGAATGATGCAAATGGGTGGTCACAAACTAGCAATGTAGCACCTGAACAAAAATAAGGAAGCAAAATTTGGATACAAACATGTCTTGGCTGATTGGCTATGTCTAGAATAAGTGGAAAATTTGTATAAATTTCCCCAACTTTGTTTTAAAGCCAAAAATGAGAGTGCATGGTTTTCATCTTTTTACACTGACTGAGTGCCAAAATGTTAGCATTAACATCATATGCAAAGCTACCCCTAAAAACCTACCCCTTTCATCCCAATTTCCCAGCCAATCTATAATTGTAATAGTACATTTCCAAATTTGAATACAGAATTCCTTCATTTGTTTTCCAAATTTGAGCAAAGCTGTTTAATGTAAACTTATGTAACTTCAATTTAACTTGTAAACAATGTAACTTCAATTTGTACTATGACTGAATTAAAAATACATCGGCACAATTTTTTTTTTTACATATCTAAATGCAATTTAGTATTCGAATTTCACCCACAATCAAATCAAGTTTTGATTCGGCAGCTGTAATGTCTGAAAACTATTAACCCCCATAATTGGCTCATTTTTAAGATAAGCACAAGTTGTTGTTTTTAAAAAAAAAAAAAATCTTTTAATGCTGACACTTTCTGTCGATAGATTTCTTCATACCTTTCAAGACCATGATGGCCTTTTTAGCCCATCTGAGAGGTGGTCAGTGGAGAATATCAAGCACAGGAATCTGATGAATTAAAACAATGTTAATCTAATATTTTCCCTATTAATACCAAGGAAATACCAGGTTACTAAATATCAGTACACAAAACTCTTAGTGCAATGTCACAAATATGGTGCAAACCAAATTCAGTGGTAACTGTGTTGGACTGCATTGTTCCACTGCACGTGTTTAACCTGTGCCAAGTCCCAAGTTGGCTTGCCCTTTCACACCTGAATCAGCTAATTGAGCACTGAGGACAGAATCAGGTTTCTCAGGTGTATGTACTGAGAGATTCACTGAAATAAATCTTACCTAAAATATAAAAATTTGCATCTAGTAAGACATGTCTTGCTTTAAATTTGTGAAGGCTATGACAAGTTTACGTAGTTTTAATGAACTACACAGACATGATTGCTCTGCCTTTTGCGTAATTTTTTGTATTATGGGCTAATAATCCCTACTATGGTGCATAGAAGGTTGTGCTAAATCTGGGAATGTATAAGACTTGAGGCTAATATAAAAAAAAAAAAAAAATAAATAAATAAAAAGCCCACAGTTATGCAAAACCAGAAAGGCCTTAATGGAGTTTAACAACCAAAATTCATCATACTTAATAAGCACACTGCTAGGCAGAGCATATTTAACTGCTGTATTGTTTAAAGCAGATGTTGCAGATCTGTGCTTGATAATGATTCACTGACCAAAGGCATTGTGCATTACGAGCGTGCCTCCGTTTTGGACTTGACGATGGTGATGACACTCGTGGCGGCCACCTTGCCTGGTACGATGATTGGCGTGATTGCGCCCCTGGCAGCTGGTACAGGGCTGCGTGCCACAGTCCTGGCGAAGCTTTGCAGTGCCTCATACTTGGAGCGCAGCACGTCTAGCTCTACCTTCATGCTGGCATTCTCGGAAGCGAGTTTCTCCACCTCTTGCTGCAGCTCAGCTTTTTGCTTCTCCAGTTCTTCCTTCTGCGTGACGCGCTTGACGCGACAGCTGGCGGCATAGCCACGGTTCTTCAGCGTGCGCCGCCGCTGTTTTAGTTGTGCAATCTCCTCCTTGGATAGGCCGCGCAGGTGTTGGTTCAACTCACGCACTGACATCGAGACTAGCTCATCGTCTGTAAGGCTCGTGCCATTCTCACCTGGCTCCCGCTTCACCTTAAGAGCGGTGAGGAGAAAGGAAAGTCCAATTGAATAAGGTAGGAGAGATAGAAAACCAGACAAATCAAATATAACATAAAAACTGAGAGCATAAATAAACTATTGACACTTGCCTTCAGGGCTTTGTTTCCCTTACTTGTAGTAGTCATGCCACGAGAGCCACACTTGACTATCCTGGAAGACTGTCTGCTGGGACAAAGAAGAGAGTGCAAACATTAAATGAACTGTGGTATATTTATGGTCTTTTCACATCCACATTGTAATGAAATTCAAATGATTCAAATGTAATGAAAGACACTATCACTCATCAGGGTTGTGAAGGCCTGGTTGTCATTCTCATTCCACCAAATATGCATGCAGAATGACATGCAGAATAGTAGCAGGGTGCAATAAATCCCATTTTTAAACAAATATTAATGCATGAAGCGTCAGGCCATTTGAGATGCCTCAATTCTGTCACACGTCCGTTGTTGTAGATATGACTTTTACAGTCATTTAATTAAACTAATGATGCTGATATTTGAAAAAGAGCTCACAGCATGCAGGACCTCTGACTGTGTGTTTCATGACAAACAGATGCAATAAATAGTAAGTTCAGCTTTCCATAGAATCTGTGCTGCATTGAAAGGGCCACGTTAAAAAAAAACACGTTTTTACAAAGTAAACTCACTGACATTTGGCAAAGCATCTCTGGTAGATAAGTGCAAAGCCATGTTACACAGAAACTCGCTGCACCAGAGGCTCTTTAAAATGTGCTACAACACACACAGAGCCACACACAACAGAATCAGTGATGCTTCTGAAGTCTGGTGAAGTCAAATTCAATGTGGCATCAGCTTCAAAATAAAGCTGAAAATAGAGGATGTCTTTCACTAGGGCTAGTTGGGCCAGTGTGAGACAGCTTCAGGCAGTTTTTATTTGTGATCATCCAAAATGGAGAGGGCATTTATTAATCATTAATATTACAATGTTATGGTTATACATCAATGTGATGGTCTCACAACTGTCTGAGCATCCTGTGGATGTGTTTGTCTTACCTGATATTAATGCTATCTGAGTATTCTGTCTGTATGTGCGTTTGAGAAAGCTTATCTAATGGGCTGCGGTGAGCTGGGTGTGTGTATGTGTGTGTGTGTGTGTGTGTGTGTGTGTGCACGTGTTGTATTGAATGGAGCTGATACAGCTGGGTCACAGCAGGAGGGGTATCACACAGGCCAAACCAGCAGTTGTGCCACCATGATTTTGCAGACACACACACACACACACACACACACACTTGTCTTATTACCCTTGTGAGGACCCCCCATTGACATGATTATTAATGCAGCAAATTAATGCTATGCTAAACCTTAACTTAACCCTAACGTTAACTTCAGGAACCAAAATGAAACCTCTGCATCTTGCAGTGTTTTTTTTGTATTTTAAATAAAATCTGCATTTTTTTTATCAATAAAAAAAAGCCATTTTCCTCTCGGAAACCAGCCAAATGACCCTACAAAGTCGAAACTATCAGACATTCCTATACTTATGGGGACATTTGGTCCCCGCAAGATATAAAAACACCCAGCTACACACACACACACACACACGGTATGCTGGCTCAGCATACTCATACCACTGCACTAGCTGCCAAACGTACGGTCACCAGCAGTTCACTGTTGGACTCAATCCACCCCACTGCACCTGTGTCTATCTGACTGTGCCATTTTCACACACCCTGCATGTGCAAATGTGGGCATACAATTGTATAGAGGACATTTGTAAAACTGGCTAAGCAAGCTGATGTTATTTTTCGTACTAGTAGTACAGAAAGAGGAGAGAACTCTACAGTGGGCCATGCTACACAGTAATTCCCCAATGTAATCCAATAAACAGCTGCCCCAGAGATGACCTGAACCCTGATGCTGTCAACAAAAAAAGCATTCACCACAGACAAACAGGAGGATACAGCAACTTGTTAACCTAAATATAGCACAGAGAAAGAATATAGAGATAGTGTATATAGAGAAAGAAGCATAGTGGTACCATCAGGATGAGTATACCTTCTTGTGTGCCACTTTTACAAGACAATAAGATCTTGGGCAGTTTCTGTGGCAGTTTCTATGCAATATTAGTTATGACCATGGGTGCTGCAAGTCATATTATAATGAATTATAACTTAAGTTTTTCTCATGACAGTCCTATGATGCATTAAAATGACAACATTTGACTACTGATGACACATTCCAACATTTTGGTACAGATATTTGGCACTGCCAGAACTTCAAAAGATGCTAAATAAGCTTGAGAAAAGTTATGCCACCAATGCTGATTTGTGTCTGTGACAGCATTATCATTATGAAAATCATACACTGTAAAGCAACCTTAACTCACCTGTACACCATAAAGCCAGTAGGATGTAAAAACTTTGGCCTTGTAGTCAAGGATTAAATTAGGGCTGCAATGAACAATTATTTTGATAATGGATTTATTTGTTGATTATTTCTTCAATTATTCGAGTAGTTGGATTAAAAAAACCAATTTTTTCCCTGTATTTTTTCAAGAAAAAAAACCCTTTATTTCATATTCTGCCCGATGTTGTCCTTCAAACATTGTGCAAATTGAAGGCTATGAAAAAGGTATTAAAATGTATCTATGTGGGCTATGCTATACAAGAATTTTTTTTAAATATTAACATTATATTTTGAAAACAAACAAAAAAACAACTGATTGTCCACAAGCTTTAAAGCAGAAGTTCAATCACTATATTAAAAATGCTGAAAAAAGAAAAACAAAAGCACAAAGTGCTAACTAGTAGAGGTTAAATGTTCTGCAGTAACAAATTCAGTCATCTGAAGTAACATGTTAATTTATTCTGTAAATTTATGACACTTACTTATATACAATTACATGCCCATTACATGCTAATTACTAACCCCATTACAGTTACTACTATCATAAACAACACAATTACTATTGTTTCTAAACATAGCTAAATATAGCATCAAACATATTTGATCAAAATTAATATTTTAGTCAGTGTTATTGCGCTTCTATTGCACACTGTTTGATTGACGTGCCTGAGCGGACTCGCGCTCATTCAGTAAAGTTTAATGGAGATTCACTCGCTGTCAGGACAAGTCTTTATGTAAAATGGAAATACTGGCATGAACTTCTAACATTTACAGATAAGGATATAAAAGGTACAAATGTAATTTCTGTGCTGAAGAAAACATGTCTGGAACATATTAAACATCACATGCATCTATCGCAGCACGTTAATACAGAGTTTGTTTGAAACGCTTAATATAAAACACTTATGTTTTGGACAACCTGGATTGTGCACTTTTCCCACAGCAGCTCGCTCTGTGACCTTTGCTGTTTTTCAGACGTGTTTTATTCATACAAATGTGTTTTTCACCATCGTGAAGTGACGTCACTGACGGGGGTATCCACAGTGACGTCACAGACCCAACTAATCAATAATGAAATTCGATTATTTAAATTATCGATTGTTAACGATTTTATCGATTGGTTGTTACAGCACTATATTAAATAAAACTGGATGCATTCAGGGTGGCACTGTGGCACCACCACTGCCTCACAGTGCCAGGGCCTGCCTGAGGGATACTGAGCTCTGGTTACCGTCTGAAGAGTTTCGCATGTTCTGCCCATGTCCGATTGGCTTTCCTCCCAATTGCCCCTAGGTGGGAATGAATGTGTAAGTGTGTGTGTCTCTGTGTGTGTGTGTGTGTGTGTGTGTGTGTGTGTGTGTGTGTGTGTGTGTGTGTGTGTGTGTGAGAATAGTGCCCTGCAATAGACTGGCATTCCATCCAAGGTGTATTCCTGCCTCATGGCCAATGTGTTTAGACTCTGGACCCACCAAAATACTGACCTGGTTAAAGCACACACACACACACACACTCTAACACTTTCATTTACACCTAAGGGCAATTGGGAGGAAACCAGAGGAAACCCAATCTGACATCGGCAGAAGATGCAAAACTCTTCACAGACAGTAACCAGATAAACAGTTATTAGAAGTGAGTGAATGAGTGAGAGTGGACAGTCAGTTGCATAAACAATAAGAAGGAATAGACGAGTCATTTGCAAACATAGTAAGATGTGACACATATAAAGCTGGTATACTCAAGGCAACCTGGAATAAAATACATTTTATCAGCTATTACATATTACCTGTATATTATCTGTATATTACTGCTTATTATTCTTCAAAGAAACAGCTCATACAGTTAATTTATCTTTAGACTGGACATTAAAAATTGTGGTGTATTCGGGTACAAATCTAATGCATGTAAATGGCGCACTTATATAGTGCTTTAAACCAAAAGCGCTTTACACTGTGTCTCATTCACCCATTCATAAACACTCACACACCGATGGTAGCAGAGCTGCCACGCAAGGCGCTAACTTGCCATCAGAGCAATTTGGGGTTCAGTGCCTGTGGAGTCATGTGGGCCAGTATTCGAACCGCCAACCCTATGATTTATGGACAACCCACTCTACCACCTGAGCCCGTACATGTAAAGCCGCATGTAATGATGCATCCTTCTTATTTACCGTGGGTTCGGTCTCGACAAGACATCACTTCTCACTGTAGTATTCCAGAAAAGTAAATCATTAGGAAGTAAATCAAGACTGAAGTGAGGATATACAACACTTTTAGGGCGGGTTGCACCAATAAGGATTAAATTAAGCACAGTATAGAGCTAATCTAGGATTTGTTGATCTGGCCTTTATTTTACATTGAGTTGTGTTGCACCACTTAATTTTAAACAGAGATTAACAAATAGGAGATTAGAATTCTAACCTGCGATTAAAACCTCCATTTATAATTAATTTTCTCCGCCATGATGGATTTGCCATTGACAACATTGTGATTTCATAAGACTGGAAATATATTAATTATCCAGTGTAAATAAACAGCAACAATGTAACTCTTTCACTTCCACTTAAGTGACTATAAAGGGCTCGTGAAAGTAAAGGAACTTTAAACTTGAATAAAAAAAAATTATTAAATTGCCTTAATTAACCGCTCATTTGCATAACCTATACAGGGTGAGAAAATGGTGCAGCATATTAGAAGCTCGAATTGGAAAAAAAATAATGTATGAAAAAAAATTATTAGAAAAAAATTACTATATATTTACTACATTACTCTACTATATACACTATTCACTACTATATACAGTATCTCACAAAAGTGAATACACCCCTCACATTTTTGTAAATATCTGATTATATCTTTTAATTTGACAACACCGAAGAGATGACACTTTGCTACAATGTAAAGTAGTGAGTGTACAGCTTATGTAACAGTGTAAATTTACTGTCCCCTGAACTTCCAGTGACCAGTATGAGGGAGTGTGTCAGCATTGACACCAAATTTAACACACCTGTTCCCCATTCACACCTGAGAGCTTGTAACACTAACAAGTCACATGACACCAGGGAGGGAAAATGGCTAATTGGGCCCAATTTGGACATTTTCACATAGGGGTGTTCTCACTTTTGTTGCCAGCGGTTTAGACATTAATGGCTGTATGTTGAGTTATTTTGAGGGGACAGCAAATTTACACTGTTACACAAGCTGTACACTCACTACTTTACATTGTAGCAAAGTGTCATTTCTTCGTGTTGTCACATGAAAAGATATAATCAAATATTGACAAAAACTCACTATATATATATATATATATATATGTGTGTATATATATATATATATATATATATATATATATATATATATATATATATATATATATATATATAGAGGCCCATTCTGCAGGAAGGGAAACTGCTTTTTCCAAACACCAAACCCCTCTTGACAAGACCTCTTGCTACACTGTGAAAGGTATCGTTACTTAGCTGGTGTTGAAGTGTTCAGGATGGGGTGTCATCAGGTAGGCACGACAGGGTTATCCATTGTCACCTACTTGGTGGCCATGAAATGCATGGCTTTCAAGCAGAGTGCAGAGGTGGCTGTTATCAAAGATCCTACTGTCATGTGTAGATCCTGGCCATTTAGCTACAGTGTTGGTGATTTGGGCCTTCTCATAAACACATAACTTGAACGTTGATGGAACAACCGTCCACCTAGGTTTTGAATGGGAAGGGGAGTACAGTCAATTGCTCCTATAACTCCTGGAAAACCAGCTCTTCTATATATTCTATACATCTTGCAGATCTTTCTCCTGTTGGGGCAAATCTTAAAAACTGATTTTTCAAGGCTGCAATTGCTCACGATATTCTTCCAGCAATTCTGCTCACAGTTGATTTATGTACTCTAAAGAGGTACCATCCACCATTTGGAAACAACCAGTAGCGTAAAAGCAAAAGGCTATTAAAAGCTGGAGCATGAGTGATATGGCTGCATTTCGGTCACTGCCATGTCTAATTGCAGGCTAATTTTTTTTATCTAATAAAAAAATGTCCTTGCTGAATGGGTACCTGTTTGAAAATTCATCACCATCATAAAACCCAACAGGGTTGAGACAGTCCCTTATTTTTCTACGAGGAACTCTTTAATTTTCTCCAAGCCACCAAACAAGTGCTGCCATTTGGACAATTTAACCTCCTCAATAGCAAGTTTAAGTTTAATCCCTAACTGAAATTTAAATCCGAGTTTAAATTGATGGAGCAACAAGATTAATCCAGGTTTATTGTGAAATTAAATCCAGGATAAAAGTGACGGTTGAAATGTAAACCTGCTTATTTTTAAACATGGTTTAAAGTTTGGTGCAACAGAATTAGATTAAATTAGATTAGATAAACCTTGATTTAATCTAGATTTAAGCTTAATCCTTATTGCTAAAAACCCACCCATTTTTTTTTTTTTTTAAGGGATGTACTGATCCAATAATGAGTATATGTATCAAGGCCCATACTTGCATGACTCAGCACAGATCTTGCATTGAACACTGGACAACACTTACATTAAAGTGTGCCACTATCACACTTCTGATAATTAAAAGAATGTGGCAACAAAAGCTGTCAGAGCGTCAGATTATTAAAACATTGTTGTAGCACCTTGTCCTTATCAATTCCAGCAGGTAATTTCTCCTTGTTTGAAATGACTAAGAGAAAGGAATCTTTATATTTATTGTTCAAAGAGCTCTGTGTTTAGCATGCTTCTATGCTATTAGACCTCACAAATACCTACCTTAACAGCAGGTCTCGAATAGTAAATTTATTCATTCGATGCAAAAAAGCAAATCAATTCAAGGGCAGTTTTTTTCTCCTGGATGGATTCATTCTCTGAAAGAGAAATTAGTTCTGCAATTTTAAACCAACCAACAAGCATTGTTAACATTGTTACATGTGAAAATTCTTTTTGAGTGTGTAATGATAACCACTTGCTGAGCCCTTAGGTATATAGGTACACCTGCTCACTGAAACTGGACAGTTGAAGATTGAGAAAATTCTTTTCAATTTTCACCTGTTCCATTTTGGTGAGCCTGTACCTACTGTAGCCTCAGATTCTTCATCTTGGCTGACAGGAGTTTAACACAATGTGTTCTTCTTCTGATGTAGCCCATCCACCTCAAGGTTCAATGTTTAATGTGTTCTGAGATGGGTTTCTGCTCACCATGGCTGTAAAGAGTGGTTACTTAGAGTTACTATAGCCTTTCTGTCAGGTGGAACCAGTCTGGCCATTCTCCTCTGACCTCTCTCATCAACCAGGTTCTTCCACCCACAGAACTGTCACTCACTCAATGTTTTTCCCCCACACTATTCTGGGTAAATTTTGTTTATAAAAATCACAGTAGATCACCATTCTGAAAGACTCAATCCAGCCCTTCTGCAGCACCAAAACTCATGCACAATCAAAGTCACTGAGATAACATTTTTCCTCAATCTCAAGTTTGATGTGAACATGAAGCCCATGCCCTGCACCTGTACGAGTTTATGCATTGTGCTGCTGCCACATGATTGGCTGATTTGATAATTGCATGAATGAGCACAGGTTTTCCTTATAAAGTGGCCGGTGAGTGTATTTTTTTCCAAGTTTAATAAATATAAAGACTACTACAAATATACCAATTCAGATTTTTCTGTTTTCAGTACAATCACAAAATGAACGTTTTGACCATCTGAAAATGCCTGATTTGGTCCGGTACTGAAATATTTCCTACAAGTTTCTGTTGCCAGGTTATGCAAAGCATCAAAAGCACAATGGTGTCAGAATTTTCATGCTAAGTTCAATGCATGAAATCCAATACCCATACTCAGCAATGGATTGGTACATCCCTAAAAAACAGCCACTTAAATGGCCTTTTATTTCAATGCAATGCCAAGAAAAAAGCTTTTATCCATTCAGTAGAAGATGGTGAGGCGAACTGCTTTCTCTTACCCCAGAGAAGAACTAATGCATTTCCTCTCCTAAATGTTTTTCTCTCATTTGTGGCTGCTCAGTTAAGGGTGCAGGGGCTCAGGGGACCAGTGCTGAGAGGTCTGGGGAGGTGAAGACACTGTCTTTTGCAGGCGCAAGCTGAATTTTTATGAATCACCAGGAAGAACGCTGACAAATCAGGGCTGATTACTTGCAGAGGAGAGACATCACACCCACAGGAAAATACAAAGCGCTGAGTGAGGTTGTTGAGTGTAGAGTGAGAGAGAGAGAGATTAAGAGAGAGAGAGAGAGAGAGAGAGAGAGAGAGAGAGAGAGAGCGAGAGAGAGAGAGAGAGTGAGAGAGAGAGAGAGAGAGAGAGAAGCAGCCTTGTGAAAAATGCACCCTCGACACATTTGGAGGTGCTCAGAAAGAGGAGTGGGATGAAAAACCCTGATCTCAGCAAGGACCACAACCAAGGCACCAATTAAAGAGCTGTGAAGTTCAACTAACATAACCAGAGCCATCATTTTCCTACTTTCAGACTCTTTCACTTTCTTGTAGATCTCAGAGACAATTTAGGACTGTCGAGGTCTAACGATATACAAATAATCAGCAAACTGTAAATATACACTCTTTGCTCACTTTATTAGGAACACCTGTACACTTGCTCATTCATGCGGTTTTCTAAACAGCCAATCATGTGGCAGTAGCGCAATGCATAAAGCCATGCAGATGCAGGTCAAGAGCTTCAGTTGATGTTCACATCGAACATCAGAATTAAGAAAAATTGTGATCTGTGACTTTAATCTCGGCATGGTTGTTGGTATCAGATGGTCTGCAGTGAGTATTTAAAAAACTGCTGATCTCTTGGGATTTTCACACACATCAAAATCTGTAGAGTTTGCACAGAATTGTGTGAAAAGCAAAAACACTGAATGAATGGCAGTTCTGTGGTTGGAAACATGAGGAAAATGGTCAGATTGGTTCGAGCTGCCAGGAAGGGTATAGTAATTAATGTAATACTTTTTACAACCGCGGTGAGCAGAAAAGCATCTCAGCATGCACAAAACATCAATCCTTAAGGTGGATGCAGAAGACCACATTGGGTTCCACTCCTGAGCACAAACTCACCCAAACTGGACAGTTGAAGCATAAAAAAAATCAACTGGTCTTTTTCCAAGCTTCGACTGTCCAGTTTCTTTGGGTCTGTCCTCATAATAGCCTCCGATTCCTGTTCTTTTTCTGACAGGAGTGGAACCCAATATGGTCTTCTACTGCTATTTCTCATCCACCTAAGGGTTTGATGTATTGTAAATTCTAAGAGGCTTTTCTGTTCACCACAGTTGTAAAGAGTGATTATTTGAGTGACAGCTCAGACCAGTCTGGTCATCCTCCTCTGATCTCACTCATCAACAAGGTGTTTCAGCCTGCAGACCCTCTGCTCACAGGATGTTTTTGCACCATTCTGTGAAAACTCTAGAGACTGTTGTGTGTGAAATTACCAGGAGATCAGCAGTTTATGAAATACTCAAACCAGCCCATCTGTTACCAAGAATCATGCCACAGTTAAAGTCACAGAGATCACATATTCCCCAATTCAGATGTTTGATTTGAACATTAGCTGAAGCTCTTGACTAGTATCTGCGTGATTTTTTGCACTGTGCTACTGCCACATGATTGGCTGATTGGATAACTGTATAAATAAACAGGTGTACATGTTCATCAATACTAAGCCATGTTGTACTGCTGGACTGCTGTAGCCTTGGACAGGAGTTAATAATTGTGCCTCCAAGTGTACTTTAAAAATGCACAACCTTGGACCTGTACTATCTTACATATACATCTTATAGTTGCTACTCGACATTTCAAAATCACCTGGATGAATGAAAATCCTTACAGACATATTCTCTTGTTATCCTTGTGTCCAATTATGTAAACTAGATAAATATTTATATCAGAAAATATGGCTATGAACACCTTGGATAACCTCTGGGGGACTCCTGCATGCGCCAGTGTTGTCACATTATAAAAGTTGTTTAATAAAGCTTTCTAAGAAGTAATAAAGGCCATGCTAAATTATCATGCTGATCTTTTGGTGCTAAAACAAGTAAAATGATTTGAACTGCATTCAGAGGCAGTAAAAATATGAAACTAATCAGCAGCAATCATCCTGAAATCAACATAGCCTAACTTTTTTTTTCCTCTGTTGCAACCTTGTCAGCTGCTAAGCTTCAGAAACCAGTTCTACATGAATAATTTCAGAACTCCAAGAAAACTCAGCTTGCTAATTAAGACAGACCATCAGCAATCGCTTAGGCAACTTTCTGTATTTAATTTCATGCATGATCCATACCTGATATTAATGTGAATTCCAGCCCTCCCCTTTCTGTACATCCATCAGATGCTGAAGGAACAAAAAAAAAAAAAACAACTCACATACACACACCAGCAATGACATTCGAATCTAATCATCTCCCCCTTCAGTAGACTGAAGTCAATTATCAAACAAGCTGCGTGTGTTGAGCGCCATTTAACTGCGAATTAAAAATCAGGCTCTGCTGATGCCTGCCGGGGTAAGGGAGGAAGGCTGGCATCAATTTATGTTTCGAAGTAAACACTAAGTGCTAGAAAGGCAGGGAAGCCATCAAGTAGCAGGTATTCAGAGCGTGAAATAAAAGTGATAGAAAGAGAGGGAGGAAATTATACAATCGTTTCGCATGGCAGAAAAAGGGAGCAATGATGGCCCATTATCAGGGAATCAAATAAAACGTGTTTCTCCCTCATTCATTACAGGTGGAACTGACAGGGGGGTAAATGTCAGGATACCACCAGTATTGTTTATTTGCAAATGAGAGTTTTTAGGCATAGCAGGTTCTACAGGTACATCATTCACACACGAGCTGGGTGGGTGAAGGGGATTAGTTGTTTCAGGCACAGACTTTCAAGGAGGGGCTTTGTTTGAGAAGACATTTCTTCTCCCGGTGAAAATTGGCACACATGCCTTATTCAATAATGACCTTTGGGTCCAACATCAAACAATTTAGATAGTTATAAAGAGCAGTTTAAAAAAAATAAATAAATCATAGTAGCTAGTGCCTCGCACATGAGAAAGAGACCCTTTCCTTTTGGAGACCAAATGAAGACTTGAACCTTCTGCATATATGCCTGAAATTAGTGGGAGTCGCTCCTTTAATATCTAGCTGCTGTTTTAAAGTATAGGTGCAAGAGGCTTGCTGGTAATAAAATGCTGAACTAGCCAACGTAACCTAGTGCATTGTGATAACCTTCAGATTCTCAAGTGCAGTGAGATATGAGGCTTTTACAACACCTTTTTTTTAATATTCTGCCTCAAGCAACGGATTGAGAGCAAACAGACCTGGCAAAGAAATCTATGCTTTCAACCCACACGCTGGCAAAATGGTCTACATGTACCACAGCTCTACTTTGTGGAGAAAAGTACATTTGGTTAGCCACAATAAACTGCAATCACATATTACTTTGGGAAGCTCAGCTACGCCAGTATTTTATTCTTGATCGGCTTCAGTGCTATATTTTATAGGCAGAAAATGCCAAACGTTCTGAGATTAGTAGAACAACAGTCATAGGCATTGCTATTTTTACAATCACAAATTGTCTCTTTATCTCTGTAAGCTACAGTTTAATAGCATTTAATCAGATTAAGAGTGGGAGAGCTTGGAAAAACAGTTCTCCAAACAGCAAGATTTAGGATAAATGCTGGCTTGTCAGTGTCTATGTTACTTAATTATGAAGAATGGGAAAATGTAAAACTGTTAAAATAACATACTTGTATTATGCCATTATTAATTATAGCCTAATTATAAAAAGTCTTAGGCAAATAACCTGTCAAAAACACAGAAATAATCTATCAATCACATACACTTGTGGTAAGAAAATGGTTCTTAAATTGTTCCAAAAGCCATTAATCACTTCCTTCAGTAGTAAGTAATTTATTAATAATAAATGACACTAACAACTATGGATTTGAAGGGTTCCAAAATGTTAAGAAATTGTTTCATTGTTAAAAAATAATAATAATAAATTTAATTAAAAAAAAAAGGAACATATAACATTATATAAATTGTAAGCAAATCACTTCACAAATGCTGCAAAATTGTTAAAGAGAACAGAAGGTAAATGAACACAAGTGAAGCATCCTTGCAAATCCAGCATCTGCAGCTAAAGCACATACGACTCCACAGGGCGAAGCACTGAAAGTCCACACTTGCAGCGAGTTTCATCATCAGCATCTCCCTCCCAACACCCCCTTAAAAATCTTTTTCTTTCACTTTTTTTTCTTCCTCTTCATGGCTTTAGCTCTAGGCTCTCCCAATTCTCTATGCAGATTGCTTTTGAGGACATGCCCCACCCCCCCTAAACAAACACAATATCTAAATGACTCTCTGTGGTCTAGTAACTTATAAACATGCTGCAACAGCCATCCAAGATATATTCTCTGTGTGCTCAACTCTTTCTCCTGGTTTCATCAACTCCCCCAGCACCTCCCCCCACCGCTTATCTATCTGCCTGAGCACACCTTATCCAATGAGCATCAGGAAACTGGGACAACATATAGGCCTATACACACATGATGCAATAGGATTGGTCAAAAGGCAGCCACTTGGATCCGATGGACCATAAATCTCTCAACCAATGCCCAACATCTATTCAAACCCCCTACCCCCCACCTCCCTCAAATCCAAGTCCACACACACACTTCATTTTCTAGCCACACCACCCCCTGCTGCACGTCGAAGGCCCTCATCTGTTCTTGTTACCTTCTGTGGCAGGAGAAAGAGAAATTACAGAACATGGCCCAGGCCTCCTGAAACAAAAGGGTGTCCTTAAAAATGCAAGCATAATACGAGTATGCAGCTGATCTGAGATGAAAGGGCCATTTTATTACTTGCGTGCATCTTGATTTTGGTGCTCAGTTTGAATGATCTTGTTATTCATCACTGGACTGTGAAAGGCACCATTATTTAGACCACAATGCTATGATGGCACCATGGGTTACAAACAATCCCCTTATTTCCTGTCAGGGTCAAAATGTGTAGAGTAAAGCTTAATGTGTGTGGTCCTGAGCTTTTAAGGACGGCCACAAGCTCAAAATAGATTATATTCATCTTAATTGAGAGGGGTGCAAAGTGATGGGAGTTAATGCAGCTACTGAGAGTCTGTGGTCACCAGAGAGAGAGAGAGAGAGAGAGAGAGAGAGAGAGAGAGAGAGAGAGAGAGAGAGAGAGAGAGAGAGAGAGAGAGAGAGAGAGCTGCTCTTAAGTGTTTTATGATTATCATATTCCTAAGAGTAAACACAGACTGGGCAAAAAAGGGACATCGTTATAGTAACCTTCAGTCGCCCGTCACTTTTGATTTACAACAAGAAGCATGTGAATGTGGGGTGAACGCAATCATTTAGGAAAAGGAAGGACGCATAGTAACTAAAAATCCAAATGCATTCAAACAGGTCTTCTCCATTTGTTTATAAAACGATGCCAGTAGCGCGTGACCACACACAATCCGCCGCTTGTACAAATCGAGGGGAAATAAAGCACCAGGTCGCGCCAAATATCCACCATATAGACTGAGCTGATCGATAATGGTCGAATCGCAGGCTTTGAGACAGCTGATAGACATCGATCCCTCTCGTTAAACCCTGGTCGTTATGATGAATCAGCAAACGGAACAAAAAGAAGAAGAAGAGGCTCGCAGCCTCTGAAACAATGGAACCCGATCGGAGTGTAAATCGCTGATTAACCTTCAGCTGATCACATCGGGAAGAACGGAAAACGCCATGGCAATATCTGACACAACTACCCGTGTCCTTCCCCCCCACCATAATCAGACAAACATCTGATTAAAGCAGCTACCGGTCAAGCTCAGCTTTCTGGTTTTTTTTTATACCCCGAATAAATCAAGAGGCAGCCTACCTGATGGCGCTCTTTATAAACAGGAGCGTCGATTGGATTTGATGAAACAGCAGCGCTCGTGTGCTGCGTGTGTGCATGAGCTAGCGAACTAACGCGCCGATCCGGTTACACATTTCTCTCGACCACGAGCCCCCTAGCTGTCACTACACACGCTCGTGATTTCGATTCCAGAGCAGATGCACTTCGCCGCCTCCCGCCCGCTCGCGCTGAACGAATGGATAAAGGGAATCCCCCGCAACCTCCTGCAAGTGCTACAGTACCCAGCTCCGTAAATCCTGTCGCTTCCAAACGGAAGCGCTTCGTTTGGGGATGAATCAGCTACATTTAGTGAAGCAGGTGGAACGCGCGCGCGGCAGCTGGGTATAGACGGCAGCGCGCGTGCACACTCAGCAGTTAACAATACGCCGCTTCTTTTTCTGCTTCTTCTTGCGATGTGCGACTTGGTTTGACTCACCCGCGTGAGAGAAGATGCTCCAGTAGTCTGACTCCCGGCTCCGGGGAGAAATGGGAGACACCAGGTCCGCTCGGGATGCCAAGTGCGTGCATATGATGGGTCGTCTTGTTTTTTTTTTTTTGTTGTTGTTGTTTTTTTTGTTGCTTTCTTCTTCTTTTTCTTCTTGGAGAGCCGTTATTGTCCCTCTTGCTGATTTCCCTTTCTCTTGTTTCGACGCCAGACGTCATATGATGTTTGGTCACGTGGGTTCATTCATGAAAGACTATACGCACCCGGCTAATTTAAAGGAGTGAATCGTAGAGCAAACGGACACTGACAGTTCCCATCAGTTAGTTCAGTTACATCATTGCGTGGTGGAAATACGGAAGCCGTGCAGGGTTGTGTTTATACCAGAGAGTGGAATTTCTGTTAGGCGCTAAGCAAATATGAATCAGCATGATTTTTTTTTAAGTGCCTTGTTGTTGGGTCGAGACTTAAAACTTCAATGTGAAAAATCACGGTATTAACAGCATCGATATAGATTCACCGGACATTTTAATAGGAACATCTGTGCACCTGTTCATTCATCCAATCATCCAATCAGCCAATCGTGTGGCAGCAGCGGTGAGCTTCACGATTTTATGCACTGAGCTGCTGCTAAATCATTGGTTGAATAGATAATTGCATGAATGCGCATGTGTATAGGTGTTTCTATTGAGTGTAATACTCCAACACATCTGTATTTATTTGTTTTAAATTAACCTAAATGAATAGGGTGAACTCCGGTGTATACTGGGACATAAAGTAGCCTAAATTGGGCCAGTTTGAAGTATGAAGTTGACCTGGTAAGTGAAAGGTAAAACTTGTGTTCAGCTATTGCAGTGGAATTGCTTGATAGAATTAATATGACTTAATCCATATACAAGGGGTTGTGGTTATCATTAAACATAAATTTGACCTCAAAAAGCTTGGAAATTAGGAAAGGAAAGGAAATTATTATATTTTTTTTGCATAATGTTATAATATTGTATAATAATGTTATAATAATGTTATAAAAACGTTTGCCTCACACCTCCAGGGTCGGGGGTTCGATTCCCACCCTGGCCCTGTGTGTGCGGAGTTTGCATGTTCTCCCCCTGCTGCGGGGGTTTCCTCCCCCTGTCCAAAGACATGCATGGTAGGCTGATTGTCATGTACAAAGTGTCCATAGTGTATGAATGGGTGTGTGAGCGTGTATGTGATTGTGCCCTGTGATGGATTGGCACCATGTCCAGGGTGTACCCTGCCTTGTGCCCGATGCTCCCAGGGATAGGCTCCAGATTCCTCGTGACACTGAAAAGGATAAGCGGTATAGAAGATGGATGGATATTTATAATACGTACAATGTGCTACTTTAATAAAATAGCATAAAATTTGTTTAAATCATATTAAAACCACTGACAGGTGAAGTTAATAACATTCATTATCTCGTTACAGTGGTGGGATATATTAGGCAGCAAGTAATCAGTGAATGCTCAAAGGTGATGTGTTGGAAGCAGAGAAAACGGGTAAGCATAAGGATCTGAGCGATTTTGACAAGGGCCAAATTATGACGGCTGGACAACTGGGCATCAGAGCATCTCCAAAATGTCAGGTCTTGTGGGATGTTCCCAGTATGCAGTGCTTAGTACCTACAAAAAGTGGTCCAAGGAAGGACTACGGTGAACCCGCGGCAGGGTCAAGGGCATCCAAGGCAAGCCCATCTGGTCCAATCCCACAGAAGAGCTTCTGCAGCAAACATTCCTGAAGAAGTCAGAGTGCCCATGCTGACCCCTATCAACCACCAAAAGCACCTACAATTGGCACACAAGCATCAGAACTGTACCATGGAGCAATGGAAGGTGGGCTGGTCTGATTAATCATGTTTTCTTTTAGATCATGTGGATGGCTGCGTCACCGGGAGAAGAGACGGCACCAGGATGCACTATAGGAAGAAGGCAAGCCTGCAGAGGAAGTGTGATGGTCTGGGAAATGTTCTGTTGGAAAAACTTGTGTCCTGGTATTCATGTGGATGTTACTTTGGCACAAACCACCTACCTAAACATTGTTGCAGACCAAGTACACCCATTCATGGCAACAGTGGTCCCAAATGGCAGTGGCCAATTTCAGCAGGATAATGCTCCCTGCCACACTGCAAAAATTGTTCAGGAATGCTTTGAGGAACATGACAAAGAGTTCAAGATGTTGACTTGGCTTCCAAATTCCCCAGATCTCAATCCAATCGAGCATCTGTGGGATGTGCTGGATAAACAAGTCCAATTCATGGAGGCCCCACCTTGCAGCTTACAGAATTGAAAGGATCTGTTGCTAACGTCTTGGTGCCTTTTGAAATTTATAAAATTTTATGTACATATTTATTTTTACACATGTTTTATTTTCCAGATATTCCATGATTGGTTTTCCAAGAACATGGTTTGGTAATTTAGTACAGCGTAGTTTTGGTTAATTGGGACAGACTTAAAATACAATAAGTGGAGAGAGTAAAAGTGAATTGTTATAATGGATTCATGAATGAATGCATGAAGCATAGGGATAACGTAAACTGGGAAATAGAGAAAGATACTTAGGCCTAAAACTTAGTGTGCAGAGAGATTTTTATTTAGTGTGCTATATTCATTTAATTTTAGATAATGGTGGAAAGGTTTATTTTTTTAATCATGTATTATGCTGCTTTCAGTGGGGATTTTGTAACTGTACTTTTTACTTAATCTGTACTGATTATTTAAATTTAATTTATTTATTTATTGTATGTTTGTTTTTAGAAAATACTGGTTATGAATTTGGAAAATACTGAAGATTTTTTGAAGTTACTTAGGCCAACATTTTTAATATTTAGTCAATTTTACTTAGTCTGCAGTGTTAATACAATATTAGAATATGTTGATGAATTTGGAGATGTTTTTCAAGTCATGTTATTGATGTTTGATTTATTTATTGATCTGGTAAGTTTGACTACATTCCCTTGTGCAAAAGTCTGTTTTGTGGGGTTGAGTTTTCACGTACTTACATAAATTTAGTTTTGGATATCTCTTGTGCCTATTGAGTCTTGAAATTAAATGTGTATTCTTTTGATCATTAGTAAAAAGAAAAAAGAAAAAAAAGACCTACATTCAACCATTCACTCAATTTAGAAAAATTATGTTTTATTTTTTTCATATATAAAATAGCAAAAAATAAACGAATGTCAACATTAGCTGCACAAAAAAGAAACACACATTTTTATTAAATTATGCTAAAAAGGCTTAATATAAAAATGAATATAATACAATATAAAAGTGAAGAGTACTTAAGTCAGATTTCCTTTATATTCTTTTGCATAAGCTTAATGTTTGATTGACTACATCCTGTGTTGGAAGGTACAAAATCTATATTTTAATTAGGCTATACACAAGATTATCCTGTTTCCAGTATAAATGTTGCATTTTTGAGGGTTACCTATCATCTTTCAAGACAGAAATCCAAGAAACATCCACAAAAAATATTTGTTGAACATTATTGATAGATATGGTCACCATCATCAAACAATCCATTTTACGGAATGCTCATAAAAAAGTAAACATTTTAAGAAGGAAGAGTATTGCAGTCATGATAAGCTTATATCTTAATATGGGAGTAAAGCATTAATGACCAACAATGTCAGCAAGGCTACAAGTAAAAAAACAACAACACTACTGTATCAAAAGTCAGAAGAAGCACTCATTATGATACATATACATTGACAGACCCTTTAATCCCAAGCAAATCTGTTGCTGAATAGTTGATGGTGAAATTCTTTGTTCAAGGGCCCAATCATGGCTCTCTCACAAAGCTAAAATGCAGAATCTTCCTTAACTGTTATGACTCATTTCAACATCTCATTTTAAAGAACACTAAAAGGCTCTTTGTTTTCCATGCATCATGGAATTGAAGTAAAACATTCTTGACTAGATATTGATATTAAAATATTACCAAAATTCCATGGCCATTATTAACAGTTCAGTTTTCATGGATGTCATTTTGTTTGCTAAACCATTATTATTCACTGAATATGTGGATATTTCTGTAATGAGTTTGTTCCTTTCCTTGTTTTTCAGCTAACTGTAGCGTCTCGTTGGGTTAGAATTGAACTACTTTCTTTCTGTGACGTTGTATGCTACAGGACCTCTGAATGTAAAACCTAGATAGAAGGTGACATTCTCATTGCCATGGGGCACTGAGTGTACATAAAGAGGATGAACTGGGAACTTTTTCTTCTTCGGGCCTTCAAGGTACACAGTTCCATCCTCAGTCCAGCCAGTCACACGTTTGAGCACTCTAGCAATTTCTGGCGTTTTCCACAATTCCCCTCTGAACCATTTCATACGCTTTTCTGAAACTGTTGGAAGTTTTGTGAGACTTTCAATCTTACTCTTGTGGACAAATTTATCATATCCAACTCCATTTCCCAGGAAGAAGTGGGTGTAAATCCTCCTCCTTCTGTGAGGGATATCCTTCATTTTGGTCCAGTATGTTTGCTGGAGGAATCTAAGAGTAGACAAAACGATTTCGTATTTGTCTTCCTTTTCACGATCATCGTCATGCTCCTCTGGCCAAAACAACAAGATGCATAAAAACAGAGCACTTGACAGACATCTTGACTTGTCATGAGGGAAAAGGTGGCTAAGTTTTTGCAGATCACTTAGGACAGCCAGTTTCGGTGACCTGGGTGAAACTGAACTTAAAGCAAAATGTGATGCTATGTAGTTGACAAGATCTACTTGATGCATTTTGGCACACATTGGATTCTTTGGGTATAGTGAAATTATGTCCTCCAAAATTTTGACCTTGTCCTTTTCTTTCTGGTCAGGGATGGAAAAGACTGTTGTGATGTTTCCCCCACCAAGCTTGTAAATAATCATGCGTTTAATGAAAGGAGTCATATTAGCTGGATTAGATTGCCATTGACTAGGTACTGTGCTGAGTGAAGCCTCGCTGAAAAATTTGCCATAAACAGAAGACTTGGTTACCAACCAATGCTTTGGGTGAGTTACTGTCATCTCACAGCTTACAGAGGTTTCTTCCTCATCTGTATTTAAGTCTGTCTGGAAATAACTCAAATCTTCTGATACCCACTCCAATGCTCCCCGCATTGTGGCCTGAAGTTGTTTTATTTTGCAGTGAAAGTGTTCCCATGGTTTTTCAACCTCTTTGGGTATGTGGTCTGTGAGAAGATATTTCAGACATTCAGAACGACCATCATACTTGTTTGAAAACACTTGAAGCGAAGAAATAAGTTTCAACAAGCTGCATCCCACTTCTACAACTGCAAAGAATCCTGAATTGTTCATTGATTCAGTGTCTGCAACTGCTGCCTTCTCACATTCTTGGAAGCATTCAATGGCTTTAAGTGCTGTTTCAATTGCATCTGCTGTGTTCTCTGCTGTTTTGCGAGTCTTTTCCATGGCTTTGCATTTCGTTGTGAACCATCTTCTGTACACCTGGCCTTTAGTGTCAAGAATGTAGGAGTTGTTAGGAAGTTTTTGTGCTGCAATGTCTGCCCAACGTACTGCATCTTCAAATCTTTCATGTCTGTAAGTGAGACGAGCTAGTTGCTGAGCAAATAATGCATCCTTGTTGAATCTTTTGTATGCTTCATCGAGAAGCTCAATTGCTTTTTCTGGCTTTTCATTTTCTCTTACATGTTCAATGAGGGGAGAGAAAAAGCTGTCCGATTCATCACCTTTGCTAATCCTGTAGCGTCTCATGAACAATGCACGAAGGAACTTCATGTAATCTTCTTTCCCAAATCTGTGTTCAAAGAGTACATCATTGTTGAGAAGATCAAGTGCAAGGTCACTTTGTTGTTGTCTGTCAACTGTCAAAAGCTGATGGAGAATTTCCTTTGCAACAAGTGGATGAATGATTCTGATTGATTTAATGTAGGTCCTTTCATCTCTCAAATGTATAAAGACCAGTTTAGCCTGCTCACTCAGAGAACCCTCAAATGCATGTTGTCTAAATCTGTCCACGTGGATAGATAAAGGAAGAAGGGCTTCACAATGTGACTGAGAAATGAAAGAGTTCTGAACATAGGTGTTGAGCAGAGCTACATAGCGAGTGAGTTGAGTAACAACAGATGCACGATCAATGTCTTGTAGTAAATGCCTTACAAATTGCTTTACATATTCGGCAATGATCTGATGTTCAAATTCCTCACTCATCAAAATGAATGTCAGGATGAATTCTGGCTGGAACTGTCGCTCAAGTTTTTGCCGTTTACCTGCAAATTGTCTTTTCTCTTCTACTGAAAGTTTGTGAGTCACTGAGACATTTAGTAGCGGTGACCCCTTACACAGTTTCTCTGGAGTGTAGGATCGTCTACAGCTGAGAAGAATGAAGCATGGTATTCCCTGTGCAATTTTCTTGGTGTAGACCGCTACTTCTAATTCATTCTTCAAGTCTTCCAAATACTCTTTGTCACAATCCTCAACAAGTAAGAGTACAGGTAAGCATTTCTGTGGATCCTTTTCCTCATACTCCCGAAGTTTAACAGCATGTTCTGCAACTGTGCCAGCAGAATAAGATGATTTCACCACTGCACACCTTAGCTCTTTTCTTTGGTTCCAAAGAACCTGCCTTGCTACTGTACTTCCACCACTGCCCGGGTGATGGTATATATTGATGTTATCAATGGGCATCTGATCTAAACTCCATTTAAGAATGTCCCCCAGAAGTCTGATCACTTCATGGTAGGCATCTCTTTGAATCATCTCCCCAACAAACTTTTTTTCTGCAAGCCAAAAGTTTATCCATGTCACTTTTCCTCCAAGGTAAAACTGTCTCTCAATTTCTTCTTTCTCTGATTCAATAAACTCGTGACTGGTGTTGTCACACTGGTTGACACCTAAAATCTCCAAGGAACACATCCTTTCCTCCTCACATGTCTCAAGACAGCATTCCCCTTTGACATAAACAGCTAAGTGCTTGCTTGTACGGGTGGTGTTTGTCTGGACTCTCTGGAGAGTTGCATTGATGTGGCTCATTTTCATCCCTACGACACTAGAAAGGTTTACAGTTTCATTGTCACAGGATCCAAGAGCAAACGCCTGCCATTTTTGAAAGTTCTCCACTGATTCTGAGATGCATATGATGTCTTCATGACCCTCCATGTCAGTGAAAAACTCATAGAATGTGTTCAGAAGAGGTGTCTCAACAGGAGAAGTGAGAAGGAAGATCACAAGAAATGTTCCTTTGGGCAAGATGTCCTTGCAGATCACTGAAACACAATCCTTGAGGAATGTCCTCCTTGTTTTAGACCAAGTATTTTCATCACAAGGAATCTCATTACCTTTGAAATCACTTCGTCCATTACAAAATATCCAACTTATTTGTTCAAACAAATGGAGGTGGCTCTCAAATTCTCTGATGCTCATGCCACTTGGAATTTTGTAGTTTTGCATGAAATGAAGGTTCACTGCGTGGTGCTTAACATATTCATGACATAACCCAGACACCATGGAATCTGAGTCAAAGTCAAAAACACAGAATATCTTCATGTTTAGTAAAAAACCAATGTGGTCTAGATCTTCCTTTGGAAACTTGTTTGTGACAAGTATGTACCATTTCTCCTTTTCCATTAGTTTCTTCCCACTTGTTACAAGCATGATGAGTTTTCTTCCAAGGTCTTGGCAAAGGCCTGGGCTTGTAAAACAGTGTGCTTGCTCTGCTTCTTCTCTTTGAGCATCTCTGACATGGACTGCTTGGTAAAATTCATTTGCTTCTACAACTGGTTCTGTTTTAGAGCCAACCCTGCGATAAATTGTTCCTTTTTCATATTCAACTTTATTGGACTTCTCTTTGAAGTTGGGCAAGCGGACAGAAAAAACCCTATTCCTCACAATGTTCACAGATGGTACAATGTCAACTTCAACTACATAGTGTTGATCTGTGCTCTTTGGGTCAACTACCAGAATGAACTCAGGTGGTCGAATACACTGCCTTACAAGCTCACTGTCAGAGGTGGAGAAACTCCTTTCAATGTGGTCCAGCGCATCAACATACATGTCCTTTTCCTTGATGGGAATGCCAATGATTTCACCATGCACATAGCCAGAATTTTCCCGACTGTCCATTATACCAAAGTGTATTGTGCCATTTGATCTAATGTTTATGCATCCCATGGCAAATTTTAAAACTTCCCTCGCCAGCTTTGCTTGAAGTCTTTGGCGGTCTAAACTAGCAGCAGTAGTAAACGCCTTGTACTCATGACATGGTGCTATAAGATCAATGACACCTGTTTCAGGGTGAAGAACATCGTGCTTCACATATGTATAGTCAATACCCGTTTTACCAAAAGGTCGTGGCTTTGAATCCCTTTTTGTTGTTGGAACAATCAAAGAATCCAATTTCTCTCCTTTCTGTGGAATGCTTGTTATTGAGATAGTCTTGGTGGATGTTGCTCCTTGATCATTGTTTCCAGCAGTCCTTTCAGGTGTATTATTCTTCTGCTTTTGAGCCTTTTGTAAAGTATCAACCAACTCATTTCTTTTCTTAATTATCAGAAGTGCTGGGCCTGATTTCATTCCAGTCTCTTTTTTCAGAAATTCCTCTGTGAGTTCAAGGAGTATTTGACCATCTACTTCCTCTTCATTAAGTTTTTTTATGTAATTTTCTTTCACTCCTATTGAGGTTAACCAGTCGCTTACCATGGACTCTGTCCATTTTTCAACTGGAGTGCTGTAAAGATCTTCTGTAGGGAAATAATAAATCAAATCACAACAAGGTCTGACCAAAAGCTTTTTCACAAAGAAATGCTTGTTCTCAAATCTTAATACTTGCCCATTATCTCTTCTGCACAGACAGTATGCTCCAAGATTCACCTCAAGACACCTAAAATATAACATATAGATAATATACATTTACATAATATATTATACAAAAAATATATAATAGGTTATAAAAAATAGGTATCAGTTAAAAAATGCATGTGACACAGTATTGGACTATATCTATGATTAATCCTGATTAATGATCAGTCCATCAGCTAGATGCTTGCATTATGAACAATTCAGTTCATCCTATTGTTCAGTAGTTTAAGTGAACTTAACTTTTTGAGTTTTGGGTTGTTTATATATATATATATATATATATATATATATATATATATATATATATATATATATATATATATATATATATATATATATATATATATTAAATACAGTATCTCACAAAAATGAGTACCCTTCACATTTTTGTAATGATTATATCTTTTCATGTGGCAACACTGAAGAAATGACACTTTGCTACAATGTAAAGTAGTGAGTGTACAGCTTGTGTAACAGTGTAAATTTGCTGTCCCCTCAAAATAACTCAACACACAGCCATTAATGTCTAAACCGCTGGCAACAAAAGTGAGTACACCCCTTAGTGAAAATGTCCAAATTGGGCCCATTTAGTCATGTGACTTGTCAGTGTTACAAGGTCTCAGGTGTGAATGGGGAGCAGGTGTGTTAAATTTGGTGTCATTGTTCTCACACTCCCTCATACTGGTCACTGGAAGTTCAACATGGCACCTCATGGCAAAGAACTCTCTGAAGATCTGAAAAAAATAATTGTTGCTCTACATGAAGATGGCCTAGGCTATAAGAAGATTGCCAAGACCCTGACACTGAACTGCAGCACGGTGGCCAAGACCATACCGCGGTTTAACGGGACAGGTTCCACTCAGAACAGGCCTCGCCATGGTCGACCAAAGAAGTTGAGTGCACGTGCTCAGCGTCATATCCAGAGGTTGTCTTTGGGAAATGGACGTATGAGTGCTGCCAGCATTGCTGCAGAGGTTGAAGGGGTGGGGGGTCAGCCTGTCAGTGCTCAGACCATACGCTGCACACTGCATCAAATTGGTCTGCATGGCTGTCATCCCTGAAGGAAGCCTCTTCTAAAGATGATGCACAAGAAAGTCCGCAAACAGTTTGCTGAAGACAAGCAGACTAAGGACATGGATTACTGGAACCATGTCCTGTGTTCTGATGAGACCAAGATAAACTTATTTGGTTCAGATGGTGTCAATCGTGTGTCACAGCAACCAGGTGAACAGTACAAAGTCAAGTGTGTCTTGCCTACAGTCAAGCATGGTGGTGGGAGTGTCATGGTCTGGGGGTACATAAGTGCTGCTGGCACTGGGGAGCTACAGTTCACTGAGGGAACCATGAATGCCAACATGTATTGTGACTGAGCAGAGCATGATCCGTATGCAGTATTCCAGCATGATAACAACCCCAAACACACCTCTGAGACAACCAGTGCCTTGCTAAAGAAGCTGAGGGTGAAGGTGATGGACTGGCCAAGCATGTCTCCAGACTTAAACCCTATTGAGCACCTGTGGGGCATCCTCAAATGGAAGGTGGAGGAGCACAAGGTCTCTAACATCCACCAGCTCCGTGATGTTGTAATGGAGGAGTGGAAGAGAACTCTAGTGGCAACCTGTGAAGCTCTGGTGAACTCCATGCCCAAGAGGGTTAAGGCAGTGCTGGAAAATAATGGTGGCCACAAAAAATATTGACACTATGGTCTCAATTTGGACATTTTCACTTAGGGGTGTTCTCACTTTTGTTGCCAGCGGTTTAGACATTAATGGCTGTATGTAGAGTTATTTTGAGGGGACAGCAAATTTACACTGTTACACAAGCTGCACACTCACTACTTTACATTGTAGAAAAGTGTCATCTCTTCAGTGTTGTTACATGAAAAGATATAATCAAATATTTACAAAAATTTGAGGGGTGTACTCACTTTTGTGAAATACTGTACAAAGCAGCAAAACAGAGAGATCTGTTTATCATTACTGTTTATCATTACTTGTTGCTCTTACTTGCAGAAAAATGGGCCTCATTTATCAAGCTGATTACGAATGGATTTATTTGTAAATTGTTCATAGGAGCATTTACACATGAGGTTTGGTATTAATTAAAATCTTGTAATTTCAGAAAACCTTTTGTATCCTCCTAGGTGTGTAACTAATGTAAACCTCAAATGGACTGCTTCAAATCAAATAATTTGCATGGATTATTGCACATAAAACAACATAAACATTTTTTTTCCACAGAGTAGCAGGATGTTACAATGTAAACACAGTTTGACTGTTACATGTTCACATTCAGATTTTTGAACATACGTGTATGAAGAAATGTTTGTCAAATGGTGGTAGTAGGGAAGAAAAGCCAGCTATAATGCTAAACCGCACACAAAACTGTGTGGAAAACATTGTTGTTGTGTGTGTGTGTGTGTGTGTGTGTGTGTGTGTGTGCATGTATGTGTGTATGTGTATGTGTGTGTGTAGAATCCTCGCTCATTAGCAACAGCGACCTCTTTGGTTAAAGAAACGCCAAATCAACAAACAAACAAGAATAATAACACTATATAACTAATGATCAAAATGGCTTCAAAAAGTACTGTTTCTGTTTAGTCTCTCTCTCTCTCTCTCTCTCTCTCTTTTTTTTTTCTTTTTTTTTTATTTTATATATATATATATATATATATATATATATATATATATATATATATATATATATATATTCTTAATTATAATTCACAGACTGTTACGCTTGTCAAATTATTTGACATATATTTCCCCCTAGCTGTTTCCGCATATTTTCACGATATTATCTACATGAACATTTGTGAAGAATAGCTTCCTTTTCCTAAGGAAGTGGCTTTTTTTTTTTTTTTTTTTTTTTTGCAAAAAGCTAACTGCGAGTTCTGCCAATTTAACTTTCTCCACAAAAGCTTTGCAGTAGTTTTTACAGATAACTGGAGAGAAACGAACTTACTGCAGATAATAAGCTGCACCGGTTGTTTTTAATGTCGACGTACATTTTCTTCACAAACTCCGACTCCTCTTCCGGTCCATTTGGAGCTGAAACTGTCCGACGGGAGAAAACTGGTTGTTACTCCGTCTCACAGTTGGGATCTCAGCCGTTATATCGCATGATAATCCCACCTTCCTCAACAGATTTCTGCGTTTTCTGTAGTTTGATGTAATCTTGTAATGGCGAAGATGGATGGAGCAAGCGGTATCAGGTTTAAGTCCCACCCTTTATACAGCGCACTCGAAACTCAAGCAGCAGACTTTCATTTACGTGAAAGTGAAAGTTATCGGCCAAGTGTAATAAGTTGGTTTGATTTACCATGGACTTGTCCATGTGTAGGTGTATGAATAGTGTGTTGTATGTGTGGATAAGCACTGTACCCCATTCCCACTGTCTCAGTCCACCTAGATTGGGTTATGTCTTCAGAGAAATAGTTAGGGTATACATATTATTAGATATTACTATATTATTGCTGATTATTATTTAGTTATTGACTAAATGACTGGTCACCAAACTGAGTGGATAAATAAATAAATAACCTATAAACAAGCATAAATTATGTCAGTTTGAATGTTCTGCAATTTACTAAAACTAGTAGTGTTGCCACCTCACAACTCCAGGATCTGAAGTTCAATACTGAGTTTGGCTTCATTCAATTTTATTTGTATAGCACTTTTAATAATGGACACTGTCACAAAACAGCTTTATAGAAATATGTCAATGAAAAATGTATAAATGAGCCAGTCAGAGCGAAGAGCGGCAAGGAAAAACTCCCTGAGATAATTTGAGGAAGAGGAACCAGACTCAAAAGATGACCCATCCTCATCTCGGTGACAACAAATAGTGCAGTTATAAATAGTTCCCTTCTATAACTGTGTACTACATGGTCAAAAAGTGCAATTGTGTAATCCAATCCTGGGTGAATTCTTCTGTCTTGTGCCAAGTGTTCCCATGATAAGCTTTAGATCCACCACAACTCTGAGCAGGATAAATCAGTTACTGAAGATGAATGAATGTATAGTGAAAGTATTTAAAATTTATTTAAATGTTAACAGTGTAACCGATTTGAGTTCTGTTGGTGGAAAGTTCACAATTATAAACCCTACTGTTGATTCTGGCAATCAGTCGCATTCCACTACATTCACTTCTCAAGCAAGACCCACATCTAGCATACAGTACATCAAGAGAAACTCCCTTCAGTTCTGCTGAATTTTTTAATGCACTGAATCATTCTTTAACCTGAGAAGTGAAGTGTATATCATAGGGCACCATGCACACTTACTACAACATCCAGACACTCATCCAGATGCATTATAATAATCTACCCAGAGGTAACAAAAGCACAATCTAGTATTTCTGCATCATGGAAGATCCAGAGTTCCTAAATAATCAGAGAGTTTACTTCTAGATGGCACTAGTAGAATTATTTTTCCTTATATATTCATTAACTTAAATTAGGTTGGTATCTGTTACCTGGTTTTGCTAAAAGCATGCGGCTGTGTCATCAGCATAACAGTGGAAGCTAATACCATGCTTAGATTAAAAAAAAAAAAAGTTCACCCAGAGGTACTATTTTGGAAAAAGCTGTGGCCCTAGAATTGGAATAAGTTTGACCATGCTGAAATTTTGAGGATGTTTTACTACCTCTACCACTAATTCAGCAACCACTGCTGCAGCATTCCACTGCTGCATCTGAATGTTAGGACCCATAGTACACAGGCTGTGTACGGTCTTCAGTGAAAATTACTCTGCAAATGGTGTTTATCTTCCAAGGTCATAGGATCTTGACCTTTCTTCAGGGCTTGCTGAACAATGGCAAGTTGCAGTCTACCTTGAGGGTGCATGTGGAAGGTATGACAACATACCACAGCAGCACAGATGTCATCTCTCTGAGGTCCATCCATCCATCTTCAACCGCTTATTCCTTCTTCAGGGTCATGGGCAACCTGGAGCCTATACCAGGAAGCATCGGGCACAAGGCGGGGTACACCCTGGACAGGGTGCCAGTCCATCGCAGGGCACAATCACATACACCTCTCTGAGGTCCTATAGATTTATTACTGGTATTCTACAGGATCCGAGGCACCACCTTCTCCCACTGTGCCCTGCAATGGACACCCACCTTGTGTTGTCTTCGGAAACGGCCTTCCTGCTAGCAATTACTTTACATAAGAAAGTTGGGCATTGCTTTCTGTGGTAATCAGCTTGCTTTATATGAATTCATAGCCAAGTACCTCCAGAGTTTGTAGCCTTCAGTGACAGTGAGTCAGCAAATCATTGCTTGACGTGAGTCTTGTCCAATTTTATTTGCAGCAGATGGCAGGCATTAGATGTTTAGATAACCTGGTTGCTAAACGTTGGTTTACATTTAGGGAAAAATTACTACATATTGAAATCTGTTGATTTTTTTCTGTCATTACCCGAGGTTATTTGTTGGTTTATAGAAGTTGTTGAGGACCACACAGTTGTTATTTAGGCCCTGATAAAGAAAAACAGAGAATTGAAGGAGGGTGTATTTACTTTAGCCAGAGTTGCACTGGTTCAGTTTCAGACATTAGGTTGAAAATGCTTTATTTAGGAGTTTAGCATTGTACAATAGCAGCTTTTAACTATAAAAAAAAAGATTTAATCACGTTCTTGGAATTCTTTCAACTTGTGGAAAATAAAAATAAAAATTAAATAAATTAATATACCCCATGGACATTCACAAACAAGTTTGTACATATAAAGTTAAATGTGTGGCTATTGTTCCCATTTAATGCATTAAAACCGGGAGAATATGGTCTACAATTAATTTTGGACCTGCATTCACTTAATCTGTGCTTGAAAGTGTCCCAAGTGTGCATACATTCAATGGCAGGGGAGAGAATGAGAACTAATTTGACTACTTGATCTATATTCTTTAGACCTGATAACCATTTTTGTAAAAGTCACATATAAAAATTTCTGTCTAAAACGTTTTACCGGCCATAGATAAAATTAAAAAGAACATTTGATTTTTATATCACTTATGTAATGTGTCGACATATAAACTGTACAACATAATTTGCCATGACAGCTGATAAGCTATGATGATAAAAACGGAAATGCATATCATAATATGAATATTCCAGTTCCCTTTGGATACAACTGAGGTCAGCAGCAGCATAGCAACAGGCAGGAACGGTTATCTTCCCCTGACTTCACACAGCCAAGACACAGAACAGCGGGTTTAAAAAGGCACACTGGCCACACTGACTGATTATCACCAATCAAGATATGTACAAAAATATATATATATATTTAACAGGAAGGTCTCTGACTGAGTATCACTGACATTACACAGTAGAATAACTCTTGGCGATTTTAAGAGATCAATACAAATAGTCCTCACCTCATGCATGTGCAAGCATCACAGTTTCAGCCTTTACAAAAGAGTTGTTATAATAATAATAATAAAAAATATTCAGCTTCTTATTATAATACCATGGTCCAAATACCATACTAGCTTCACCAGGAACTAGGCAGCTCTGAAAAGAGCCATTTTCTCATAAACGGGTAAGGCACTTTGAGATGGGATGGCACCTCACGTAAGTAACACAGTTCGGGCACTGCAGGCCTGGACTGTACTAACTCAGAGAGATGTGTCCATTCAGAATAGAAAACCACCGACCCCACTCTTCTACAGCGCAGGGTCTTCTTGTCTAGATAACACGGAGAAGGCATTTTGCTCCTGCTGCACATGTTCAGAGTGTTCAGGCAATATTGGAGAATCTGATGGTGGGGAAAAATTTGCGTCTAATGGCAGTTCTATGGGTTCTGAATGTGTGGCTGTAGATGGGTCCTCTTGACTTGGCTCTGGGGGTTTGGGCTCAGGCTGTGTGTTAATGGTCCGTGAAGGCAGCTCTGAGCTGTGGTAGTAGGGCAGAAATGGGCGCTCGTGGGCACACAACCGCATGGCTGTGTGTGTGTGTAGCAGCAGCTGGGGAAAGCGGGACGTGAAGTAGGAGATAAAGTCATCTGGAATGGAGCCCAGTGTCTCCCTAACCTCCTCAGGTAACTCACGATAATGGTGCTTCTGTTGAAAAGGAAAAAAAAAAAAGAAGCAAAATTTGCTTAAGATGAATGTGTTAATGATGAGTTTTTATTGGTCACATATACATTACAGCACAGTGAAATTCTTTTTTTCTTCGCATATCCCAACATGTTAGGAGGTTGGGGTCAGAGAGTCATGATATGGCGCTCAAGGGCCTAATGTACAGTGCCTTGCAAAAGTATTCACCCCTTTGGCATTTTTCCTATTTTGTTGCATTACAATCTGTAATTTAAATTGATTTTGTTCGGATATCATGTAATGGACACAAAATAGTCCAAATTGGTGAAGTGAAATAATAATAATGAAAAATCTTTTTTTTTTTTTTGCAATTGCAAGTGGTACATGCATATGTATTCACCCCCTTTGCTACGAGGGCCCTAAATAAGATCCGGTGCAACCAATTAACTTTAGAAGTCACATAATTAGTTCAGTAAAGTCTGTGTTCAATCTAAGTGTAGTTGATCTCAGTGTATATATATATATATATATATATATATATATATATATATATATATATATATATATATATATATATATATATATATATATATATATATATATATATATATATATATATATATACACACACACACACACACACACACACACACACACACACACACACACACACACACCTGTTCTGAAAGGCCCCAGAATCTGTAACACCTCTGAGCAAGGGGCACCATGAAGACCAAGGAGCTCTCCAAACAGGTCAAGAACAAATTTGTGGATATGCGAAACATTGAACATCCCACGGAGCACCATTAAATCCACCATTAAAAAATATGGCAAGAATATTGGAAAGAATATGGTACCACAACAAACCTTCCAAAAGAGGGTCGCCCACTAAAACTCACGGACCTGGCAAGGGGTCATTAATCAGAGAGACAAGAAAGAGGCCAAAGATAACCCTGAAGGAGCTGCAAAGCTCCACAGCAGAGATTGGAGTATCTGTCCATAGGACCACTTTAAGATGTACACTCCACATAGCTGGGCTTTATGGAAGAGTGGCCAAAAAAAAGCCATTGCTTAAATAAAAAATAATAAGCAAACACGTTTGCTGTTCACCAAAAGGCACATGGGAGACTCCCCAAACATATGGAAGAAGGTACTCCGGTCAGATGAGAATAAAATTGAGCTTTTTGGCCATAAAGGAAAAATGCTATGTCTGGCACAAACTCAATACCTCATCACCCTGAGAACACCATCCCCACAGTGAAGCATGGTGGTGGCAGCATCATGACATGGGAATGTTTTTCCATCGGCAGTGACTGGAAAACTGATCAGAATTGAAGGAATGGCACTAAATGGCACTAAATACAGGGAAATTCTTGAAGGAAACCCGTTTCAGTCTTCCAGCGGGACAATGACCCTAAGCATACTGCTAAAGCAACATTCAAGTGGTTTAAGGGGAAACATTTAAAGTCAAAGCCCAGACCTCAACCTAATTGAGAATCTGTGGTATGACTTAAAAGAACCCATCCAACTTGAAGGAGCTGGAGCAGTTTTGCCTTGAAGAATGGGCAAAAATCCCAGTGGCTAGATGTGCCAAGCTTATAAAGACATACCCCAAGAGACTTGCAGCTGCAAATGCTGCAAAAGGTTTTTTTCGGAGGAAGAGAATAGTTATGCACAATCAAGTTTTCTGTTTCTTTTTTGTCTTATTTCTTGTTTGTTTCACAATAATAAAAAAATATTTAGCATCTTCAAGGTGGTAGGCATGTTGTGAAAATCAAACGATGCAAACCCCCCAAAAATCAATTTTAATTCCAGGTTGTAAGGCAACAAAATAGGAAAAATGCCAAGAGGGGTGAATACTTTCACAAGGCACTGTTAAGTGATGATAAAAGCTACCTTGATAAAAGTTACAGTTACAGGAAATAATTAAAAGTTATGCAAATAAACACAATTGCATTCTCAATTGTGTGCTGTTAGCCATGAAAAAATTTTTCAAAGAGTCCTTTACTCTGAAATTAAAAATGACAAATAATGCATATACAGGGGTGATAAAAAGCAATAAACTAAAGGAAAACAATTATTCTGCTTGTTTTTTGTTTGTACACAACAATGGAAATGCAGGTCCCCACTAGGTACGAAAAAGCAGACTCGCCTTGTTTCTCATGGCACGCAGAAGATCTCGAACAGAGCCACCTTTGTAGGAGCGAAATTTGCGGAGATCTGTAAAAGAAATGCTACGATAAGTTTACGATAAAATATTTTCGCGGGAAAGATTCAGAAAATACCAGCAAAGACTAAGGTCTACTAAAGACTTCTTGTGGACAGATACATATTTACAATTAATTCATGCTCTGTCATATAATAAATTTACCAAGACTACAGCAATGCATAGGGGTAAGAAGTACTATGCATAACTAGAAATGCCTAATCTCAAACCCACACCTGTTTGTAAAGGCACTGTTATATGCTCCCTCCAGTCACCTTTCACCACGACCCGCCCTCCTCTTTCCAACTGCCTCACGATTGGTCCATCTGGTGGCTCCTTCTCTATCCGGTCACTCACGTCCTAGGAGAAAGAGATGGCCTTATGTCATGCATTGGGTTTACGTTCCAATAAGTGCCATAAAATATCAATATGGTCCTTTACATTGTAATGTACTTTGAACATCTAAAATGAGATCTTTCCCCTTTAAAAATATTTTTTATGTAAAATTTATGAAAGTAAGATACAAAGTCGACAGAAGAACACGATCAAGTTCTCCACTGATTTCCTTATATATTCCTATAGAAATGTGGATTGTGGAGTGAATTCGTTAAACAGAAGAAAAAACCCCAAAAACAAACGTTGCTCTAGTAACATATACTGCAAGAAGAAAATCTCCCTGAAATTTACCTTGCTGTTGCTCCACTGAAAATCCTTTTGTAATTATTCAGCACATTCCACATTCCTAAAAAGAAAAAAAATGTTGCACTGGTTTTGCTGTTCAGTACCTGAAAGAACTGCAGCTGTTTTTCAAGGCTCCAGAAAAAGGCATGCTTGAGCACACGTTCTGCTGACGGCCTCTTCTCGGGCTCCACGCTCAGCATCTGCTCTATCAGGTTCATGGCCACTATGTCTTCTGCAAAAGACCAAAATTCATCTCTTGATGCAATGATAGAACACGATTATCTTTGTTGAGAGTACAGAATTTAACCTCATTTATCATAATGGCTTCTTGTTTATTTCGAAGAGCAAAAGTAATGAATATGCACAGGAAATGATAGCCATACCATGCTTGTCTGGCTGCAAGTGGTCTAGCGAATAGACTCCCAGGAGAATGTTAGCTTGCCGCTGCAGGGACTTTCCAAATGGATGACAGCCCTGCGACACGACGTAGTAAAAAACACAGCCGGCAGAAAAGATGTCCACTTTGCACGTCTGGAAATGAGAAAAGCCATGGATGACTGAAGTTAGTCGTTACATTACATGACTTTATACCACAGTGCTCCCAAATGCTTAATTCTGATTGGTCAGAAAGTGTTGATCAGTCTTTTATAACAGCTGCTCTGTCTGTAGCTCTGGCTTCAAGGTATATATTAATGTGCTTATTCTCTTGCGAAACCATTTCTGTAGTAATGACTTACAAAGGGACCTTCAACATAAACGGACTAAAAAATATAATATATGCAATATAATGAATGTTTTCTGTGGGGAGACGTTTACTTGGCATTTTTGAAAGGATTCTCCATTGTCAACTTTCTAACAGTAAGAAGTAAAGCTGTAACTAAATATTCCACCACAGGATAGACAGCTTTGTGCATTCTTGGTAACATGGCAAGATGGGGTTTTTTTTGGTCTTAACTTCAAGAGAGAGAAAGAGAGAGGCTGGTAAGGGATCAACTGATAACAGGATCTAAAGTGTTATGTGGACAAAATAAATGTTTACGTTGTGTTGAGCTTGTAATAGTTGGTGATATTTGTGGTACAAGTTGTATAAGAGGACCAAAATGCTGAAATAAAATATAAAACATACAACAACATGCTGGTACTGTAAGATAATAACCCTGAAGGTGGTACATGTTATTTTAAATACAGTAGTATTAGTAATAATTCTAAGTGACTGAACTTACTTGACTGGCTTTTAATTACACACACAATTGACAATTGTGTGTGTGTGGTGTGTGTATATATATATATATATATATTATCATAAAACATATCAGATGTAACTAGCAGTCATTTATAATGCAAACCATTAAATAAGTGGAATTTATGCTGACACTGCACTATGAAAACACCTTGTACTTTTAGTAAATAAGAAATTCTCATTCGGATTCTAGCCTTGAATAAAATTTCTACCACAAGTAAAGTTCAGACACTTCCAGTACGCCTGAAAACATACCAGACCGGTGTCTATCTGGAGTCCTATAATGACAGAGACAGAGGTGCATCTCCAAAATCTCCATCTATTCAAGTCCATAACTATGTGGTAACACCCCTAAACATCCCCCTTCTATACACTGTGAACTTTATCTAAAATCATAACATATAATCATGTCATGTAGCTCGAAATGAAAGTGTTTGTAAATGAATAAACACAAATATGAATTTCTGGCTCACATGTGTAACTGAACTGTGTTGTAAATACACATGGCCCGACATTGTCTAAAAATTAAGTGAGCCGACACATCAGTGGTGTGATGCATCAGCAATCCCCAATTTTGTTGATCACTCACAGAACAGATGCACTACAATAGGTTAAAAAATCCTAGAGTATTCCTTATGTACATGTTTAAGGCTAAATATTGTATTCTGCTTGGCCTGCTTACTGCACCCGGTGACACAGACTTGGTACCTGTTGGTACCTTGGTAACTGAATTCTCAGGCCAATATTCAAATCTGATACAAATGTGTTTGCCATCACTCACTGGGTTGTGCTTGGCATCTTCACTAAGAACTTCAGGTGCTATCCACCCCTCAGTGCCAGGAACACCAGACCTCCTGCTGAAACTGTGCCTGCCTGCAGCAAGTTTCTTACACAGACCAAAGTCCGATATCATGGCACGAACACGCCCATGGGCGTTCGGCATGGATACCAGGATGTTGTGTGGCTTCAGATCTCTGTGAACTACAGAAAAACAAAGGACAGTCTAAGGAAAGTCTAGAGGAAGTAAAACCTAGAATTTACAGCATCACACCTACATAAAACATGAAAATTCCAAGTCACACACAAGAAATCTGAAAGTAAATTGTATATAAATGGTAAAACACTGAATATAACTTATGTGTAAAATACACATAGCAAGATATAATCTATTACCTTATTCCTGAATGTTCACTATTACAGTTGTGTTACAAGTTTCATTTTATTCTAAAATACTTTTTATTTTATTTATTTATTTTTTTTAAAGTAAAACGCAAGATTCAATCAAATTTAATTCACAGAAATAAACCAAGTCAATCATAAACGCAATGCTGCATGTCATATGATCATACAAAGAGCGGTACTAATACTTTATTTATTCACTTGTATTTGGCATCTACAATACAGGTGCATCTAGAAAAAATCATGGAAAAGTTCATTTATTTATTCCTTTCATATATTCTAGATTCATTATACAAAGGAATATATTTCAAGCCTTTCTTTTTTGTTTTAATCTTGATGATTACGACTTACAGCTCATGGAAATTATTATAATTATATAATATAATGTGCACGTGCACGCACACACACACACACACACACCTAGAGCCACTGCACTATTTAATGTTCTAGGATTTATAAGTATGGAGCTGAATTCAAGGGACAGAATACGAACAGAATTCCGTAACACACTTGACCAGCCGTACACAATGAACTGAGGGCACACTTTCTAAAAAACTCTGCACTAATTAATCAGCTCGATTTACTTTAATCGGTACCTATATTGAGCGAATGCAGATGTGCCAGGCCAGACATGGTTTGCTGCAGCAAGATCACTGGTTCCAGCCCATGGCGATTAAAATCCTTCTGCTCTACATACTGCAAAGAAAAATAGAACATTTGTATATAATGCAAACATATTACAAGTTGCCTAAATTCAATCCTAGTGACAAATTATACTACAGTTTCAAACTAACTTAATTTGAACATATCTGATCATGTAGCTGGAGGTAAAATACACCTTTATATTGCATTATAGTGATGGAGAGAGAGCTCTTCCATTCTATATAATATCTATGAAAATATTCACAATTTATAGAAGCAGCAAATTATTTTGCAACAATGCCTGTCCTCTGCTGCATTATATACGTGTTATAAACATTCGTAAACATGCATCAAGTGTGTATGTATATGTGTATATATATATATATATATATATATAAAAATATAAATATAAAAAGCTGTCTACTCACTATGTTTAACTCCAGTGTAACTTACAACGTAGACAGTCTGTACAGGATTTTGTGGAGGTACAGGATTTTTTGGGTGATTTTTGCAGCCAAAAATGCCTGATTTTGCTGCGGCTTTTTTCAATATTTGCGATGCAACTTGCAGGGTTTGCTTGTGCTTTTTTGTTGCAGAAAACTACTTGAATTGGTGAAATTGCATTTGCACCAAATTTTTTGCAGTGATGTTTGCTGGTAAATGCATCCTCTTAGCTGTACTCATGTTTGACACATGAATTGCAGAGGGCTTTGGCTGAATGCACGTTGCGATGACATCACATGATGCATCTTGGCCCAAATCTGTAGAACATCTGTGGTAATTTTTTAAAAATTGCAAGCTCATGGGAATATTGTGGAGTTTGCTTGATGGTGCATTAATTTCTGAGATTGCAATATTGTGAAATCCTGGAGGAACTGTCTAAATTTTGTCCATAAGCTTTGTGCTTCACCATTGTCTCATGACCTAACCCAAATCATTCTTTAAATTATAAAAGTTATATAAAGTGCCCTTTAAATAGATACTCTAAGAGAATGCAATGTGTGCTAGACCTCCTGCAGAGTAGCGCTACACAGCTCGATAGCGATGTACTGGAACTGGCGGTCACGCTCCGTGCAAAAGTAGCGGATGACGTTGGGGTGCTCGTCCGACTCACGCAGCAGCTGCACCTCCCGGTCCGCAAAGCTAAAGCATTCTGGGAGAATTCTCTTCACAGCCACCTGCCGATTATCAAAATGACCCCTGACAAAGAAAAAGCAGAAGTTTAAACTTAAGGCTATAGTGCATATACTTCTCAAGACATCATAATCAGAAATTACCTGTATACAATGGTGCCCTCGGCACCATGTCCCAGAACACTCCTGGGATTAAAGTTGATGTTTCCAACTCGAACAATGTTGGACTCGTCCTCTGAAGAGAGGAAACAAGATTCCACCAAGTCAGACAAAACACAAAAATCGAAGACTGTAATCAACCTTAAAGCATCCACATATATACAGGCGTATCAAAGCTCATTTATGATAATGCAAGTGTTTGGATAAGACGGATCACTTCAGACGCACGCAGTGTGTGAGTCACGCTCACCTGCATCGTCGTGCTCAGCTGCAGAACCCCCTGGTTCAGAATGAGACAGGTTGGAATGATTGGAAGCACGTGGTGTGGCATTAGCGCTGCTTTGGCCAGAGCTCTCAGCACGGCCACGTGCCACCTCCAGGAAATCACCGTCTGGCAGCAGGTCGCCGGGTGGCTGGAAGAGCAGCTGTTGTCTCTGTAGGAGCTCCAACTTCTCCTCCATTTGCCTCTGGAACTGTTGGTGCTGCAGCTGCTGTTGCTTCTGCATGCTCTGCGTGCAGATAGGACATGTGATGATTTAATTTTCACATTTTTACAACAATACAAATAGTTTAAAAAAGCATTAATAAATGCAGCAGTCCCACTACCATAGATAGGTTTAGGCACAGCGCCTACCTGTTTTTGCGGCACAAAAAAAGCTGAAGAAACGTAAAAGGGCATTTGGGCAACATATCAGCATAAATGTAAAAACTAAAGTGAGAGTTATATGCGCTGACAAACAAACGGGAAAAAAAAAAAACAAAAACAAAAAAAAAAAACAGAGGTGGCTTGATCTCAAACAGAAAAGTAAGCTGGCAACAAGAATGATCTACCAATCAACAATCAGTGTTTGGACGAACGTGTGTGATTGGTGTGTGACAGATGCTCATTGCCAAGCTAATGAAACAGCTGATTGGATATTCCTCTGTAGCGTCAACTTGGGATGGAAGTTACAGCCATCGACTCAGATAATCAAGTTGAAAGCCAGTGATTATGTAAGCCTCAACAAAGAATAAATGCAGTATAAACTTTTTTTTTTGTCAGGGAATAATTCTTCTGGATGTTAACAACAGCAATAGCAGATAGAGAAATGACATAACCAATGTAGCCTATTTTACAACTAAAGAAATTGCTAACCGAGATAACTTACATAGATATTCATGTAGTGAATTAAGTTACGTTAGTCAGCGAAGTTAGTTAGTTGATGTTACATACATCGAACTACGGCTTGGTACAACTGCTTGGTAGCTAAACACAGTTAGGCTGTGTTCGCACACTACGTGTGTTTCTGATCATAACCTCTGGTCAAAGCATTTATTCATATACAGTGGTGATTGAACGTTTGTTTGGTAGAAGTTTCTATATTTCTGCATAAATATGACCTAAAACATCACACAAGTCCTAAAATTAGACAAAGAGAACCAAATCAACAAATGTGACAAAAATATTATACCTGGTCATTTATTTATTGAGGAAAACTATCCAATATTACATATCTGCAAGTGGCAGAAGTATGTGAACCTTTTCTTTGAGTGTCTGGTGTGACCCCCTTGGCAGCAATAACTGTAACTAAACATTTCTGGTAACTGTTGATCAGTCGTGTGACTTTGAGGAATTTTACCCCATTCTTCAGTACAGAACAGCTTGCTTCAGGTTCTTCCACAACATTTCTTTTGGATTAGGTTCAGCACTTTGACTTGGCCATTCCAAAACGTTATCTTTACGCTTCTTCAACAATTCTTCGAAAAATGACTAGCATACCTAGGGTTGTTGTCTTGCTGCATGATCCACTTTTTTTCTGATTCAAACAATGGAGAGATATCCTAACATTGTCCTTTACTTTTCACTGGTATAATTCAGAAGTTCCATCAATGATAGCAAACCATCCTGGCCCAGATGCAGCAAAACCATGATACGATCACCACCATGTTTCACAGATGGGATAAGGTTCTTATGCTGGAATGCCATGTTTTCCTTTTCCCCAAACATAATGCTTCTCATTTAAATCAAAAAGCTCTATTTTGGTTTCATCCATCCACAAAACACTTTCCCAGTAGCCTTCTTGCTTGTCCACGGGATCTTTAGCAAACAGAACTGGGCAGCAGTGTTCTTTTTGGAGAGCAGTAGCGTTCACCTTACAACCCCTTTAGTTTCTTAGAAATTACCCTGGGTTCCTTTGTCACCTTACGGACTATTACACACCTTGCTCTTGTAGTGATCTTTATTGGTTTCCCGCTCCTGAGCAGGGTAACAATGGTCTTGAAATTCCTCCATTTGTACACAATCTGTTTGACTGTGGATTGGTGGAGTCCAAGCTCTTTAGAGACAGTTTCGCAAGCTTTTCCAGTCTGATGAGCATCAACAACTCTTTTTCTCAGGTCCTCGGAAATTTCCTTTGTTCATGCCATGTTCTTTAAATAAACCAGAGCACTCACTCACACCTGATTGTCAGCCCATTGACTGAAAACACCATCAAATTGACTGCTAACCCTAGTGGCTCACATACTTTTTACTTTTATGTGAAAATCTGATACTGTTTTTGAGGTCATACTTATGCAGGTATATTTAAAAAAAAATCACAAACTTTCAAGCACCACTGTAAAAAATACGATGTTTCAAAATACAGTGGAGTGTGTCCCAAAAGAATCTCATTTTTGAAAACATGGTCTACCCCACAGGATTATTATGTGAAACAGGTGTTGACTGCCTTAAAAAAAAGACATTATGTGTGAACGAAGCCTTCAGTAGCTTCTTCTCTAAACTCTTGTGGGTTGTGCGGCATTTCCCACGACTATCCCTGACAGAAATAGTTTTCTCCCCCGCTCCTGCAGTGTAGTGTGAGAACTGGTCGCAGACAGTGATGCAAGTCCACATCTTGACAGTGATGTAGTGCGAGCTGCCATGCCTGCCTACAAAATCTGCATATTTCATTTTTGTAAAATAAATTGTAGCATATCTCGCCAAAACTTGTGCATTATTCATTACTTAATTGTGAATATATATTATTTGTTTAAAACGTTATTTAAAGGTGAATTTGTGAGTTCTTTCTTCAGGTCAAAAACTCTGGAGGAGACATTGCTGTGGCTTGTGTCCCCTGATTCCCAAGAACTCAATCACAAGCTCAGTTTGGCAGCAGCTCTCACCAACACAGCTCCTTTTCAGACTGCAGGTGTTGAGAGGCTGTTCTCAGTCCTGAAGCTGGTAAAGATTTAAGAATTATAGGATGACAGAAAGAAGCTATAACAACTGCTATATAAAACTATAGTGGTCTGTTGTATTTGACTGGCTCAGATATCAACAGATATCTTCAGCTTGCATTGAGGACTACATCCTTAAAAATCAATGACATTTTTTCAGTCAAGACCCCATTTAGAAACAGGCTGACTGACCGTCACCCACAGGTTTCCTGCTGGGTGGCCATTGATGGACCTTAGCCTGGGATGTTGGAATGCAAAAGATTCATTAGAAGATTTTACAGGGCCAGAAAAGCTATAAAAGTGAAATGTTACGAAAAGTGAAGGGCTGCGATATTGCAGTTGAAATAAATGAAGAAATTCTCGGTCTGTCTCCTTTATGTCCTTGGGTTGTATTTTCCAAAATAATTACATGTGTATTGCGTGTTTATTCTTCCTACGTGTACAAGTTAAGGTAATCCACATCTATTGTCATTAAATCACAAACATGGGATTTGGTGAAATGAATACATTTTTGATTACAAGAACAATAAGCGTTGCGAGCTTTCTTTCACACATATGGTACAGATAATGGTTGAAAACAACATTAAAAAAAAACCCCAGATAGCAACCAAGACCTCTGAAAACCTAGGGAAAATCCTGAAATGGAGATTACAAAATAAATCGATTAGGCCTATGCCACTATGGCATAAGAGTATCCTTGCTAGCATGACTTTAGACATGTTCAAGCAGACTGACTGCATTTGTTGAACTGCCTCCTTACCCAGCATGACCTTTGCAGGCTAACAGCCAAGCCAAGGTAACAAACATTAAAAATGTGGAAATGTCAAATTATGTTACAGCTCACTTTTGGTCGACAAACATTTTTCATAATTTTTGGTAGCTTTCCAGAATTCAGTCAGAGCAATATCTGATGGGTTTTAGGGGCCACCTCACATATATACACACACACACACACACACACACACACACACACACACTACATCTGGCAGTCTTTAGCATACATGGAATGCTGCCTTCAAATCCTGCTAAAATGAGGCACAGAAGAAGACACTTTTCTTATAATATACAACGTAAATTACATTACACTTGCAAATAAAACTTTTTATGCCTGTTTACTGTCTATACGACACAACTAAACTAATAAATAACTTTTAGTGTATTTTGGTAAATGTGTTCTGGGCTTGGAGTACACAAGTGTGTACAATTAATTAGTGTCTAATCATACACTTTTAACCTAATCTATTTGCAATTTCCAGTAAGAATGTTCTCAAATATAATGCATTTGAATGTCCCAATATTATTTTATTTTTTACCTTGGGGTAAGTGATGATAAAGGCTACCCAGCCAGCTAGGAGGAAAGTGCTGAAGATAATGGTGGCCATGTCTTTGAGCATGGAGTCCACAGGTGCTTCAGAGCGGGTTGAGCGAGGATGCTTCTCCTGGAGAGCATGGACAGGAGGGGGCAAGGGGCTGCTATCCTCCATCCCACTTTCATTCACCTTCTGTTTCAGGGAAAAGAAAAATGAGCAACCACATGAATCAGTGAGTGTAAAAGGAAATGCCTGGCAATTTTACAGGCAACTCAATTTATGCACATTCCCATGTAAAGTAACCCAGTAGAATGAGTTGGCTTTCAAACCAGTGGAACTGCAGACAAGTTCTTTAAAAACAAGCAATGGCACCATCCTCACCTCCTCAATAGTTTGCTCTGTAGCAGGAGGGATGACGTTGCTGTGCTGACGAAGAAAACCTTCTGGAAATTTTTCCAGAATCTTCTTATGAGCCTCAAGTGGAGTCTCGTGATGACCAACAAAAAAAAAAAAACCAGATTATGTTTACAAAGTTGGGCCTTATAATTAACATAGAAAGCAAAACCAGGAAGTCTGAACTGCTACTAATGTACACATTTACAACGTATAAATATACATCAGTAACATTTACAGTGCAGTTCTCACATTAATAATTATAGGCATATATATGAAGTTGCATTACAACAATCAAGAAGAAAAAACATTTTTTTTAAAAACCCAAATAAAACAAAACAAAAACAAACCAGAAAAACAAAAACACAGACAACCCACATGTACATCCACCAGAGGGCAGTATGACCATGTTGTACTCTGCAAGCTTGCTTCTGGGGTACAAACAATCAGAGACCAGACTAGACATTTCAGACTTGGCGTTATTTCTTCTACTACCAGTGTACATTTCACATCTTATTCAATGAGAAGTGACCAGAAAGTGGGCAGAATGAGGTCACTATATAAAAAAATAAAATAAATAAATAATTAAAAAAAGTGTTTCGGTCTGCCCAATTTGTCACAGTGGAATGCGTGCAAAAGTAAAAAAACACAAACATTTCCAATAGCATCCACCTGCATACCAGATTGCCAGCTGCAGTTATAAACCTGCAGTGGTTTTAAGTTTGTGTTCCTTAGTGTCAAGGGCGTAACTGTGCCTATGCAAGCATGGGAGAACAAGCAGCAAGCGTGGGAACTCAGAGCTCTGAATTGATGTCTTTTAGAATCTCAACGAAAGTTTATCAATGAAAGAAAGTTAGCCTTGCTTCCCGGCTTTTGACATAACTGATCAAAAACATTGATAATTATATAAGATACCTATAAGTAGGAGGTAGTTCCTCATATAGTTGACACTGTTCCGTTCCTTCAGAGCCGCATTGAATTTGACACTGGTGCTGGGAGTGATGACACACTCTTGGTCCTCCTCCACACTGCCCTCCTGGCTACTAGGACCCTCCAACATTGGAAAAGTGCTACCACGTGGCTGAAGGATACACACACAAACACAAAAATTATATTATTTTTGTGCTACTTTATTCAAATAATGAGTAGTTTATATAACAATATGACAGGTTGAAAATGTACGTGGTCTTGCGTGTGAGACGAACGTTTTCTCATGTCATGCAGTGTTGCGCAGCAAGCAGCAAAGTTATTTGACTCGATTAACTTGAAAAAAGCTAAACGATTTTTCTTAACTTCTAGCACTGATAAACTGTTGTATATTATTAGCATACACAATATATATTTTTAACACATCTTGTGTGTCAAGTCAGGTCTCTATCCTGCTCTTGGTTCACGTCGGAGTTGATCCTAAAACGAGTTGGCATAGGAGAGTCTCAGAGAGCATAACAGGCAGTGGAGATTTATTTTGCATTTATTCTGAATATGTCTAGTCCGTATTTGAACAAATCAGGGCTTGAAAAACAGGTAAGACACACGTGAGGAAAGTGTGCCAAGTGAGGGAAAAAAAATCGTTAAAATACACCTGATAGTAAATTGTTATTTAATTAAGCCTTGTGAAGAGAGAGTTCTGTACTGTAGTACAGTACTGTTTATTTAATTGCTGCAAAGCATTAAAATACGTTGTCTATAATACATTAGAATATATATAATACATTCATTGACTGACAGTGAAAACAACCAATCACAGAGCTTTATTTTTATGAGACATTTGTGAAAATGGGGCTTTAACAAATCCACATACAACAGCCTGGAAACAGCATGCTGTTCAAACGGCAAAGATGGGATTCTGAGAACATTGCATACCTTTTATTTTCAATTAAGTGACTAAACTTTGCTCCTAAGGTGTCCATGTTTTTAAAAGTTTGTTTCCCTGTTGGACTGAAAAGCAGTGTTTGGAAGTGTGTACACACAGAGATGCTGATAGCCAGTGAACTTGTAACCACCAAAATGTAAAAAAAAAACCCAAAAACAACAAAAAAAAACAAAAACAAACCAACAATATAATGCAATTTCCGGACTATAAGCCGCTACTTTTTTCACATGCTTTGAACACTGCGGCTTAAACAATGATGCGGCTAATTTATGGATTTTAACGAGCTTCATGCCGCCAAAACATTTAACCTTGTCACATCGGACCAATGAAATTACCCAACAGGTCACAGAGCACCAATGAAACCGTTCGAATTAAATCAAACGCACTCGCACTAAATTCTTCAGATCAGTCATTTTGTGCTTCATGCACACCCCCTCATCATGGAAAACACACGAAGAAATGCATATGATGCCGCTTTCAAGTTAAAGGCGATCGATCTGGCTGTCGAAGAAGGAAATAGAGCTTCTGCATGTAAGCTTGGCATCAATGAATCGATGGTGAGACGTTGGAGACGGCAGCGCGAAGAACTGACTCAATGAAAAAAGACGACAGAAGAGAAGAAGAAGAGAGACTGAGGAAGTGTGTGACGAAGTACCGGTAATTCTGAGGCTGTTCAATTCCGACACTGAAGACGATGACGTTAGTGGTTTTAGTGCGCAGGAGGAAGATGAAGATAGCGATCAATGACTTTTCCTGGTAGGCAACTGTATTTTTTTTTTTTTTAACCAGCCGTGTTAGATGTACTGTTCGAATAAAAGCATTTACGGTACATATTTAATTAAAAGTTAAAAAAATGCTTGTGTAAATATCTCATGTTACAACGTGGACACCTGCGGCTTATAGACAAGTGCGGCCTATATATGTACAAAATTGTTTTTCTTTTTTAAAGTTAGTGGGTGCGGCTTATATTCAGGTGCGCTCAACAGTCCGAGAATTACGGTACTTTAGCCGGTTGTTAGGGAGGCTTCTCACTAAATTCAAGATATACATCAAGGACACTAATGAACTGGTCCAGCTGTATTGGGATTAGACAAGTACTGTGATTTTTCATGTCAAAACTCTTGCTGTAATCTAAACATGGACTTCCACCTGCGTCACCGCAGCCCATGTGGTCCGGAGCCAAATTACTGACCCAGGGTTATGAGGCAGTCACTCTGACTATTTGACATAAGCAGGTACATGTGCACAAGAAATATTCACTCCCCTTATTTGCTATTGTTTGTTTTGAACATCAATTTTCTGCTCCACCGAGTTGCAGTGTGCAGTTTGACCAACTAAACACCAGCCTACCGAAAACTACACTGGAAGTATACGGATATGTTTTACTCACCACAACAGTAACTCCATCATGCACCAGAGACGGAGATGCATAGAGGCTTGTGGAGTACTTTCCCACATAGAGGGTGGACCTGTGGAGGTAAGAAAATTTTTTTGTTTTTAAATCACATTTATATTCCAGGATTCTACACATACTTAAAAAAAAGTGTGTGTTTTTTTTCTTTTTTAAAGATTAACTGTACTATAAGCACATTTCATGAAAATCAGAATGTAAAACTTTGATGTGATTTCATGGGAAAATTCCTATGACCAGAACGTGATGCAGATCTTGCCACATATGGCATATTTGAGCATTAACCTCCTCAATATTGAGCAATAACTTGTGTTATGACAGCCTTAAAAAGACTCGAGATGGGACTTGTGGTACACATCATTACTTCAGTGCAGTGTGTCGAAATGTCGAAGATTATACCACAAATCCAGTCAGCTTCATTATTTCAAAATTACCCAGATTACTAATTCAGGTCTTTCGTGATCATTTCATGGACAGAGGCCTTTATATTCTCTTATGCCACAAGGTGTGTGAATTCTAAAATCTTATTGATCAGGTGTGGATTCATTTTCTGTAACAGCATCTGTGACACTTGCTCAAATCAAATCACAGTTTTATATTAAATGCACTTGTTCAGACATTTTATTGATTCTGTAGCAACCGCTCATTCACAGAGACTTGTATGGCTGACACGCCATATAATCCAAGGCCAATAATAAATGGATAAAAAAACTGATCCCATTGAAAACATTCATCATTGATTTTGTGAAGTGTTTTGTAAGGAGACTATATAGAGTCAAGCAGGCTTTCTGGTTTCTTGGTAAAAGGACAAGCTGTATGGTTTCTTTTTTTGGTCTAATTAATTTCATCAGGGAAAAAAAAAGAGAGTCTAGTGAGGGGATATAGAGGAGTTTATAGCTGCAATAAGTGATAACAGGAACTAACTTTTGGACAACATTACATTACAACAGAACATTAAATGTAGATTACGTTAAATTAACTGGTGAAAAGTATGAAGTGCTGTTTGTTTATGAATAAAAAAAATTGCTGGCCAATTAACTTGGTACAAGAGGAATAAAACACTTTGGGAGGTGCTGTTCATGGAAAAGGATCAACTTGGGGGTGGTAATGCACAACACCAACCCATCGTTTATTATTTTCCCATAACAGCATATCCCAAAGTGTTTTTATTCCTTACAAAACCCTTTAAAAAATCCTATACCTCACACCACATAGAAAACCAGCCAGAAATAGGGCAGCAACTGAACACTGTATTGAATCATTGAGCCTTTAAAGGAAAATTTATGCCGTTTAAATGCAAATCAATAAGGAACAAGGAAAAAAGAAACTTCAAATGGAATCAACCTTCAAAGCATTTCAAGAGGATGGCAAAATGAATGTCTGAAACTGCTTACATGAGTTTGTCCTCGAGCTTCCTCTCTTGAGGGAAAGGATACTTCCACTGTGTGATACGTCCCACCTGGCCTGAGGTGAAGGTAAGGTAGCGCAGTGTCTCCACGGCCACGTTGGTGTGTGGAACCTTGCGCAGACCCTCACGCTGCCACATGTATACAGCCACCACGGGAGAGTCATAATTCTGCACCCACTCCACCGCTCCCGTCTCACTGTCTACAGTCACCACCAGGCCATCACCATTCGAAACAAAGTGGGCCATCTCTGTTGATTAAAAAAATATATATATAATAAAAAAAAAAAAGAAGAAGTTAGAAATTAATAACTTACGATATCTTACTATATTATGCTAGAGTAGTATACAAGATTTGCCAATTCTTCAGAATGACAACTATGTGTAAAGTACAATTAACTTTTTTTTTTAAATAATCACCACTGCGTAATCCATTTTGTCAGCACTTTCTGTTTTATGTTATATCACTCACAGACATGGCCCACTATGAAGACAGACAAGAGACTATAAAAATTGCTTTTATGTGCAAGCATGTACAGTATCAATATCACATTCCTTTCCTTCAAGAAATATACAATGTTAGCTCGTATGGTACACCGTTAACACGAGAGCTTGAATTTAATAAACCAGTAATAGTGGAACAGATCAAATATTTTTGCTGACTGGCTAGGTAGGAAATACAGATCTGTGGTAATGGCCATACTTTTCCACAGAACTAGGCAGATAAATTAGCATAAAAAGATGGCCAATTATCTTTTTTTTTTTTAAAGAATCAGGAACACGCATGTAAATATCAATGAAATTTAACTAAAAGTGGTGATCAAAGCTGTTAAAAAAGCCTGCGTACTCCGCAGTGACCAGGCATTCAAACTTATCAAGAAAAAAACAAAAACGCTAAAATATATTACTCAAATAATATCTTCTTGTGTGGTGTGAGCAAAGGAAACCACAGCTCATTGCCCAAATATTGGCCAACAACTTAGTTTTAAAAGATGCATATGGATACATAGACTCCTCCTCTTACATAGCACCCATTAATAAAAAGGAGAACCACCTCTGCTCTCCCTACTTCCCCTGGCTCCTGTGTCCTCATCCCCTACCCCATCCACCCGGGTTATCACACCAGGATATGTAAAGAAAAGCATCTATTGTGCAGTACATGATATTCTTCATGGAACTATTTATGCTAATTAGAAGAATCCAAAATCATACTATATATACCAACCCGAAAACTTAACAGAATGAGAAAATAAGTGGCTCACGGTATTTGGTGTCATCGTCTGGAAGTGTGGATGCATAATCAGAGTACGTGGCATTCCACCGCAGTTCTCGGCTCTTGGTGTCATACATGGTGATAGTGTACTCTAAAAATTCAAATTCAAATTGAAAAGAGAAAAAAAGGGTACAATATGATCATTGCTAGGAACAGTATACATAACATCAGAGGAAGCTGGCTCTATTAAAAATGTCCTGAGAGAATAACAGATATCATCATTTTTACACTCAAAAAAAGGATTTTCAAGAAAAGAAAAGAGCCTTGTTTCTAGGGAGAACGAGTCTTATTTTTTGTGTAAAAAGAAAACCAATCTTATCAAGCATGTTTTGCATTAGAAAAGTAATCTTATTTGAAGAAAATATATCTAACTGTGTCTTAATAAGATATTCCAGCTAATATTAAGCAAGATGTAAAACAGTAACAAGGTACAACAACGATTTTTATAATATACCAACAGAGGAACAAGATGGTTTTCCTTATTTTAAAACTAAGACCACTTGCACACTTACATTTTTCAATGCAGCTGTGTGTCCTGGTTATTTTTAAATCCACAATGAACTACATTACCCATAAGCCCCAGCATGGCACACGACCAGATCAGATGTCCCACTGATCACTCTGATCATTCTGTCTTATTTCTATAGGACATTCCAGTTTTTCAGCACTTAACGGTCAAGCTTCATTGCTGTCATGTTCATGTGTTATCGTGTGTCCTACAGTCCTATAGTCATGCATGTTTTTGCCTCGTGTCTATTGTTACGTTTATAGTTCTTGTTTTCACAGTTTTGGTTGCACGTTTTGCATAAAAATCTGCACTTGCATGCGCCATCCTCTACAATCCCTGACACTATGTTGCAGAGTTTTCCATGTTTCAATAAAAATGCTAAAAATAACAATGCTTCTGGTGTTATTGTAAGCTTTTATTATTATTATTATTAATCTTAGATTAAGGGATACATTCTTAACATCACCTCAATCAAGAGAGCAAAATAGTTTATCTTGAATAACTGAGTTTTCATTGCTTGTAAAAAGCACAATAAGCTTAACTGTTGACATTTTTGTATAGTTTTAAGATGCAATAGCATTTTAGTGACTAGATATTTGTGCTATTTTCAAGAATTCTTACCAAGTTAGTTTTGCTTACCCCATTGGCAGATTGTTTTTGCTTTGCTTGATTTTAGTACACTTTAATTAGATTGAAATGCGTCTTGCTTGCTTCAAGAAAGGCATTTGTTTTGTAGTGTACTGACTGGCTAAGAAATGCATCTCTGTATAATGTTCTGTATGGATACACCATCTCTGCACTGCAAAGCCTTCTTATATGTGCTGGTTATTAAGGTCTTATTCTACAGTCTGGCACTCTGACTGTATACAACAGGTGCCCAAAAGGTAAAGATTTTAATTGCCCCGAAACAGACCCAACCTTGCTTGAGCGAATAATCTCAGCTGATGTATGCAAGAACTGCTGCTGTAATCATTAAGACTGTCCTTTGCTCATCCCAGGACTCCTATTAATAATATGTTCATACTGAACGCTGATTTAACATGGTACGGTTTGCCTTTGCTCTTCAACTGCAATGATTTATAATCCCATGATCTGTGGACACCCAAAAGAGGATGGATGGCTATCAAGGTTTCTTCCTCATGTAGCCTCAAAATCCTTGCCTCTGGTTCTCTAGGTATTTATATCTACATTCTGTAAAGCTGCAGTCACAATGTGTATTGTAAAATAAACCTGAATTTAAATGAAAATTTTCCATGACAAGACATGACGCTATTCTCACCTGTGCGACCTAGATAAAGCAGCGACGAAGACGCGCACAGTGTCTCAGCAAAAGAGGAGGTGAGAGTTTGCTGCTTTTCTCCTGTCAGCAGATCTACCACATACCACACGTCCTGTTTCTTACCTGGAAGAAGAGAAAAATGCAGAGTGCACATGTGAGGACATGATATACAGGTTGTGCCACAGCACTAGCTACAAATTACTCATTTACAAACATTTTGGACTTCTCACAGAGCAGTAGGTTAATAGCAGATCAAAATAGCAGTCAACTCCAACGACATGGTCAGATATCTTACGAGAACGGCATAAGATCCCACAGACACGTGCTCACTACTTCCCTCTTCGGAGGAATTTTCTATTTTGACTACAGTTCACAGCTGCTCTCAGTATAGTTAAATGGCATTAAAAGGAAATTCAAATGCAGAAAATGTCTCATACAACATTACCTCAAGATATGCACCCATATTTGTCTTTGTTAAAGTGTGTGCACTTTTCCTAAGGACATTATCCTCTCTCATCTAGACATAATTCATCCCTGAGTGTTAACTCCAAAATAATTTTGAACAAAGTAAGATCTTCTCAGACGTGAAAAGAAACAAATGAGGCAATACAGACAAACATGTATAAATCAAAAAGGATACTGATTGAGTGAACCAAGTAGACTTCCTTGGGTTGACCTAAACCACAGACTATGCTAAGCAGATTCTATCATTAACGTTTTGAAGATCCATAGTGTTTGTTGGGTGGTGGCTTAATCTGCTGAAAATTATGCCTACATCCTCTTTGGGTGGTTAATGGTATACAAGATGGTACATCCCTACAACAGCCACTATATATTGTGGATTAGATCCTTTTTACAGACAAGCACAATGAGGGGTGGGAAGTGATTTGACCTGTGCATGTTGAACTAAGAGATTATGATGAACAGTTAAGCCAGTTTAGAACCAGCCCATCCTGCTACTATGAATAATGCTGTTTATTCTAACAGCAGGTCGCGCATGGAACGATAGAAAATGTCTGAAGCTGTTGAGATATATTTAGTCAAACTTGGTGACACAGTACGTCAGTGGTATAGGATAATCAAATAAAAGGGCAGAGAAGCAAATGTTGGGGACAGCAGTGGAAGAAAAGGGAGCGGCACATGGTCAAACAGGGATAAACCCAAACGCTGTGTTTATATCTCGGGGGGGAAACCCACTACCACAAGCAAAAAAAGAAATGCTAATGCTCTGGCCACATGCACATTACTTTTGCATGTCCCCTACATCTCAGGTGATAAATAATGATAATTCAGGGCTATAACTGACAGGAATGTTCATGTTAACTGCTTTTCAAGTGTGCCTCGCCATATGGAATTGCTCTCTTCAAAAAAGTAGTGTGCTGGTGGTCATTTTTCACCTTACCCACAAGGGATTTTTTCTAAACAAACTGATAGACCAGTGCACTCATTTGCATTTATAAACCAAACATGTTAATGTCACCCATGTAAAGGATTCCATCAGAACTGCGGCAAGGGGAAGCCTGGACCAGCTCAGGAATGGTGAAGGGCAGTTTCTGTAATGAAAAGAATTATTATTTTTTTATCATTGATTAGGTCACAAACAGCTCACTCTCATATTCATGAAAAAATTCATTTCCCGTGAATGTGCCTGCGCAAAAGCCCCACATCACAGTTTAATTTCAGCTTGTGAAACTACATAAGAAAACAAGAACTACTCTTAAAGTAACATTTTTCCACTATAGATTTGAGCTTTCCTCAGAAAAAGGAAGCGTCATTTCTCTCGCTTGCTCACTCACCGTCAGTCCCTCATTGTTCTTCCCACCTAGTGAGTACAGGCTTCCATCATTAGGGTCAGGCAGAAACGCAGGTCTGCAAAAAAGGCAGATTCTTTTTTTTCCCCCCATGTAATGGTTGTACATAATATTGCATACAGGAAGAATCGTGCTAAATCAGCAACTTCCTTCAACAGAGTAGTTCCTGTATTCTTTCTTGAACACAAACATACACTGAGAGCAGAAGAGTACTTACTCAGCCACATGGGTTGGGACCTGAAGAACAGGATCTGCATGGGAAAAGAACATAACTGCATTTCAGTTATGTGTAAATTGTATAATCATGGTAGTATTCAAGTCAGCAAGCAGCTAAGTAAAGATAAACAATCGGGGGAGTAAAGGACAATAGACAGTGAAGGTACTGAACACTTTACTCTGCTGAGCTCAAACACTGACACTGACACTTTGTTATCGTCCTGAAGTTATACCCATATGTCTGGGAGAATTAGTCCATTAGCTGTTTGGCATTCCTGCTGGTCTTAGCTGAGCATGAATATTTGCACTCCTTACAATGCACTTTACATTGAAGCACCACAACTCAAATATTTGGAATCTTTATAACTGATGAGTGGGTTAGAGAGAGATCAGAGGCAGAGAGATCATAGGCAGAGAGAGAGAGAGAGAGAGAGAGAGAGAGATATACAGAGAGGGAGAACATTTTTGAATGCTAATATCAGAAAGGCTTTGGAAATCAAATGTACAGTGGTGTGAAAAAGTGTTTGCCCCCTTCCTCATTTCCTGTTCCTTTGCATGTTTGTCACACTTAAGTGTTTCGGAACATCAAACCAATTTAAACAATCAAGGCATCACTTAAATAGGAGCTTAATCACTTAAATACTGTGTCAAGCAGCTCCTATTTAAGTGATGCCTTGATTGTGAACAGGTGTGGCAATAATCAGGCCTGGGTGTGGCTAGAGAAATTGAACTCAGGTGTGGACAACCACAGTTATAGTATGTTTTAACAAGGGGGGCAATCACTTTTTCACACAGGGCCATGATGGTTTGGATTTTTTTTCACCTTTAATAATAAACACCTTCATTTACAAATTGCATTTTGTGTTTACTTGTGTTGTCCTTGACTATTGTTTAAATTGGTTTGATGTTCCGAAACACTTAAGTGTGACAAACATACAAAGGAACAGGAAATGAGGAAGGGGGCAAACACTTTTTCACACCACTGTACATGGAAAGGTGACTAGACAGTAATCACATAAAATATACAACACATACATCAAACCAGCAACTAACTAGGTGAATATAACAGGAAGGGTACACAGGCTCATGACACGTGTACTCACTGCTACTACTGCACAAACACTGGCTGGTAATAATGCAAACACATAAGGTTGGTGCCTGATTTTAGGGCCTGCCCACGTTGCTACCTGAAAGCCTGTGGATTCCAGCATTATTACATCTTCTGCTTCTTTAGCCAGCAGGTGAGACCTGCTAAGCTAGTGCATCTGGTTACTTGTAACGCAAGTGTCTAAAACACCATATGTGCCACACAACATTACCGAAAAGGAATACCACATGCTAACCTGTTGGGCAGATTTTTGGGTTCACATTTAATGCATGTTAAAACGGGACATTGAGTATGGTCACACAGTGAAAGGAGGTGGGCATGACAACGTCCAATGCCTGACCTTGACGGCAGCATGCTGTCCGTGTCCTACTGCCTGGGTTAATAATTACCAGAGAACACGTGCGAGAGGAGAACATGAACATACATGATGGTGGTGCTGCAGCAAAGAGCCCTGGGGAAATTCACTGCTGCAATTAATGCACTAAAAACTGCTGCTCTTAGCTGAAAGTGCCCACTTATGAATTTTTAACCCAGACAGACCAACAGGTAAAACACATACATAATATGTGAATGATAAGCAACTGTATTTCAGAACTGCAACATTTCTATAGGCTTCTGCCATTGGTTAAGCTGAAGGACTAAAGACCAACTTGAGGAAATGGAATAAAGTCATGCATCGGTTGTTCACTAAAACAGATACAAGAGGCAGTGGTGGCTCAACCGTTAAAGCTGAGGGTTACTGATCAGAAGGTTAGGGGTTCAAGCCCTAGCACTGACAAGCTGCCACTGTTGGGCCCTTGAGCAAAGCCCTTAACCCTCTCTGCTCCAGGAGTGCGGTATCATGGCTGACCACCACTTCCTAACAAGCTAGGATATGCAAAGAAAAGAATTTCACTTTGCTGTAATGTGACAAATAAAGGATTCTTCTACTCTGGAATTTTTTGTTTTTGCTGTCCTATGTCATCCTAAATGATGGGGAGAGGAAAAGCACAATCTTAATGAAGAAGGAGATTACAGCAGAGTTATTGATGTAACTCATGGAAGCAATGTCAGGGCAATGGCAAAGTTAGATATTCAAACAAGTTAAACTAATCAGGGGAAGACGATTAAAAGTGCAGTAAATAAAAGTGTCCAGAAATGTGTGGGACTGAGAAGAAGGAAGACTGCAGCTTAAACTATTATTTTAAATTATTTTAAATTATTATTTTGCTCGGTAGTTCCTGGCACACATTTAACCTCTAAACACATGGAACTATGTGCCAGTGTTTTTCCACAGCTATGTTTAAATAGAGTTTTATGCCACAATTGAGTTTAATATACAAAAGTCGACAAACTTTCATTTGGTTACACTGCTAATAATCAATCCAGGCCAAGGGTGGGAAACTTATAATGGAGTAGGGGGTGCACTAATTAAAAGCTCACAATAAACGGACCGCTCCAATAAATCCAATCATTCGCCATAATAATACATAACCAAATTATTCATTTTGTAAGGTTTATTCAAATTAGCATTAGTGAGTGTTTTATTCATACGACTACATTAGTCAATTCAGGTAAAAAAATATTTTTTTTCCTAATGCTGTAACTTTATGCCAATAAACAAAGTACAAACAAATTACTATCATCTTTAATATGATCTACATTAAGCCTTCACAGCAACATAATTCTCATGACCAGGGGTACAAACATACTTTTTTTTTTTTTTTTTTTAAGATATACAATCAGCTTGATCGGCTTCATAGTGCCTTCAACAATTACATTTTCTGGGAACAATCACTTGCTGGAACTATGTTGTTGCCCATTTTTCCGGGAACCCTTGGCATTCAGAGTCCACCTTAAATTTCTCAAACAAACTTCAATGTGTTGCATAAAGCTGGCCAGTACACACTACTGAGACTGGGAAACAGTGATGAATAATACCTAGTAGATAAATTAGTAAGTGCATATAGGTGTCAATAAATACTGGAAGACCAAAACTAATAGATTAAATCAAGAAATGTAGTTAGGTTCTCCCTCATATTTGACTAATTGTTCTGCAGGGTGTTGTTGCACCCTAGGCAGTTAACTATCTAGTTCACAAAATATGACTGATCGCACTGTGAAAAAAAAATCACAGTACAAATTGCCAAAGAATCACCCTAAATACATTGTTCTTGCTACAGAGATCCAACTGAAACTTCTGCTTTCTGGTATACGCTCTTCCTTATGCAACTGCCTACTCGTGTGCTCAATGTAATGCAAGCTTCTTTTTTTTCATATTATTAAAGCAGAAGGCAAGAAAAGGTAAAAGGCATCAAGTTGAATTGGTCAGACCGTGCTTACCTTCCTTAAGTGTCCATTTAATAGAGCCAGAGCGCTTGCTGACGGCGTGCAGGTTTCCATCCAGAGTGGAAACAAAGAGTAAACTCTCAGGCAGGGAGACGCTGCTGCGACTGCAATGTACCTGCAGAATAGAGAGAATATGTAAACAAATATGTAATAATTACTTAAATGTATCTGTGGCAACCTATCAGGTGCCACATAGGTTGAATTCGATAAAAAAATAAAAAAAATTATTCTGGTTTGGACCAAAATTGGGTTTTCCCTCAAATTTACATTTACATTTATTCATTTAGCAGACGCTTTTATCCAAAGCGACTTACAAATAAGCAAAGCGATATATCAAATTTCAGAAGCCGTAAACCATTTCAAGAGAACAATGGGGAAATTATTTTATTTTGCTTGTAATCTTGCCACAAACGTCATGTTGGGAAAGGAACCAGACAAATGTGGTAAAGAACCAGTCACTCTGCCTAACGATGTCGAATAGTGCTTGGACCAGGTTGTTTGACAGCAATGAGCCATAGCAAAACTGCCATGCTGGCTGTCAAACTGTCCATGACGCTCCTGCACCACAGTCACAAAGGAATCTTTACACATGATTTTCTCTGAATCTTACTTTCAGGGGTAACCTGATTTTAAAATGCTATAAATTTAAGTATGATTGAGATGTATGTAAAAGGAAAAACATATTTCAGTAAGTGTAGTTTTCGGAAGCAGAAGTAGAAATGTCTACATTTCATCATGTGAAGGGTTGTCCTAGGCCACCACATATTTATCTACAAATCATTTTAATTGTCAGATGGAGTCATTCAGGATACTGAGACTAGCAAGGTGTGAAACAGTGGTACATGGCTAGAGGTAAGCACATTTGTCTTGCACCTCCAGGGTTGGGGGTTTGATTCCCACCTCCACCCTTTGTGCACATAGCCCGTTCTTTGGAGGTTTCCTCTGGGTACTCCAGTTTCCTCCCCAGTCTAAAGACATGTATTGAAGGCTGATTGGCATCTCTAAATTGTCCTTCGTGTGTGTGGGTGTGTGAGAGTCTGTGTGATTGCGCCTTGTGATGGGTTGACAAGGTGTTCCCCGCCTTATGACCCCAGTTCACTTGGATAGGCTCCAGGCTCTGCACGACCATGTGTGGGATAAGTGGTACAGAAAATGGATAGATGGATGAAAGAAACAATGAAATGATCTACAGAAAATGCGTTATAATTAAGTATAATTAGTAGTAGTTATTAGTAGAGACATCCAGAACGTCCTTGACTAAGATTGTAACATATCTCTGAATTATACAATGCTTAAGATATTGAATCACACATGGCATGCGAAAGGCTTTCGACCTCTATTGAATAACAGATCAAGCTCTTCTCTATGGAAGAGCTATAAAAAATGGCACAGGGAATTATTCACATAAAATAAAGTAGGCTGACAAGACAGTTTTAGCCCTGCACTAAGCCCATACTGTGGTGCCTTCAGGGAACGGGCTGGGTGGAATGTACTGGCTGCTAACAACAATGAAGCAATAGTTCTGGCTAGAGGACTAAAATAAAAAATAAAAAAAAGATTAAATCAGTTTGAGCTTTTGTAGCCCATGTGCTGTGTGGGCTGAGTAGCTTTCAGGACCATGTGGATGTCAATCCTTCCAGGTTTTTTCTAACTGGCCCTCATGGGGAAAACTGGACATGAGGGAGTACATTTGGCATATCTGGACATCTGGTAGATAAAAGAAGCATCTGAGAGAAACCGATGACTGGATGAAGAAAGACAAAAGAAAAAACATAATGAATAAAGTGTTGTTTTTTTATACAGCCTTTAACCTGCCAAGTACAGGACGGGAAACAAACTAAAATAACAGACATGATCCAAAGAGTAAGAGAAATAAGAAAGGAAAAACATATGCTGTAACAAGTGTATCAGGAAGCTCTTATCAGGCCAGGTTTGGGCCAGACAAAGTGAGTTGCGTACATATTAAAAGCCTGTGTTAACTGATATGCCTGATTCATTCTGTGGTTTTGGCACAAAGCAGAAGGGTGGAGTGGCAGAACTGCAGAATGTTCCCAGTTTGCCAGTCTCTGCTTCCTAATATCCACCTGCAATGACTTTCAGACTTAGTTAAACATGTGAAGCAGATGAGTGGATGAATGTGAAGCAAACATCCCTTAAGGAACATTTCAACAAAAACTCACCAACAGCATAAAACAACTGGAGACTAGTCAGGAGTTCATATTTTTATATAGCATGAATAAAAGTACAAAGATGAACATAAAGAAGATAACAAAATGCTCCCATTTGTAACGCATCACATGAAAATACTAGCAGCTTCTCTAATCCAATACTGATATACCAAAAATGATGTATTTGGCATACAAGGCAATGGCAGCATTCCTGTGTGAATGTAAGAGAAGCCAAAGAGCTCCCGTCTGGTATTATTAACAAAACTAAAAAGAAAGATGGGGGGAAAAATATGATTGAAATTCAAAATTCCCTAATTCCTCTTTGAACCCAGAACAATAGCAAACAACCATCTCTCTGGCTCAGTATCTCTGGCTCAGTGTCTCTGTGAACCACACACACATACACACACACACACACACACACACACACACACACACACACACATATATATATATATATATATATATACACACAAATAAAAGAAAACTATTAATGAAGTTTTAAGTAAATAAAAGATTAACTGAATAAAAAACACTTCAAATAACACAGCAAAAATTTGTCAGTGACAGTTTTTATTTCACTCTAGAGGCCACTCTCGTACTGTATAATGACAGCGAACCCTTCTCAGCCGCTCCCGCAACAGACGCAAATGGGGAAAAAAATATGTGTGGATTTTTGCACATAACTGATAGTTCTAGCAATCAGTTATCGGTGCAGATTAATTGGCAAAAGCAATCAGTCTGTCAACTGCTAATAAAAAACAATGGGGCATGCTGTTATAGAAAATAATCAGTGACAGTGTGGTGTTGATTTCCTGAATTGATTATTTTTCATTCTTTGCTCCAAAGAGTTTTATTCCTCTAATCCCACAGTAATTTGTCAATGTTAACAGTTTTTATTTATTAAAAAATGACATATTATACTACAGATTACAGTTAATGCTGTGGAACATTTGCAAAAACAATCTACGTGCACTTATCACTTACAGCTATAAACAATCACCCCTTCACCAGACTCTTTTTTTTTTCTCTCTTGAAGTTAAGATGACAAAAATGCTGCTTGTCATACTACCAAGACACTACAAAGTCTGTAGCCCTGAAGACATTCCTGTGACAGAAACATTAAAGTTACAGCATTACCTCAAACTGGTACAAAGCACAGACACTGGAGACTCTTACCAAAAGTGCTAAATAAACTCTCCTCACAGAAAACTTCACCATTTCAAAACACATTTTTAAATCAGTGTATGTGGATCGTCCACCATACAAGTTCCATAACATTACAAAGAGTGCATTAATACAAATCTGTGATTGATCTTCCAAGAGAACTACTGACCAGTCAGATTTGAGAATTCAGCAATGCTGCAGTATAAATATATAAACGTACAAAGACATACAAAACAGTCTACTTAGAAGTGGAATATGTTTTGTTCCACTTCTCTGGATTTGGTGTTATGGCTGCACGAACAACACACAACACACACACACAGACACACACACAGACACACACACCTGCAACATTTCCCACTCCACTCGCCTCACACAGCCCCAAAGAAACTTTGCAGAGAGAGCATAATTTATTCACTCCTTCGCTACTGAAAAACACGAATTCTCACTTTCTGAAGAACAGAGAAGCACCTGCAAGTCCCACAGCCCTCACTGACATCAGCAGACTGCAACTGTCTGTGTTCAGCTCGGTGCAAGTTGAATTGATGCCTAGGGCCTGACTTTGATGATATCCACACTGCCAAAAGTGGTTTTAAAATGCTGGGGTATACTTTGCGTAACCTCATTGCATAATACTGTACACACTGGATAGCATGGAACATTTTTGGCAGATCTTTAAATTGTACTGAAACAGGCTAGCTCGACATTAATTTAGCACAATGCTTGGGCACTGGATGCTTCATGGAGCTTGTAATTTGCAAGCCCTGCCCCAATAATTACGACTACACCAAGTTTGGATCCCTCTTAGTTCTTTTTCATTTTTGTCTCAGTAAGAACAAAGGCCTGACTGATCTCGAAAGAGCACTCTGCTCTGAGTAAACCATGCTTATAGACGTTTTATGAATGCAGGTCTGGATTCCTCTTCAGCTACAGAGAAGTCCACAAAATGGGAAGTAAAAAATGTTTGCAATAATGATCAAGAGTTTAAACATCGCTTCAAACAACAAACTATCGGGTATTAAAGATCATTTTTAAAATCAGTTATGGTCTACAGTTAGAGAAAATTCAAAAGGAGCTCATTTATACACAACTGAACTGTTCACAATTTGCAACAAACTATGTGCACTTCGGGTAATCGTAGTAGTGTCAAATTTTCGTTTCAATAACATTTAGCCATTTCTGTGATCAGTCGATCACTTCGGGATAACAATCACTAAGACTTGGAGCTGTAACAGGCATCAGATTGAACAGATTGTACTCATGGAAGGGAAATGAGTGCAAACTACACTGCCACTAAAAAAAATGTTTGTTTAATCCACCTAAAACCCAAAGCACAGGTCAATGCAGAATGAAACGGTTTCATATGCTCTGACCTAACTGAAACATCACAAATATATGTTAAAAAAGCAAAAGCTTGCAGACCTGCACCTGACTCGCGTGGCAATACTACTATACTCTGCACACTTTGTCTACACAGACTAGTTAATGCGCGATAAGACTTGGCCCAGAGGCCTCGGCAGACTGTTTACAGAGCAGCGGCCACGTGCTCGTGAGTCGGTCAAGTCATTTCTTATGCAAAGCCATGTGCTGAGATGTTCCACACAACACATTGCATATTCAGAGAAACCTGGAACTGTCAGTTTTTCCACCACTTGTAATACACAGGCTACATGAGGCCCACCCAATTCTGCTCCACCAATGTTTGGTCATTTTCCTGCTCTAACACACCTGGCTACCAGTTTAAGCACATCAAACTTCTAGTCTGTGAATAAACCCAAAATCTGCCCATGATGCCACCATGACATTGTACTAACTCCAAAACTCTGGGCTCTCTCACAAGCTAAGAAAGGATTTTTTTTGTATTCTATGTATAAATGACGCTGACAGCTATCCTTCAACCACTAGACTATTCACTTCCTGTTTTGTGAGAGTAAAACAATGGTGACTGTAATATCTTCGTTTGCTCTGTAGATTCCTTCACAAGCTTCTATTGGTGAAGGAGGAGGGCAGGATCAAAATGATGCCATTAATTCAATATCTGTCTCTAAGTATAGCATTGTATTTTTCAATCAGCCATATCTAAGAGCATCTGGACCATCAAGGCACGAACCAGTCAGCATTCTTCCTCTGTTTGTATATGTCAGCGTGTCCTCTTTTACGGCGTTTATCTCAGATAATGTGAACTCCACTATATAGTGCAGTTGAGAGCAGTAAGACTGTATCAGTTAATCTGACTCACTGTTCTGTGACTCCTGACTTGTGGTTCTTTCTGTTTTCTATCTTATACTACAGGAAACGTGTATCACTCAGTACATTTACATGGACAGCAATAATGTAATTATTGACCTTATTCTGAATGAGACAATATTGTGATCAAGGTGTTTACATGAGTTGCTTTTAGAATACTCCTTTCATGTTCCCGTTTTAAATGTTATAGAACATAGATTGATTAACGGCACACGTCATTACGTCCCCGCGCCACGCTGTCCGACGTTCCCTCCAGGATTTCACGTATCAACACACAGTCCGTCCTCATTATGGTACCGTACACAGTTTTGGCTGTTTAGTTTTACGAAAGCTTCAAGTGCAGTTAATTATTTGTCATGCTATACGTGCAAATAGATGACTGCTTGAAACCATGGGCTGTGTCCCAAACCGCGTACGTACCTACTATACAGCAGCACAGATACATGTATTTCACCTACTATACAGTAGATAAGTACGCAGTTTCGGACACAGCCGTGCTCTCTTGTTTGCCGTCAAACAGTTGAGCACTGCCATGTGTGTACGTGTCCCGTCGCAAGATGCGGTGAAAACTCCCACACGACGTTAATAATGTGATTAAGGTGTCTGTAATACACGCCCATAATGCGCCTAAAACAAAATTACTCCACACATCTTAATTCCATTTGTGTTTACTTTGAGTATGACTTTAGTCAGATTAAGGTCATTAAAAATTGCTTTTAACATGGTAGTTTCTAAGAGTATTGTCTTAATTGGTTTAATATCGGATTACTGCGGTCTATGTAAACGTACTGACTGTCAGCTCATCTTAAAATTACAGACACAAGTTACAAAGTGTCTTTGGAAGGTGTTGGGCCACAACAAGCTACCAGAACAGCTACACACATGCTTCACTCATCTTGTCTCTGAAGGGATTCCAGGAGATATTCTCTCAGTTGATGCTTTGGCGAGGAGACGCTGTCTAACACATTGGTCCAATAGTTCTGTTGGGTTGAGATCTTTGGGGGTGTCTTTGAAGGTAATAGCATGTGATTCATCAGTCGATACATGATACAGAGGTTTGTGTGTGTGTGTGTGTGTGTGTGTAAGAACGCTGCGGCCAAAAATGCTTGACTTTGCGATGGCTTTCTTTCCAAAAGTTTTTTGTGCCCCCTTTTATTTTTGTTACAGAAAACGACTCGAATTTGGCGAAACTGCAATTGTGCAAGATTGTTTTACACGGTCAATATTCCATTTGACACTTATCTGTATATGAACGAGGTGTTACTCATCTGTATATATCCATCTGTACATAAAATGAGGTGCTCATAGCGTACATATTACTATTATCTTTACACTTATTATATATCTATATCTATATCTATATATATATATATATATATATATATATGTATATATATACATAAAAAATAATTTCCATTCTATTCCTATTTAATGTATATTTTCTTATCTGTTGTGTGTAATTGAGCTGCTGTAACAAGGGAATTTCCCCAGTGTGGGATCAACGAAGATTGTCTAATCTTACACAGTGGTGTTTTTTAGTAAATGAGACTTTTTAGCTGTACTCTTCGATGCATGAGAATCGAAGTAGGCTTTGGCTGAATGCACATTGTGACGACGCCACACGACACGTCTCGGGCCGAACCTGCTGAAGACCTGTGGTCATTTTTGACAAACCGCGAGCTCCTGCGGCGCGTCCTTGATTTTTGCGGTCGTTTCTGTGACCTCAAAATCCCTTGACCTCGGAGGGACTGATTTGCATCGTTTCCGTACTCATCATGCCGGAGAAACGTTTCATCACAGGGTAAAGGTGACCAGTCAGAAGACCTTGGAATTGATTTGCAGTGACACTTCCGTCTAAGAGTATAAGTGGGCCCACAACCATGCCTGTAAAATAAATAAATGCCCCCACAGAAGAACGAAGTCACTGATGCTTTGTTTAATTAGTCACCCTTCGGTGTATACCAGAATTGGATACAGGCCTGCTTGTGAGTGATGCTCTTGAAAAGTCGCATGGAAACGGATAATGGCGCAGACTCCAGAAATACGGATAAATCCATTAGGCTACAAGAGGTGGTAAAGAACTTATTGTCAGTGCTCATTTCTTACTACAAATGGAAATAAGGAGAGAGGGAGAGAGAGAGAGAGAGAGAGAGAGAGAGAGAGAGAGAGAGAGAGAGAAAGAGAGAGACACTTTGTTATCTTGCCCATAACACTTTCTGAGCGTTAGCTGTTAAACAAGTTCCCCAGCTAACGTATAGATGTGGCTTCATGTGCGAGACTTCAGCACTAACAATCAAAGGAACCCGGCTTTCAGCTATTCCCAGTCATTAGTACGAGCAGGCTGACAATAACATGGCAGGTATTTCTTAACGTTAACGCACACGAGACACCAGCTTTCTCTCCTCATTGGGATTAGTCAACAAACTCTTCTAAAAAAGGATTCACGGCTATAAATGTAAAATACAGTATATATTTTTCTGTCTGTGTTCTTTGTAATTCCGCACAGATAGAGAATGACTGCTTAGCTGACTAAACCTCGGCACACTAACTTTCCTTTATAGTAAGTAGTGCACACGTCAGAGGGTCTACAAGCAGAACACTGAGCACACTCATTAGTGCACTAGTGTGTAGGACGGAAAACAGTACTGAATATCCAACGCGTACATTATTGTACTTACCCCTAACAGCAGGGTACTGAACAGCGCAATAGAAATGCACCACACCAGGGCCCTGCTACACACACCCCAGTCCATCTTCCACAACGCAAAACCAGTTCACATAGAACTAATTCATCACCTCGACGGTTCAATATATAAATATATATCCCCCCCGCCGAAGATTACTTCGACGCTAACTATAGAGACATATGATCGTCCATGCCGCTCGGTTTATTCCTCGCCAGCTGGCTACTACTACGGCGAATACATTTTCCAGAGAGTGCGCATGCGCACCAACGCTGCGGGCTGGCCTCGGATGTCAGTTCCGCTTACACCGGAAATCGCTCTGTTAACTTCAGTAGGCAGCTCGTGTGTGCGTGTGTGTGTGAGACAAAAGGGTATAAAAAGCTACACGCGGGCGCGTTTCTCCTCCACTGCAAATCAAAGAAATGATTATATATTTGTGCACAGATTGCGTTTCTAAATCAGGGCTTGGAAACGCGAACATCGACTCCGGTTATGTTCCTGAAATGACTTGATGCACGCGAGGACACGTGGACGGGGTAAGTAGCGTATGTCTCTTTGTAGCTTGGGACTTTTAACTAATGTGTATATATATGTGTGTATGTATGTGCGGATACTTGGTAACATTTGACATTTTGTGATTTATTGACTGTGCATGGCTTACCATCTTGTTAATATTATGTTGTAGGTTTGGATTGGAATATGAAACGTGCTGTTTAAAGCTGCATGGGAAGTGTGCAGTGCATGGTTCAACTTCCGGGATAGGGTCAGCCTTTAAGTTCTTTATAGATTTTTATTAATTTTTGTTTAAAAAAAATGCTCCAAATCTACTTTAGCAGTTGGTATTTGACCTTTAAATGGGTTGTAAGGTAAGCATTTTTCAGTGATTATTTGATTTTTATTTTTTTCCTTTTTCCCCCACTACAGGAAAAGATGTGAAGCCTAAAAGAAAGTCTATGTAAAGAACCCATGTTCTGCTCTAAAGGCTGAGAATATATAGATGTATCTGCAGCCTGCTTTGGATTGAGCTAATTGAAGACTTCTGGTTAACAGTAAGTTCAATGTATGTTAGATTGAATTAAATGTTGTGCTTTTGATAACACAATGTGTCTAATGTAATGTTTTTTATTTTTATTTTTTTGTCTTTGTAGGGTTGACTGAACTTTCAGACAAAAAGTTTTGTGGGAGAAGATGAATCTGATGCTTCAATAAACCATAAACTCCATGACCGTACACTTGGCTTCTGTCTTTTATCATGTTTGGTGGCACTGTCTTTGAACCTTTGAAGCCCTCCTCATGGCTCCATAGGCCAAGCAACAGTGCAAAATTAAAGGCTTGTTATAACTGGGGCTTCTTGGCATCACACCCCAAGTTGCTCTTTTAAATGCAAACTACAGTTTCCCCACAATACAAATGGTAGAGAAAGTAATAAAGTAAAAACACAAAGTAATTTTACCAAAAGCATTTATACATCCCCACACATTACCATTGTCACAGTATGGCTGAACACAATCACTTAAAACGGCAATCATTTTCACAAAGTGCAAAAGGTATGCTGAGCTGTTGACATAGAGAAGCACACAGATCATTTAACATTGGACTGAATTCCACGAACAATGGCACAGAAATATTGTGGTGGGTGTTTTCAAGTTAGCGGAAATGGACATAGTACTCTGACGTCTTTGTAATGAATTATGAAGTGTTGATTCAAAGCAACTGAAACACAGATTTGATCATTAGATAACTGATTACCAGTCCTGTTGGGTTATTTTTCTTGTAACTATGGATCTGTTTTTCTTTCATACTCTGTGCTGGTAACCAATATCTAGAGATCTTGGTTATGTATTTGTATTTACAGTATGTGGACTGGGCTTTTGAGTTGACATGGGAATCCCTGCTTCTTCTGACTGTTTACATGCCCATCAATATTCTGATCTTAATTGTAATTTGGTAATATTCTAATTAGTATTGAGTCATGTGAAGGCTGCAATCTGATTGCCTGATTCTAATTAAGACAATATTCTGATTCCCACCCATGGAATATTCCTGTTTTATTCTTAAATTTCTTGCATGTAAACTCCTTATTCAGAAAATACACTGAAAGTAGAGGTGTATGTGCATGCTCAGTCTGCAAGGAATTGTGGGTGCTAACAGATGATTTGCGGTAGGCTAGGTGTTTTGGAATGACAACTTGGGCATACTTGTATACAGAAATATTCCAATGCCTGTACGCATATAAATGTCATTCGGAATATGGCTGCAACCTGAATATAGACCTTAAACAGAATTTGGTGTGCATGTAAACGTACTCCGTGGGTCTAGCAGTGGTGGACATGAGGAATTTTCAAATCCATTCCAGGAAGTTCATTGCACTGAAGTTTCTGATTTTTGCTGCTAAAAAGGAACTGGATTATAATGGTGGCTTAGATAAGCTTGTGAGCTTCATCAAGAGTTTGAAGCAGTGAAATCTTGCATTACAGTAGGTGTTCAGGACTAGAGTTGAAAATCCTCGGTCTGTCCTTCAGTCATATCTGCAAATGTGGCTGCAGGCTTTCAGTCCACCCAAATAGTAGCCGCACCTATTAACTGATTGGAGATCAGCAGCTTAAACAAATGGAACAACAAGCGTAACTTGTGCTTGGTTCGAATGGAAACCTGCAGTCATACTAGCCTTTTGCAATTAAGATAGAACAGCCCTGGTCTACATGTTCAATCAAATCATTAAAGAATAGTTACAACTACAATCTGTATGAAACACAGTTTTAGTTAACACAAACTGACATTAAAAACAAATATAGAATCTTTGTAAATCTTAAAATCACATCAAGAAAATAATCACACCATAACAAACCACATAAACTGAGATGATCAGGCAATGACTTGTACATTCAGATGGCTTCTCCATAGTTCACAATGGCATATAGGTCCATGGTAAAGACAGTTCCAGAAAAGTTATGGTTAAGAAGTCAAAGTCTACAGAGAGCGCCTTGTTTGTATGTACTTGATTAGCCAGCTTTAGGTAGTGCCACTTCTGGGGCAGATGGGGTATTAGCTGGTGTCCTTCAACACAGTGAAATTGATCTACTTGCATAATTGTATAGACACATGACTCAGGCAGCAAAGAGAGTTGTGAAGGTTGGCGTCAGTACGGTATTGGTTATCCTTGAGAAAGCACATTTGCACAAAGCAATTGATAATCATGGCATACACAAAATTCCACAAACATACTTTCACTAGTTTACATTATTGAACGAATGCTGAAAGTGGCACACACTCAGTTAGGACCATTTTAAAATATCCTATCAAAAGCCACTAGCGGGGACAGGATTTGAAAGGAGTGGCATGGGATTCTCTCGGTTGGCCTTCCACCCTGGCTTGCAAAGGAATGAGGTAAAAAGCTTCTGACACACACGTTGCCTTCAGTAGTATAGTACCTATCACACAAAAGCAGCTTATTGCTGCAAACAAATACTCTCATCAGACATTTGATTAGGAACACCTGCACATTCATACAATTCTCCAATCAAACAATCTTGTGACAGCGGCACAACCAAAAACTAAAAATGATCCAGATACAGTGTAATATTTTGAGTATTCTTCCTCTCCTTACAGCAGTCTTCCTGCCAGCTCAAACCTGTCTGGCCATTCTTCTCTGACCTCTCTCAACAAGGTGTTTCTTCCCACAGATATGCAGCTCACTCAATGCGCCCCCCCCCCCTAAATTTTGTGTAACCTTTAGAGACTGTTGTGTGAGAAAATCCCGGGAGACCTGCAATTTCTGAAACACTTAAACTAGCCTATGTGGACCAACAACCATACCAAGTCACTGAGATCACATTTTCCCCCAGTCCGAAGTTTAATGTGAATAACTGAAGTACTTGATCTATTTGTGCATAATTTTATACACTGTGCTGCTGCCCCATGATTGGCTTATTGAATAGTTGTAAGAATGCGCAGGTGTTTCTAATAAAGTGGTCTGTAAATGTATAAGAGGTCTCCAACCCAGATGTTTTCCGTAGCCATAGCTGATTTTAATCCAAGGTTAACACTGCCAGAACTGCCTCTGTATGTAAAGCATTATTCAGCAGAATTTAACTCAGTTCAAGGTCTAATACAAATGCATTAGTCTACTACTATGCATTTAGACACACTCATGTTTCCAACTAATCTTCATTTAAGAACATAACATGACAAGTGCCCTTGGTTGACTCCCCAAAGTCTCAAACGACAGTTTTATCAGCCTTCAAAAGTCATCCGCAGTTTGTTCAAGGTCCAAGGGAGCCACATCTTTCAAGGCATCGGTCGTCACAGTAGCTAAGTTCATGCTGGACCGTGTGTCCATGGCTGAGTGCATGATAGGTAACCACACGTCGTCCATATTTGGCATGACAAATATTTTCTGTGATGGGTAACAGAAGAGAAGCAATGCTCAGATGAGAAATTAACATTTGTAAGACATTCAGTGAGTTCCATGTTTCTGAATGAACAGCAAATAAATGTGGAATTTGTTTTTGCACTACTGAAATAAATACAAAGAAAATTGAAATGTTATATGTTTAATACATACAAGGAACAACTCAAGTTTGTGTCTAGAGAAAATCTAATTCAGTGTAGACCAATGACACACACACACTATATATATATATATATATATGTGTGTGTGTGTGTGTGTGTGTGTGTGTGTGTGTGTGTGTGTGTGTGTGTGTGTGTGTGTGTGTGTGTGTGTGTGTGTGTGTGTGGCTGTACCAGGGATTCAAAAGTAAAGCCAAAATGTCTCTGAGGCCCTCTAGTGGCTGGCAACAGTGCAGATTTTAACTTGTTTTTTAGGTGACATCTCTAAAATATTTTAGGAATAGTGTTAAGTTTTCTTCACAGGTTCAGTTGGCCCTGTTATGTACCATAATATACTCCTTACAATAACCACATTTGATAGGATAAGTAAAGGGCCGTGGTTTATGAGGTGATCGAGAGTCTTAGACATGGACCATTGAGACTCAAGAATGCATACATACTTTCCAACATGCACATAAGGCTCTTGACATTTCTGTAGCAAAGCCATGTTCTGTTCTAATGGACCCTCAGTGGTGAGTTTTCCAGTATGCTACTCACTTTGTTGAAGCTAGCTTATTGTACTAATATTATAACTAGTAAACCGATGTGATTAAACAAAGTGATGGCATAAACCAAGTCAGCTAACACTAGCTAAATTTCATAACAGGTGATTGACATTATGACCTTAGATAACACTTGAAGTAGCTTGGTAAGGTTACTTTTTAAACAAACTTAACCAACAGAACAAGCGTAAAAAAAAAAAAGTGTGCATTTTTCTATTCAGATGGGTGACTTACTGCAGGTGTCTGAGCTAGACAACATATAGGCTAGAAAACATCCTACTTTATTGCACAATTACACACTTAAGACTGGTCTTATGGATCACAGATTAAGCCTAGAAATAATAGGCTGATAATCCAAGCCAATATAAGTGGTAAGTGAATTCTTCTTGGAATTTTTTTTTCTTATTTTTTCCTTTGTTGTTGTTCAGTAGCTTATACATTTACATTTATTCACTTGGCAGACACTTTTATCCAAAGCAACTTACAAATAAATAAACAACCTGAATACTCTTCTGAGCTCATTTATGGAATCCCCCAAAAGTTATTAATAAGGTAAACATCCATCCATCTTCAACCGCTTATTCCTGCTTCAGGGTCGCGGGGAACCTGGAGCCTATCCCAGGAAGCATCGGGCACAAGGCGGGGTACACCCTGGACAGGGTGCCAGTCCATCGCAGGGCACAATCAAAAACACACTCACACACCCATTCATACACTATGGACAATTTGCCAAGCTGCCAATCAACCTACCATGCATGTCTTTGGACTGGGGGAGGAAACCGGAGTACCCGGAGGAAACCCCCACAACACGGGGAGAACATGCAAACTCCGCACACACATGGCCCCGGCGGGAATCAAATCCCGGACCCTGGAGGTGTGAGGCGAACGTGCTAACCACTAAGCCACGGTGCGCCCCTAATAAGGTAAACAATATTACAAATTTGTAAATACAAATAAATAAATAAAATGCTTTTAATTAAGTCTTAAAATGTCAAACAGTCTATAAAATACATTTAACCTAACTTTATTTTGCTCTTCCATGTATCTTTTACTTTACTTTCATCCTTACAATTGTATTTGATCAATTCCAGCAGATATTTAGTCTGGAATACAAAGCAACATTTCCTATTTTCATTATTCCTTATACGATAATAAGAGGGGTATGTCCAAACCTCTCCAGGTGTTATATTGGTCTGGGGTGTTAGTATCTGATGGTTAATGCAGACTAGAGCAACTGAAAGTGCCAGTGTTGACCATATTGTCTTTGTCCAGCCTGCTGCTGCTTGACCACACCATGCTTTCATCAATGTCAACATCATTTAAAAGGCACCTAAAATATTTTCAGTATCTACTTCAACCTGTTGATGAGTTTTAAATGTAATAACATGATACATTTCGTAGCCCCAAAAGGAAAGACTGGGAGATTTTTCTTCTGAAATACTTTTATAAATTGATACTTAAATGGTTCCCTTGCAATACGTTAAGCTCCCCATAATATATCTGCGTCTCCTCGCAGCGATGTAGTGGTGAAATGCAGTTGTCGGATATGCCTTTGTCTAGCACAAACGGGTGCTCCATTCCTACTGTGTGATCTATTTTTTTTTTGAGAGAATATTTAATCAGATATTGTGCAGTATCTCAAACTGATAAGCAAAGAAACCCAACATAGATGCTGTCAGGGATGCTTCTAAGATTGGGAGACCAAGGGAGTACAAAGGCAATAACAGTATATCCCACCTAAAAAATATACATATAGTTATATTTACAGTACATGTAAATTTCAGAAAAGTGACTGCACGAATTGGAAAACTGAATTGTTTTTTACTCCTGAATGTCCAATGTTTACATCCAAAAGACATCTTTACATGGTGCAAAACAAGTTTATATGGCATTATTATAGAGTTATTTTCAATGTTGTACATAAAAAAAGTCAGTGTATCTTCATATAGATAAAGACATTCAGCTCTGCATGTTTTGTATTTATTTTTTATTGACCCTGCCACATTTGTTTATGTTCTTGATAATGAAAACTCTCTCTGCTAGAAAACTGACCTTCCTAAAATACGTCAACCCAACTAAAATATAGTCTCCTTGATGTTATTTCATTTTATGACTTAAATATGGTGGCACTATTCCTCAACTATAATAATTGAGCACTTCTTGTGCACAGTGATTAGCCAATGATGCATTAGATATTCCCCAGGTAAATAAGACATGTCCTAGCATTCCTTATTTTACATTTCCTAAGAAATTAGGAAGTGCCTAAACACGTGCAGGGACCCATGAGAACTATAAAGTTATTTTTTATTTGTTTGAAACTTTAGCAACTGAATAAAATATACTTTTATTTTTAACTCACTATAATCAATGTTTGTACTGTTTTATTTTTTAACTCTTTAGATAACATATTAATGACTGTTATTTTAGGTGGGGTGATAGTGAAAATACGGTGCCTTGCATAAGTATTCACCCCTGTTAAGCATTTCCACATTTTGTAGTGTGGCAAACTGAAACTAAAACAGATTTATACGTCATAAATAAACAATACTGAAGTTGACTTTTGGTATATGGCCTACTCTAAGCAGATCCGTGGGGCCATATTCTTTAAATTCTTTTAAATAATGGATGTTCAAAGATCGGGATCTTTTTTAAATTAGCAAAATGTGATTGATATTTTTCCAGGATACTGTGTTTATATATGTTCCCAAACAAGCTCTGGGGCCTTCCAGCAACTGATGAATTTGATCTGAGATCATGTGACACTTTATTAGCACACAGATGACTCTATTCAACCAATTATATGTCTTTTGATGGCACCTGGTTGTACCAGAGCTAATTTAGGGGTTATGTAGAAATAATGGTGAATACTTATCTTATTACAACATCTTTTATATCCCACTTCAATATTATGGGATATTTTGGGTATATTCATGACATAGAATCTCAATTAAATCCATTTCAATTGTCAGGTTCTAACACTATAAAATGTGCCAAAAGTTCAAGGGTGTGAATACTTATGCAAGCCAATCTATTGGAGTTGCATTCCAGGAAGCTCCAGGAAATATTGGAAGTCACTGAAAGTATAAAATGTGTTTGTCTTTATAGGTGTCTTTGACATTCTAATTTGAGACAAATTACATGTAAAACAATTACTAAAGCTTGTACATTAACCTGATGATTCAATCCATCCTAGCAATAGCATAAAATATTTTTCAGCCACGTCTAAAAAAGGGAAATTGACAGTACCTGAAACTCCTGATCCAGTTTCTTCTCAATCCAGTCAGTAACATGAGCAAAAGTGACCTCCCTCTCACCAAGCTTAGGTCGAGCTTTCAGCTCAAGGTGAGGAGGCCTTCTGAAACCATACCTGTAGACAAAAAAGCAACTGACAATCTCACTATCCAGTCACCACAATTACATGCCACCTCCATGCCAAAAAACTATTTGGAAGATGTACAAGAAGAAATCCCTTTCTTCTAACCTCAAAAGTAAGTACTTTGAGTTTGCTGGAGATTCATGGTTGAGTCAAAAATGGCAGCATGGAGAGATTTTTGGCAGCAAATACGATTAAGGTGGATTTGGCTTGAAAAGAATTATTCTTGCTTCTCCAAAAATCCTGGAAACCTTCATAGGATGCATGGCATCATGGACCACATGAACTACTAATAGATTCTAAGTGAACATCCGGCAGCTTATGCCAAGAATCTTCCAGCAAGACAATGACCTAAAACTTGCACCAAAATCCACACACAAGCCACAGATTCAAGCTTTTGACATGCCCATCTTAGTCCCCCAATCTAAATCCCATTCAAAACCTGTGTGGTGAGCTGAAGAAGAGCACCACAAGAGATGATATATGACCCTGAAGGATCTAGAGAGATGGTGTATTGAGGAGTCATTTTATTCTTTTATACTATCAAAAATTACAGGAGAAGACTCTTATGTGCTGTTATGTTTGATGGACAAAGTAGTTTTTGTGTCAGTGCAGGGGTGCCAGTAAATGTGACATTTTTTTTAAAATATGTTTGATTAGTCTATTCTGTCTTCAATTAAAAGTTAGGTAGCTCTCACATTTTCAGTGTGAGATTAATCAAATCAAGAAGATCAAAATAAACCCATCTTTAGCAAGCATGTCAATAATTCTGGAGCTGACTGTACATATTCTTCAAAAGTCCATATTTTGTTCATACTTATTAATGGATGTATACAGTATTTATAGTTAATTACAACTTTGGTGATTTTGCTAATGGCAGTTCATATACAGAAGTGAGTTAAGAAATGAAAGACACTAAAATCACCCTTTTGTTTCATAATTTATAAAGATACTTTCATTTCTCTCATGTCAGAATGACCTAAATGTAATTTGTGTAATATGAATGATTTTCTAAATTATACTTCATTCAAGAAATTAAGTCAATTATGAAATTTCTTGCTTGTAATGCTTACAAAACAATGCATGTTAAACATTTTTTGAATGCTTCACTACTGTTAAAATTTTAATGTGTTATTTTGACTGAAACAGAACAAAATGGTTAAATAACTTGGTATTTAAGTCCCACAGACAACCTGCAGCGGGCATACAGAGTAAATCTTATGAGGAAAGAGATGTTTTTTTTTTGGTAAAAAGGTCAATACTCATGATAAACAAAAAACAAAAAACAAACAACAACAACAACGACAACAACAAAAAACCCCACTGCATTAACCCCATACCATATTCTGTCTGTAGGGGGAGGTGGAATGTTGATGGCCAGCACGCCTTGGCACTCTTGCACTTCCACAGTGAGGAGAAGAGGAGTGTTGGACATCTCCTCCATCTTCTTCTTTATGAACTCCGTCTCAGTGGCCTTCTGAAAATACTTTGACTTTGCGATCTTGTCTACAAAGCGCATGATCTTGCTCGGCCGGTGTCCTCCGACGAAACTGCAGAATGTGAGAAAGCATATAGACGGCCAGGTTCATTACTACCTTTTTATATTTATTGTTTGCAGAAGTTGTTAGAGCTGTAGAGCAAAGACAGACAAAGAGACAGACAATCTACATGTATATATTGGAAGATGCATCAACTGAAGCATGGGTAAAAAATTGGAGTAAAAAAAAAAATTTTAATTTTTTTTAATTTTGTTTTTAAAAAATTAGTATGTTATTGTCTCACATTAACTTCATAAAATTATTGTTTCCATAAGACAACAGTAATACCTCCTAATGTAAACTCTGCATTTACACTCACCCCTCTGTCCCCGGCATTTCAGGTACTTCTGTTGGATCCTCCTCATCAGATGATCCAGCACTGGACGACTCCTCGTCGCTGTCGGCCAGGCAGTATGTACGTGGTCTGGGCCTAAAACACACACACACACAGTTTTTTTTTTTTTTCTATGCCTTTGGTCATTTCCTTTTCTGGCTCTGGAACCAATTGCTAAACATGCTTGATTAGTGCATACATCAGCACCTTCTGTTCAGTAGCTAGCGACTAGTATAACAAGGCTATGCAGGAGAAGCATGGATATTAAACATTTAGTTACTACCTACTCCAGGGCTACTAGATATTTCACTGATGATTTTCAAACATTTGAGTTACAGTGTAACATGAGTTATAGTGTTGCGCCATCTCAGTCATGGTTATAGCTTATATAATAATCGGTATAATAATAAAACTGAGATATCAGGAGTGCAGGCTTTACTCACCAATTACAGAACAGATCCATATGTCCATATGGTGCAGGAAAGAGAAGAGAGAGAGAAAGGCAAGAAAGATACATGCAAAAAAATGTTAGTTAAAAGCAATACTTTTACACTAACGCAGACTAAAAGATTAATTTATTAAGGCCTTGGCTTTTTTTTTTTTTTTTTAAAGGTACCTGAAACTAGAGAGAAACACACACACACACACACACACGCAAAATAAAAAGCAGATAAATAGAAAAAGCAGATTTTCATAATATTAAAAACTTTAGACTCATTTCCCATGGAAAATAAGACTACGTAGAAATGATAAATAATTCAGTGCATAGTACTGACCTTTTTGAACAATATCAGTAGTTTTTGTTTCTTTTCCCACATATTCACTGCTAATTGTATAGTCACATTAAGATATGTACAATACATAGGATTTTGAATAATTGCCACTCCAAATCTTCTTACATGCCATTCCACACTCCTTACCCCTCTTTTCCTTGTTCTCCACAGCTCTCTCCCTCCTTCCCAAGCCTGGCCAGATTCATCTTGGTCTCCAGCGTCATCAGGAAAGAACCAGTGTATGAGATCTCCAAGTCAAACCACAGACCTACAGGGGAAGTAAATGGTTTGCACTTATATAGCGCTTTTTAAACTTAGTGGTTAAATGTACTTATATAGCGCTTTACACTGGTTCTCATTTACCCATTCACACACACACCAATGGTAGCAGAGCTGCCATGCAAGGCACTACCAACTGGGTCTAAAACAAGGCTAAAACATTCTCCTAAACATGTGAAGTCAGCTCATGTTTTCAACTTGCTGCTCACACAAAAAAACAGTACAGCTGAATATACTCGTAGGAAAGATCTAACTTCACTCTTCCACATACATTAACTCATAGAAACCCATGATTGGCTAGTGTCACTTTGATTGACAAAGGAGAGAGTAACGTCACCCCTCCAACACAGAGAGTAGGGCTAATTCTGCTTCCAACCACAGTCAGGGTTCGAGCTCATGATCTCCAAACGCTTTCTTCTCAGGAGCCGTGCAAAGTATCAACTTTGCAACTTTGTAATTGTGATAATGAAGCACTGGATTTTGCAACACTGAATTCTAGACTATTTATCATGAATTATTAACACTACAGTCAATGCATATCGAATGATGAAGCCCTTTCCTATGAAGATACAAGCTCGGCTTGGTTCTCTAGTACAACCTTCTTGGGCAAAGTAGATGCTTTGCTATTGATAATTTACACTGATGCTCCCTGGGGTCTGTTCTAATTGTGGCAACACTTCCCTCCCCCTGAGCCTGCAAAAGGTCAGCTCTCAGATGCCGTCAGTGCCTCTGAGCCAATCAGAACTGATCCTTTGAGCTCTGTGGGCAGCAAGAGATAAGTTCACCAGCCCAGCAGGAGCATGGCTACAGATTCTCACATTCTTCCTATAGGTGGGAAGTGCACACTGCAGGAAATGGTCACAACCTAATCCTGCCATAAAGAACATTGCTAAGGGCTACTTTTCATACTTGGCAGAATAATTTCAGTTATCCCAGGCTACATGAGTCACATAGATTTAGACTGCATTACAAAATGTTATTATGTCATACTCAAGTGTCCCTTCATTCTGGTTTTAAAGTAAAAAGAATTCCATATCAGGATTGTAGTGTTGATTAAGTGTTAAATACTCTTGTTAAAATGTCTGGTCAAGTCTCTGGTAGTACGCTTTTCATGATTTCAAATTTGGACAGTTCGGACAATTAGGACAGTCTCAGCTACCTTCACAACAATTTTGGTGTACACCACTAAGCCCTGTAGCGCCATCAATATGGCAAAAACTACTCAGTGGAATGTGGTAGAGGCATGATTCCACTTTTGTCTGATTCTTTGGGCCAAGCCGAGTTCACTGGACAATTGAGTGATGTTCCAATATTTACTTTTTTTTTACTTTAAAAACAGTTTTTCCACTTCTTTTCCGACTAATTTTGTCCAATCATCACCGAATTGATGGCATGCAGCATTGTGAGACCATAAATCCTCTACCGCTTACTCCTTTTTTTTTTTTTCATTCAGGGTCACGGGGAACCTGGAGCCTATCCCAGGGAGCATCACAAGGCGGGGTACACCCTGGACAGGGTGCCAGCATTGAGACCGCAAAAAAAATTTTGTTTCTCTAAATTTTGATATACAGGATGGTTTGCACATAACAAGCAAACGAGTTTGTCAGCAAAACTGCCAAACAGGAAGTGAGTTCGCATCTCAACAAACTTGGTGGATTACTGAATGACCTCTTCCTAGGGATCTCCAAAATGATTTGTCTAATTTCACCTCTAGGTGGTAGTATAATTCATAAATTTGTAAAATTGCTTTGTAACATCAAATCAACATTCTTGTTTTTCTTGAGTCACTTAAAAAAATTTTAAAATTTGCGTATTCTTGATTTAGAAATTCGTGATTTTTTCAAAGAGGAAGTCAGTGTTTTTGAATTTTAACAAAAACTTTTTTTGGGGAGATGAACCCGTCAATCCATCACTAAGGGTTGGGGACACAAAGTGCTTGGCCACCTTAATTGCGACAGCTCGTTCTGGCATTGTGGCAAATAAAGACCTGTTGATTAGGTTCTCATGTACCAAATACTTGTACACGATTGATTGGAATTGCTTGGATGTTTGCACATACAAACCAATCAATCCATGCAAATCTATCTACAGTGGAATCAAGCACAAGTCAATGGCTTACCTTGATGGTCCACTGATGGCTTGGAGGCCTTAAGAATCTTGGGAATAGCCATGCCCATGTCCAGCTCAGTCAGTGTCAGCTCGTTCATGAAGTACGGCAACTTTAATTTTAAAATATCAGTTTTAGCATCAAAACACCTAAATGCCTAAAAAAAACATCAAGAAAACAAGGGCTGAAAAACATACCCGAATTTTACTCAGCTTCATTTGGATCTTTTTGGAGACCATATCAGCCCAGTACTTCTCCCTGAGGAAGTCCCAGAATATGCGGCCCAGTAGGGCGTTGACCCAGGCCTCAGACTCAGCCTCTGTGCCAGGACCTGCTGGGAACTGGAAGCAAGCCCAGATGGAAAATCATCTGCATGAGCTCATGAACAGTGCTTGCAGAACAAAATAGATTACTTGGCACATTAAAATACCACATCACAAACTGAATAAATAATGCTGAAAGCTTGGATACTTTTCAGCCTTGAGTCATCCATACTACAAATGGTGTAAATGTAACAGAATGTTCAAGATTCCTTAAATGACCAAGGCCTTCAACAGGACCAAGGAGTACCAGATCAGGCTTCAGATAAATGTTGGTTTGATAACTGTCACAAAAAAGATATGTACATATAGTGGATATAAAAAAGTATACACAGCCCTGTTAAAATTGCAGATTTTTGTGACCAAGATAAAGCATGTCAGATCTTTTTCCACCTTTAATGTGATATAGCAACCCACAAAATTCAAGTTAAAACAAACAGGAAAAGTTTTAGGGGGAAAAGAAGAAAAACTAAAAACTTGCATAAGTGTACACACCCTTAAATAATGGGGCATGTGACTTCACTTAGAATTAACCAATCACATTCAAACTCCTGTTCAAAAGTAATTATAATACACCTGTCATCAATGAAGTGATTCTCATTAACCCCAAAAATAGACGAGTTGTTTCTGAGGATTTTCTTGACATCTTCCTGGATTCATCAGACTTCTGAAGCCCCAGTCCACAAAGAGTTTACAAAGCATGCATAGGATCTCATTGTCGAAAGGTATTTATCAGGATAGGGGTACAAATTAATTTCCAAACCTTTTTTTGTGTAAATTTTTACATTACAAAAAATAAATATTTAAATGGTATGTACATATTTTATACACACTGTATATAATAAAGAATATACTGTATGCAATTGTATGATTGGTATGCAAGCTTGGCCTGTGTTTATGGACAAGTCTGTTCACAAAAATGATAAATAATTTGTGAGGTCAATTTGTGCACTACAAAATTTGTGATCATTTGGGTTAACTGTAGATGGGATTTGTCCATGTGGTGATCTGTACCTTCGTTGCGCTCCTCGGACTGCTATCAGTACTGTGAAGAGGGCTGGGATTTGGGCTCCCTGAAGAATGGCTGATATATTTAGCCATGTAGACATTGTAGTCCAGTACTTTTTGTTTGACGTCTTTCTGCCGTGGTTTAGGCTGTATCATGTCATCTAGACTGCCCTGACTACTGCTGCAACTGTGAGACAAAGCGCCTGCTTGGATGCTACCACTGCTGTAGGAGGGGAGGCAAGCTGTGGATGGAGAGAACATCCAAACTTATGTACATAAACCAGATATGCAGGAAGGAAAACAACAGAGAGTAATCCGTTAACTCCGTAGAAGTAATCAGCAATTGTAGGACCCTATATTGTTTTAGCTTGAGGTTTTATTTTAGCGCGACCAGGGACGTTTCTTCTTATAAGTGGTATAAGTAGTTGCTTAGGGCCCCCGGAGCACCAGAGGGCAACATGATTTTTAAAAAATAGATATTGAAAAAATTTGTTACTATCATTTGGCAAAAGTTTATGAATCAGGCAGTCACAGGGGACCCTTAAAATGTATGAAAAATAATAGAAACTTCAATTTACATTACTAAATTAGTAATTATTAACTAATGAAGTGGCGGTCCGGCAGAAATTATTAGATTTTTTTTTTGTCTGCTTTCTTGGTTCCACTCGGTGAAATGGAAAAGGTTAGTGTCTAACTAGCTAGCTAGCAAGTAAGAAGACTTAGATAGTATACAGTATCTTGATTAACTGTTTTTACTTTAAGTTGTCCCTGCCCCCCAAATGTTCAGAAGCGGCCCTGAGCATGATCGTGGACATTCACTCAGGCTATAGTCTTACATGCAAGCAGGCCAGAGGGTTTCCTGATCTCAGCCTTGAGCCTGGAGGCTAGCAGCATCCTCCTGAACCATTCTTCCTTCTCTCTTCCTGTCCTCCCGAACAGGTAAAGGATAGGGTCTGTGGGGCGCTTGGTTTCTTCACTACCCACTACCCCCTCAGTCCTTTCACCTGAAGCAAGGACTTTCTCATCCTCAGCTTCAGTTTGGTCCCCCTTCGACATGAAGTCATCCTGTTTGGCCAGTTCAATGCAAATGGGATATTTTTTGTTCCACACACGTTTTCTGGCCAGGCTGTGGGGCACCAGGTAAATCTGTGGGACCAACCACAAGTAGTTTTTCTTACCATCATATGTCTTACGTTTTATGAGCAGAATATTCAGCTGGTATTATATGATGCTCTTGTTACATCATTTGCAACTAAAATTGCTCCCTTGAAGCAACAAATGAATGTTCTCAATATGCGGTCTTTTAAAAAGGTCAATTATACTACAAAAACAACCAACAAGTTAACCAAAAATCACAAATGCCAGCTGTGATCAGTGCAAAATTAATTATAACTGGCAACAAAAACCTTCTTAGCTACGTTAGCTGCACAGAAGGTGTAATTGGTGTCCCACCTTGCTGTTGGTCAGGTCGTAGATCTTCTGGCTGATGTATGTGATGTCTGGTTTGGGCTCATTGAAGGTGGCACGGCGGGGAACATTGCGGTTGGGTTTGGAGAGACGTAGCACAGAGCCTTCAAGACGCACATATACTGAATGGGTAAGTGTGGCGTGGTAGGCTTCTGGGTCATAGCTGTAAATCTCGTTCATCCAACCCTTAACATAGCAAATATCACAAAAGGTTATCATGTATGGAGTGAAGTTAATGTCAAGGTAGTTTTGAAACCTCAGGTTTGTGCATTTAGATGAGGCTGTTTTGTCATGGATATGCTTATTGAATGAATATATAAAAAACTGCAAAAATATTTATGTACTTGTTATTATTCTATTTAGACTTCATGGAAGAAATCAGATTAGATAGTAATATGTGAAAATGTCAGATCTTACTTTGAAGCATGCTGAAATATAAAATAGGCAACTTCTTAGGCATATGGGCATAAAAGGCATATGCCTTTTTTTGTTAAGCCCTTGTTTACAGGAATTACTTAGTTGAAGCTGTTAGTTACCACTTCAGTGCTAAAACATACTGTACTGACACATAAGGAATATGACTGAATGCATTTCTTTGTTGTCGTGGCAGTCTATAGCAAAGTTAATATCAAGCTTGCATCTTGCACCTTCCAAAGCTAAATCAGTCAAATTAGTTAACTGAAATCTCTAATATGAAACACATAAAATATGTTAAATTAAATATATATAGAATATATATTAAATATATCATGTGCTTATCAATTTTGTTGCTAATTTGTTGGTTGGTGCAGTATTTTTGTTCTCCCTGTTAGAAATTAGAGGTTGTCAGCCATGCTGATGTGAAAAGAGAACGTTGCTAGCACAGTTAAAGTGGCATTTTAATAAGAAAATAAAATGTAAATGATGTCAAACATAAGGGATAATGGTCAAGTTTCACTGTCACTTCCTCCTAAAAACACAAGCGCATAGACATTCAACGTCACATTAATGTGAAATTCAATGTAGAAGAACAATGTATTGGAAACAGCAAACGTTGAACATAATGCAAAGTGCTGTTGTGGCTTTGAAAGAGTAAGGAAGTAAAAGGAAGGGAAATATTAACATGAAGATAAATTAAAGGTTGAGGAAAGGTAACGAGCAACAACACTGACTGAGACACTTGGCTTGTGCACCTCAGCCTGTGTTGCTGCTTGCCACCTTTTTCCATTGATGGTAAAATATAAAAAAATAAATAAATAAATAAAAAACAACCCAAGAGACTGAGAGGAGGGTGGTGCAGAAACTCTTCAGCATCATGGAAACAGTACTTCAACACCATATACCGCAGGAGACCTTTTCTCCCACTGGTAATCAAACTACAGGGAGAGGTTCTCTAAAACCCATGTACAAATTCTATTTTATGTTCACATAAACAGTACTGTGCAAAAGCACATGCAAAGAAATGTTTTCAAGTAAAGGTGCATTCAAAAATAATGAAATGAAACATATTCTATATAAAAAGAAATACTATAAAGTTTTATTTCTGCCAATTTAGGCAATTGACTTTAAGTTGTGCCTAACAATGCCCTCATCAGTGATAAAATTACTGTAACACGTGCCCTCTTATGGCTTATTGCTTTAGTAAAAAACATACAAGTTTGCTGTACTGGAGCATCTCTTTCGGCATGACAACTTAGAATATTATTTTCTGCTCACAGGTAAAAAAAAAAAAAAAAAAGAGCTGACCATTAAAAAATTTTTTTTTTTTACAAAATCGAGCAAAATAAGAGGTCACATAGTGCATGGCAGATAAACTTGGGCAGAACAACAGCTGGATAAGGTCATGCTGTGTGCTATTAACATCCTGATTGTAAAACCAGACAAAATATAGTACTAGGACGTACCTTATAGATGATTGGCTCTTTGATGTCTAGAGGCACCCCATTCCAGCGTTCTCTCTTACATCGTCTGAAACGAGGAACCCAAGAAGAACTACGGGGAGCTGACAGCCATACCACCAATATTGCTAACATGAAGCCTGCAGCTACTCCAAGCAAAACACCACCTATGTATGTGGGCAATGGCAAAACAAAGTAGCCGTACACAACAGAAAAGAGAAGGATGAGACCATTATGTGGTATGGTTGGAGGCACTTCTTCCTCCTCCTCCTCCTCCTCCTCACCCCCCTCAGTTGGTTCTTCGCTGCATGCTGTGCTACCCCGCTGAATGTGGGCCGAGTTGCCAAGATCACCATCAGCTTCCGTGTCTGTGCAGAGTTCGAAATCTTCACTGTAGAGCTCACAGAACTCTTCATCTTCCTGCCTGGCCAAGGCTGACATAAAGCACCTGTCCAGGCCTAGTGAGGGTGACTTAAATATAACATTGGTGGCTATCCCTGGTGGACTGTCACCCTCAAAGTCATCTTCCTCTTTGATGCAATAGTCAGTTTTGCTTTCCAGGTGGCCATTGAGGGCTGTAAGACTACAGAGCTCTGAGGTGCTAGATGAGAGACTTTTTGGATGTTGGGCTCCCCACGCTGTCCCAGTTGTTGAACCTCCACTAGCAGTACTTCCTCCTTCCTCACCAATAATCTTGCTAAGCAGTTGCAAGGGTTCACACATTACCTCGGAGAGACGCCGCTTGGTATCTTCAATGCGTGCTTCAACTTCCTGTACCTTGAAGAAGGAACGACCATCAGGCGAAGCAATGGGCGAGGATGGCGCTGTTTTGGAGTCACCACTGGCAGTGGCAGTGGCACGAGTTTGGGTAAAAGGTTTGAAGAGGTGCAGGTTACGGCGGGAATCAGGGGGCCGATGTGCTGGGGTTTCCTGTTCAAGACGGGCTGTGTCAGTGGACAAAGATTTGACTAGAGTCTTCATCAGATGTCTGTGTCGCATAGGCTGATGGGCAGTTGCTGAAGGGACACCTTCACGAGGCTCCACCTCAGTGGAGAGAGACCTCACAAGGCTGAGGAATGGCCTTGAGTGCACAGCTGTGGCCTTGACTGGAGACGAAGTGGAAGAGGCAGAGTAAGTGGCAGGTGGAGGGAGTTGGGTCCAGTGTTCTGAGGGCCAGGAGGAGCTAGAAGGGCTACAAGTGGAAGAGGAGCCAAGGCTTGTGAATAATGGCTGGATGGCTAAGGCTGAGCTTTGGGTATGGGTGACCACCGAAGATGATGATGTCATAGCAGAAGACACAGGGGGCACACCTGAACCTAGTCCTGTTACTGTGCCTTCAAACAGCAACTCCTCACTGGCCTCCAAAGCTGTGACTATGCCCTGATCATCACCCTCCAAACCAGATGTGGACACAGCCAACTTGTAGAGCTCTTCATCCTCCTCTTCCTCCTCCTTGCCCTGGGATGAGAAATGGATGGTGATTGTGTCACGGGAGAGCGAGCGTTGCACATGTAGTTTTGGAACTGAGGATGGCCGGAGAAATGAGGATGACGAGGAAGGTAGGTGGCTGGGTGTGTCCACATTGCTGCCTCCCTGACTGGTCATGGCAGCACAAGCTCAAAGCCTGTGGTCAAAAGGAAAGGAAGCCATACGAAAACTAATTTTAAGTCCTGGCAGTTATCACAAATACCACCAGCAGTCTCAATCTTATAATCAGAGTACTCTGTAATACAAATTCATATGGGGTTTTCAAAACAGCAAGACAATGTTTCTTAAAAAAGAAAAGAAAAAAGAAAAAAAGAAAGAAAAGAAACAATCCAAAGAAAAAAAACAAAAAACAGAACCCATCATATATAAAGAACAGGCCTCCAACACAGAAAATGAGAAGAAAACATTTTTGTAACCTAATGAACAAAAAATTATACAAGGCACTGAGGCCAAAAATCCAAATGGATTCTCATCCATTACAGTTAATCAAAGTGGATGGCTGTGCAATCTACTGTCATCTCAAGACTAGACACAGTGTGCCTGTAAAATTGAATAAAGAGAAACCAAGAAGTTACAACACACAGCAATGCATTTAATATTATTAGATTGCCACAGCAATTGATCATTGTACAATTCAACAAAAAAAGTTGTAGTGTGCCCTCCTCCTTGAAGTGATTTCCTCCTCCTTCAAAAGACTAAACCTGACATAGTAAGAAATCTGAGGTCACAATCCTTGACTGACAAAACAACCAACCCAAAACTACAGCAGTAATTAAACATTACTTTTGTTGAAATGAACATAAAAATATAATCTAATACAGTTTGCGATCATATTTTTGTGATATTTCTCATTACATTTACTTTCTTTGAGGTCTGGAAGAGCTTTATAGCAGAGAGAAAAACATTAGAACTCTTATCAAAGAGGATAAATGAAACAATAGCTATTTTGCTGTATGTGTGTGAATTAGGAACAGAGAAAGAGGAAGAGAGTGATACTATATTTATTTATTTATTTTTGCATTTTTGAAGTTTGGGCCAAATAGTTAATCAGCGAGCATACTGTGGAGAACTACATTTTGCTTGATGATTTTTAAATAAAGGAATCCCCAGCCATATCTGCAATGAATGTGTTAAATTCCTAATGGTTATTAGGTCACTGCTACATATTTAAATAAGGTCTATATTTACACATGACTGCCTGTTCACCCTACAGTGAAATAGAATAATAATAACTGATTTGGGATCCGGGGTGGCACAACAGTAGTGAACTAAAATGTATTGAACCATTACTTTAACTGTTTAACTTAGCGTTATTGTGTCTGACCATATACTACATATCATGAGGTGTATTGTATCATCTGAAGGAGGGCGATTCACAACCCTACCTACAGCAACTAACTCTACAGTACCCTGGTCTTCCCAGTCACAGAACTCTATAGGAGCAGAAGTTGTAGGGTAAAACAGTTCAACGTTGTACTATTCCTGGTTGCTGCAATGCAAAATTTCTCAAAAGAGCATGAATTATATTAGCAAGCATGCCTGTCCTACTCTAACATTATAGCTCATCTCAGTTTTGGAAAGTTGGAGAGGTTGGAGAGTTAAACCCTCTTACAGCTCTTACAGTTACAGCCTCTTAACTCTTTATTTCTGTTAATACTTAAAAATCCACTAAACATATCATTCATCAAGTCAAATCAAATCAAATCTCATCTAAATCAAGTCAAATCCAGTACCTTGTTCTGGTGTGAATGTGAGTAAAAATCATGGGTGCTTAGCCCCTCATCGGTACAGGGTTAACAGCTATATATATCATCTCCATTTTTTTTTTTTTAGAAACACCTGCACACTGGCACGTTTATGCAAAACAATGCAAAAACATCATGCAGATAAAGGTCAAGAAATTAAGGTAATGTTCACATCAAACTTCAGAATGCAGAAAAAATATGACCTCTGTGACCTTGATTTGATTCTGTGTAAACTCTAGAGACTGTTGTGTGTGAAAATCCCAGGAGATCAGCAGTTTCTGAAAGAATCAAACCAGCCCATCTGGCATCAACAACCATGCCACCGTTAAAGTCAGAGATCACACTTTTTCTTCAGACAAGTCTCAATTAAAAGAATGTAAAAGACTATATGTACATGAACTTATGCTCACCTAAAGACTGGGTGGTCTGTCACCAAAGGTGCCATGTTTTAAGTTGTTTAATGCATCTAGATGTAAATATCCAGAAATGAAAGGTGAAATTCTCATCTATTGTCTCATATTTATCTTTTAATCTCAAACCCAAATTTCTTCAGTATATAGCAAAAACAAAAGAATTGGCCTTGGATTTCCAAGACTTTTGGAGGGGACTATAAATATTTCACCCTTTTTAATGAAACCATGACATGTAATCAAGCATGCTCGATTATGTCTCCTAACAACAACAGCAAAAACAAACTTCACCACATCAATTATGATTAAAAAAAATTACCCAGCTTAAACAACAACCTGTTTTATTAATTAGTCTTAGATTACTTATAGCATCTGCATACTTATAGCATATTATATAAACAATATAATATGGTTATACCTGTAATTCTAGAAACAATAACATTAAAAGGAGCACATTTATATTAACATTCATGTTTCAGCAAAAAAAGACTCGGGCTGTTATAATAAAATACGAAATTGCACACCCAGGATGCCTTGCATAAACGTTAGCTACATACATCTCTCATTTCAACAATTATACGTTTGTCCTTGTTAAACCACACCAGATTTATTTATTTTTCTTTTTTTAATCTGTGTACTATTAACCTTAGATTACATGGAGCATCTGCAACACTTTCACAAATGATACATATCAATCATGTTACAGGTGCAACTACTGACAGAGCCATGCTATTATCGAAAGCAAATGCACACCTTCCGATTTAAAAATTCAAACTGCTGTGCTGTGGTTTCAAAGGAATATGACCAAAAAAAGATCAAGATATTCAGGATCTCCTCTCCACTCGTTCTTGCACTGCTGTACTGAATAAGACAGCTCTTTTAATCTGTCAATTTGTGTTAATTGTGTATAAGGGAACATGCAGTGCCAGGTAGAAGCCTTAATGTATGACTTAAAAGAATCTGCAAGGACATTCCTACAGACCTAAAATTCAATATGAAGCGTGTTGGACAGTAAAAAAAAAAGGCCACTTAACTTTGAAGTGTACTGGGTGTTCATGCAGCGCTCAACACGTTTGCCGTGTTCATCCATTCATGCTGCTTTATTCTCATTACACCACTTTACGTTTAAACTTAATTCATTAATTTACAAACAAAAATAATAACTGAGGGAGCATTTTACAGCAATCCAACGATCACCAGGGTGATTTATCAAGGAGGACTTGTTACATGGGCCTACAAGTGCGTTCAAGAGACTGTAAGAGATTGTGTGTGTGTGTGAGGTAGACATGGTTAGGCAGATAGACTGTCCACAGGAGCCACTTCTACACAATAACAATAACACCTACACACACCCACAGTAGTATGAGTGAGACAGGATCATTCTACATGCAGACAGATGGAGTTCTGTAGGAGAAATACAACAAGAAGCTCAAACTCTGCAGCGGAAGTCTATTTTTTGCGTGAGATGCGAAAAATAGATACTAAATCCTGTGATTCAGCATGTGCTAAGAATAGATTTGGGTTATGGGAAGAAGAGAAAGTGGCCATGCAGAGAGGCAAGAGACTTAACCATAGAACGTGGGCAATTGAGAAAAAAACATGGAAAGAATGGATCAGCATGAGAAAGAATAAAAGAATGATGACGCAGGTAATCAGAGGAGCATGTTAAACAGCTCCCACAGGCACTAGTCATCTCCCTCTGTCTCCATTTCTATGAAATATCAATTAAAAAGAGAATTCAAGCAAAGCCTGTACACATACTGTACATCAGCAGCAGAACTAAGGCAAAGCTTGACCTAGGCCAAACTACTGAAATGTATCTTTTATAACATTTCCAACATATAGACAGGAATTGCTATCTATAGAAAAGATTAATGAGATTAATGTTGATAGAAATATAGAAAAGATTAATGTTGATTAAACAGAAACATTTACCACACCCAGACAAAGCTTCTATTTATTTAGTTAGTTAGTTTACACATAGCACATGTGCATCCACAGTCACACTGAAGGACCTGATCATGATATTAGGCATCCAGAAGATAAGGTCAAGATCAAATCTTTTTTTTTTTTTTTTTTTTTGCATTGTCCATTATTTGTTTCGTGATATATTAAATTCCTTATATTATTCCTTAAATTAAACTCCTTTTACCAGAGGCCAAAAATATTATAGCCGCCTCTTTTATAGCTATAAATTATATAGACACCTCTTTTGGGGGTGCCTGTGTTCAACAATGTTCACAATTATTTGTGAAATTACAGTAGTGGTTAATGGCTCATTAAGAGTTTGCAGTTTTTTTGTTTGTTTTTTTATATATTTTAAGTATTTTTATTATTTTTATTTTTTTACCTAGCCTAAATGTTTTACTATCAAAAAAGTATCCTGACCAATATTATAACTGACTAGAGGTGATAAAATAAATGATAAAATAAAGTTTATGCTGATTGAAAATGTCCGATAAGTAGATTTACCCAAGAGTAATGGACACACAGATATGGGAAATCTAGATGCCCCTTTAGCCACTGTTGCTAACAATTTCATACATCTAAATCCATGCCAGATTCTCAGGGGCAAGAATCTCTAATACATTGCAAGTCTATGACGAGCCGCAGCCCTACCCTGATAGATTGTCTCTCTCAGTTTATGCTCAACAGGATTTTAGGAAATATGTTTTAGTTACAGACGTATCTTTTGCATATGGCAGGTTATGTAGCTATAAGTACACATGCACGGCTAATAATTTGCTCGATTCTAACTGATGGTAATTTGGACAGAGCAGTGTGATATAGGTTAATGTTAATGCCAGGTCAATAGAACTTATGTGTTCGTGTTTTACTTCTGCTGATACTTTCAAATTAGAGGTCAACCAATAATGGATTTTAGAGATACCAATAACTAAGTTGGGCAGTACCTGCCAATAACCGATTAATCAACAGAAAAAACTGATACTGAATGAGAACATAACACTCAAAGTAAAATATTACTGAACTTTATTACAAAAATACAGTACTGACTGTACCATGAAAATATGAAAATGCACTGTACTTTTTAAATGAAATAAATATAAAAATATTAATATATATTAACGGTTAAAAAGTAACACTCAAATAACCAATAAAATTAGAGACATCCAAAATGAATCAAAAAGACTTCAAATAACACACAAAAAATTGTCAGTGATGGTTTTTATTTCGCCTCTAGAGGCCACTCTCATACTTTTTTTCCCCTGATAACCAATTTAATTAACCGTTTAATCTGTAAAGCCTATCAACTGGTCGACATCTATTAAAATCTACTACAAACTACGCTAATAGTATAAAAATGGAAATTCCAAGAGTTAAAATAACTAAGATAATAGCAACCAGCAAGTACATAATCACAATATATAAGCTTCACGTTTAACAACATATTCATCCATCCATCCATTTTCTATACCACTTATCCTACTGGGCCGCGAGGAACCTGGAGCCTATCCCAGGAAGCATGGGGCACAAGGCAGGGTACACCCCGGACATGGTGCCAATCCATCCCAGGGCACACTCACACACCCATTCATACACTATGGACACTCTGGACATGCCAATCAGCCTTCCATGCATGTCTTTGGACTGGGGGAGGAAACCAGAGTACCCAAAGGAAACCCCTGTAGCACGGAGAGAACATGCAAACTCTGCACACACAGGGCAGTGGCGGGAATCGAACCCCCAACACGGGAGGTGTGAGGCGAACGTGCTAAACTTACCTCACCAACCTTAACTCCTGTGTACATTTCCTACAAAAACGGTCAATGACACATCAAGATGCTGCAACATGTCTGTGTTTTTGCTAAAATCTTTAAGTTCATTATTATGGTCACGTTCCACTTTTTGGAAAGTGCCCTCCACCAAGTAGGCACCACAGCTAACACACCAGTTTTAACCCAATGCAATATCTAGGCTTCCTATATCCAAGGGTGGAGGCATGAAAGCGCAACACTCACCCAACTAGCATGAACTGGCACATCAGAACAAACTATGCAGCTCACTACTGCAGAACTTCCCAGGTACCTACAATGGTTCAACCCAGTTCTTACTCATAACCATGTCATGACAGCATATTTCAATTCCTGTTTGTTAGCAGATCCATAAGTAGGCCTATTATATAAGGCTACAAAGAACAAGACATATTTAGCAATTAGTATAGGAGGAGGATGTTGGTAGTTAAGCATTCATCATAGCTCTTTAATAGCTGCCTGGGGAGCTGTGCTGTGATACAGTTCAACAGTGTAATGTCCTTAACCAGGAAACTCCCAATTTAAGCACATACATTAGTAACAGACTCCACATAGAACAAATAAATAGCACTCCAGCAGTATGGTGCAGTATTTATTTAATTAATAATAAAATAAAATTTAAAAAAGAGATTACAAGTGATGAAGAAATGTCCAGAACAATATAGGCAGTGTTGCCAGGTGCATTGTTCTACTGCAATTGCGTACTATGTTTAAGCTTCCACTGTGGTTTTTTCAACAGGCAAGATTAGTTTTGTTTGCATAGAGAGAGAATTCAATATATAGATTAAAAAAAAAAACCTTAGATCATATGGTTTTTGGTATAATTAATGGAACTTGTATAATCCAATATTGTGCAGTCTAAACCTGCAGTCCAGTTCAATCCAGTGCTTAATTTTCATCTCCTGAAAGGACACTAAGCATCCTCATTAAGATCGATGCAATAACACCTCTCAATCTGAACGGACATTTTATAAATGAAAAAACCCCACTAGAATCCCACAGGCATTCCACTAGGAAACGAGAAAGAAAGGAAAGAAATCTAGCTGTCAGCTAATATGGCCAATGTAATACTGTTTCAAACCAGGCAACTAAAAAAGGCCAAGGACACAAGGTTAATCAACTCCCAATGGTAGATTTCCAGCTCTGTGGTCCTGAAATCCTGGCTCCTTACCAGTAAATAAGCCAGCTAAGGTTTCCTATTCCTATAACAAATGAAGAGCTATCTGAGCACTAAACTGGAGGACACAGGGAAATGCAGTGACTAAAATCACAGTACTGAATAAATCCAGCAAAGCCATGACAGAGCTTGCACTTCAGGGATCACATGTTGAAAAGTTACTCTTTGGTAAAATAGAAACACTCAGTGAAACCACTGAGTGGTATTATAATGCAAAGCAGTGGTATTATTAAGTTTTTATGCATATATAGTAGAACAGGAGTTCAAAAGATCAAGCAGTCATTAAAAAAACAAAAACAATAAGCCACTCGAGGCTATGTGTTACAGTGATTTTTATCATGGATAAGGGTGTTCTTAGGCATGACACAAAGCAAAGTGCCTAAAACCCCCTAGCCATGATAAAACCCTTGTAATGCATGGCCTCAAGCGGTTTTTGCTTCTATAAAACGGTGACAAAGACTATATGATAAAAGACACACGTATGCAATAAATAATTACATTTATTATTAATAATATTTGGAACAAACTATTCTTCCACCACACAATGTAATTTTAAGCAGCGTACATGCGAGCTATGGTGTAACACCCAAATGATAGTCAAATAATTTTCTTTTACAAGAGATTGCTTACAATAACTATAAATGAACGGTTAAAAGCATGATGCAGCGTTCACTAATAAATTAAAAACTGTAATTGTTGCCAATCACTGTGGTAGGTTGTAATTGTTGAAAAAAAAAGAGAAAGAAAATCAGCCATAACATTAAAACCAGTGACAACTGTAGTGAGTAACATTGAACATCTTGTTACAGTGGCACCTGTCGAGGGACGGGATATATTAGGCAGCAAGTGAACAGTCAGTTCTCGAAGTTGATGTGTTGGAAGCAGGAAAAATGGGCAAGCTTAAGGATCTGAGCATCTTTGAAAAGGGCCAAATTGTAATGGCTACATGACTAGGTCAAAGCATCTCCAAAAATGTCAGGTCTTATGGGGTGTTCCTGGTATGCAATAGATATTTCCTACCAAAAGTGGTTCAAGGAAATGGTCATGGGCAGAGTTGGGTCTAACTAACTCTGTAACCTAATTACTTTTACTGTAATCTAATGACTTTTCTGATAATGCAATAATGTAACGCATTACATTTTCAATTTATGTAATTTTATTACTCACTCATTTCAATAAAATTATGTTACTTACGTTACAAATGTATTGTTAAGAAAACAATATTAAGTAGAATGCATTTTTAAAAGAAATCAAGTTTAGCCCTGAATAATTCCCCACTTGGAGCGGTTTGTCACTACGTAACTGAACGTCAGTAAAAGAAGACGGTGAACTGAGGTAAGACCAATCAGACAGGGTTTACATAATATACGTGGAAATACTCTTATTGGCTGACATCCATCAATTCTGCCAAACGCTAGCTCACAGTCAGTGTGAGGAAAAATGGACATACGCTGATTTTTTTTTTTTTTTTTTAAACCAGTAAAGGGGTTGAAACTGAAACAGTAACATCCTCTGGTGCTGAGCAGGAAAACACAGTGTGTAAATGTCTGTACGAGTTCCAGTTTACATGAACATGATATGAGCAGAGCATAAGGAAAGAAACTGTACTTTGCATGGCACTGTAGCAGCTAAACCCATACAATGACAGCTTACCTGTGCCTCCCTTAGCAACGAGTCTGTAGCAAAGATTTATATTTTAATCAGACTGGTAGTTCTACAAACAGTAACAACACCTGAGGCAAGTTTTATGATAAATCCAACTTTTTCTGATCATGTCATGCATTAATGTGCGCTAAAATTACTGAATGAACTATGAGTTCTTTCAACTATAGGTTTGATGGGTTTTGAAAATAACGTGAAAGTCATTAGTAATCTGATTACTTTTTACCTGCAGTAATCAATGAGATCAGATTACAATTTTAAAGTAGTAATTAGTAATCTGTAGTGGATTACATTTTTGACTAACTTACACTGGTCATGGGTGGCCAAGGTTCACTGATACATGTGTGGAGCAAAGGCTAGCCAGTCTGGTCCAATCCCACAGTAGAGCAACACATCAACTACAAGAACTGACTATTGACTCGCTGCCTAGTATATCCCACCCCTTTTACAGGTGCCATTATAACAAGATAATCAATGTTATTCACTTCACCTCTCAGTGTTTTTTATATTAAGGCTAATCAGTGTATAGAAACCTACAGTCCCCTCCAAAAGTATTGGAATAGCAAGGCTGATTCTACTGTTTTTGCTATACATTTAAGCCTGAGACGACAGATCAGAACTTCAGCTTTGTACGATTTCTACGATTATATAAACTGCTGTGTACCTCACTAATAATAGTAGATGCAGTAAAAGGTTTCCAGAGAAACAGGACAAATTACAGACAAAAGCCCTTTATCAGCTGTGCAAGCAAAGTGCTGTGTGTGTGTGTGTGTGGTATGTAGTTTGATTGTAAGATAGCAAATATATATTTAGACCAACATATCATGGCACAGCAGGAAGTTCAAAAACAAACGTCAGTCAAACCTCAGCACATGAGTTCAGCCCATGTGTGGTCAGCCATGCACCGGATCAATACGAGTTCAAATTGCTAGCAAGGACACTCACCTTGAGACTTCAGCAGCATTCAATCTGCCCCTGCAACTGTGTCTGCAGTGGGCCACAACACTGTGTCATGCCTCATGGTTTCCACCATCCTATAAAGCAGCAAATACAATAATGAAAAGATTACAACCAAATCCACTTGGACACTTGAACACTGAAGTTACATATGCAGGTGCATATACGAGTCAATCAGAAATTAAATACAGTGCAACTTAAAGCAACAGTAAATGATGCTAATAAAACATGCTAATGATGTACTCTGATGTTAAATTCATGGTATACTGTTTTTGGTACATCCTCATGAGGATTCAACATTTGAAAGTACATTACATATAAATGAGTTGATGATCAGGCACATTAAACATGCAATGTACATTTATATATAGTAGGTTTTTAATCAAGATGTAAAAAGCTACAATTCTTTTTTTTCATGTTTCATTTTTATTGAACATTTCTGCTGAACATTTCTACAGAACATTTCTATAAAGCTACAATTCTTACTGCTTACTGAAACACTATTCAAGAGTTAAGGGGCGATGTGAGATGGCTCCTGTCAGCCCGGAACAGGGATCTTAGGCTACAGTGGGCGCAGGCTTACCAAAACTGGACAGTTGAAAATTGGAAAATGTTGCCTAGGCTGATCAATCCCGATTTATGATGCGTCATGCAGATGGTGGAGTCAAAATTTGGTTTCAATAGCATGAATACATGGAATATCATGTTTACATTGTTTAAAATGTATGGGGAATGTTTGTTAGCATACACTGGGCCCCTCAATACCCGTTGAGCCTTGTTTCAATACCTCAACTTAGTATGGAGAACGGTATTTGAAAAAGACTATCACTGATGGATGAAACTGGGTTTGGTGAATGCCTGGAGAACAGTATTTTTTCGCTACCTGGAATGTACACTCTTTGAGCACTTTACAGTATAAGCTATATATTTATACAGTACACATACAGGTTTATGCAATTATCTAATCAGCTTTCTTGTGAAAGCAGTGCAGTGCATAAAATCATGCAGATACAGGCCAGGAGCTTTGGGCAATGTTCACATCAACCATCAGAATGGTGAAAAAATGTGATCTCAGTGATTTCGACCATGGCATGATTGTTGGGGCCAGACAGGCTGGTTTGAGTATTTCTATAACTGCTACTTTCCTGGGTCTTTAGAGATTACTCAGAACGGTGCAATAAAGAAAAAACTTCCAATGAGCATCAGTTCTGCACACAGAAAACTCATTATTGATGAGAGAGGTCAGTGGAGAATGGCCAGACTGGTTTGAGCTGGTAGAAAGGCTACAGTAACTCAGACAGCCACTCTGTACAATTGTAGTGAGTACAAAAACATCTCAGAATGCACAAGCACATCAAACCTTGAGGAGGATGGGCTACAACAGCAGAAGACCTCATTGGGTTTCACTTCTGTCAGTCAAGAACTGAAAGCTGAGACTGCAGTAGGCACAGGCTCACCAAAACTGGACAGTTAAAGACTAAAAAAATTTAGACTGATTTGACGAATCTCTATATTCAGAATAAGGCACCAAATGCATGAATCTATGTTTCCAACCTGCCAGGTGTTAACAATCCAGGATGGTGGAGGTGGGGTAATGTTGTGAGGAATGCTTTCTTGGCACATTTTGGGCCCATTAACACCAATCATCACTTGACCGCCATTGCCTATTTGAGTATTGTTGTTGCCCATGTGCATCACTTCATGGCCACAATTTACCCATCTTCTAATGGCCACTTCCAGCACAATAATGCACCATGTCACAAAGGAAAAGTTTCAAACTGATTTAATTTCAACATTGATTCTGAAATGACATGTTTATGTTCTTCAGGTGCCTTCCCAATGACCTGATCTAAATCCAATAGAATGCCTTTGAGGTGTAGTTGAACAGAGATTGACAGCATGAAAGTGCACCTGAAAAATGTCAACATGGACCAGAATCTCAAAGGAATGCTTCCAATATTTGTGTTTTGAGAGCATATGGAGGTCTGATTCTTACTGCTGACGTAGTTTGCATCTTGTGGTATGGCCTCTATATTTTTTCTTTGAATGGTGGATTAAGATCGCTTCACCCCTGCCCTATGGAGGTTGTTGATGTTACTGACTGTTGTTTTTGCTTTGTTCTTCACAGCTCTTACAATGTTTCTGTCATTAGCTATTGTTGTTTTCCTTGGTCGACCCATACGGTGTCTGTTGCTCGGTACACCACTGGTGTCTTTCTTTTTCAGAACATCCCAATGTTTTTGCAATGCCTCTGATTGATTTCCTGCTCTATTATCAGCTTCAAAATGGCTTGTTTTTCTCCAATAGACATCTCTCTGATCTTCATGTTGGCTTATCCTTTTGAACAACAAATGCAGTCTTCTTAGGTGAAACTGAAACCAAGGCTAAAACCAAGAGTAGATTTTCAGAGCTATCCATCCATCTTCTACTGCTTACTCCTTCTTCAGGGTCACGGGGGAACCTGGAGCCAATCCCAGGGAGCATCGGGCACAGTCCATCGCAGGGCACAATCACATACTTACACATTCATACAGTACGGACACTTTAGACACAGCCTACTGTGGGAGGCTACTGGGGGAGGAAATTGGAGTACCTGGAGGAAACCCTGCAGCACGGGGAGAACATGCAAACTCCGCACACACATGGCATGGCCCCGGCAGGAATCGAACCCCAGACCCTGGAGGTGTGAGACAAACGTGCTGACCACTAAGTCACAGTGTGCCCATGTTCAGAGCTATTTATTGTTTAAACAATCAATCTAACAGGACACACCTGGGTAACAAGAAACACCTGTCATTCATTCACATTTTCCAATATTTTGCTTGCCTACAATTTATGTGGTCTGATACAAAATGTGCTGTGTTCTAGGTCATTTAACACATCTACTTATAAATATAAGGAAATAAGGAAACTCTCTTCTTATATTCATCTTTTGATCTCAAACCTAAATGTCTTCAGTCTACAGCAAAAACAATTTAATTGACCTTGCCGTTCCAATAGTTTCGGAGTTGAGTACTGGGATGTGCCAGCTACAGAAGAACAACTACACTCTACTAAAAGTAGAAGCATTGCACTGGATTTGTTTCGGTCACCTCAGGCAGGACTAATTAGGTCTCTTCACAGACTAGATAAATCAGTGGTTCTCAGACCTTCGGAAACCACTACACCTTGCAATTTCCTTGATCAAACTCTTCATTCTCGAAATCAGCTATTTATTAAGCCATGCATGAGTTGAATGAGGCATGCTAGAACATGAAAATGACAACATTTTCTAGGATATTGTGCCGGGGTCTGGAAATAAGGACCACTGGGATAACCAGCACAAGAAGCACACGTTTTACAGCATGATCATCAGAGAACACATTCGAAAAAGCAACGGATTATCTCATCGCAATCTCGGAAAATAGCAAACAAATGAAAACTTGATATTACACATTAACAGAAACAGAAACATGATATGTATTACACATGAAATAATGATTATACTTCCTAATGTGCACAATTAAGACCTTATTACACAATTATTTCATGAACATAATTTAAACGTGTACAATAAGATTTTGTCTACTATATTTGTGACCTTTCCACATGCAGAACAAATTTAGTCCAAGTTCACAGTATTTATACATTTGAGGTTTGGATTAAATCTGTTCAATTAAACCGACCAGTCAAAGAGGCTACCTCAGTAATAAATCTAACTTTGATAATGCTGTTTTTCACCACTGTAAATAATTAATTAATTTTTTTTAAAGATTCACTGCTCACCCAGCTATACTCCACAGACAACTGGGGGGTCACCGGGTCTTCTCTGAGAACCACTGCTCTAAATCACTGCATTGCAATCAATCAAGAAAGTCTTATTTTTATGGTCTCTTGTAATGGGACGTGCAGCTGAACCTTTTCTGGGCCTGTGCATTAAAAAAAAAAAAAAAAAAAAAACGAGGCATTGATTACAAACTTAAAATAAACAAATAAATAAATAATAATAATAATAATAATAATAATAATAATAATAAAACTAATAATAATAATAAACCAGGGTCTAGAACTGTAACAGCTCACGTTTCATCACAGTAAATAGATCAGCTTCCTTATGCATTGCTTATTTGACCAAAAGGATCTCAATAATGTTTAATGAAACTCATATCTACCCAACTTAGAGCTTGCATCGTAACAGGTTATAATAAAAACGCCCGAAATGGATTAATAATCGACTGATCTAAATGCATTTATAGAGAAAACTGATCAAAGCGCTCGGGCTTTGATGATTTCACCCGCATTGTTGTTGTTTTTTTCCCTGAAAGAGAAAGGACTCCATAAATCACCCGGATAACACATGCAGCGAATCTGGAGATCAAATATATCGTTTCTGATTCCGCCGATCAATCAGACTCGTAATGACCACGTCCATCCAAGAGGACTGATGGATGGATGGATAAATGGATGGATGGATTTCTTATGTACGCCTGACGAATGGGCGTGAGCGCAATCTCACCATTCGATGTCTTCATTTCGTCTTTTTCGTTCCATAAAACCCCGTCACGTCGTCTCATTCACTCTCCTGCCATTCGATTCGCCTTCCCTGATTAATCGCGCGTCGTGTCGAACCATTTCTGTCTACAGAAGCGAAATGACAGCAGCTCAAGGAAGCAAAGTCGGAGAGAATAAACGGATTCGTTTCTCTAAGGCGAAACTAATCGAAAACGGATCTGTAGGATGTGAGTGCACCAGCGTTCACACGCTCGACACTCGATTAAGTGCGCAGCGTCCAGGGCGTGTGTTTATTTTGGTGGAAGAAACGCCGCCACAGAGCACACGCGCCCCCTGCTGTCAGAAAAGGGAAACTACAACAATCAATAATTTTCTGTACACTTCGCGACATGGTGGCTTAGTGGCTAGCATAATTCCTTACACCTCCAGGGTTTCGGGCTCGATTCCCTGTATGTGCAGAGCCTGCATGATCTCCCTGTGCTCCGGGGGTTTCCACCAGGCACGCCGGTTTTCTCCCTTGTCCAATGACATGTGTTGATTGGCATCTCTAAAGTGTGGGAGTGTGTGTGCAGTTATGCCCTTCAAAGGGTTGGCACGACTTGTGCCCCAAGTTCCCTGGGATAGGCTCCAGGCTTCCCACAGTACAGCATGGATGGATGGATGAACTTATGTGTTAGTTACCCTAACCCTAGCTCTGTCAGCTCTGCTGTAATCGCCTAAACAGCATAAAATAGTCCCTTTTTCACATCCATGACATTTAAAAGAGTTTACATGAGTTTAATCATTTACATGAACCAGTGCCAGGATGTATTTATTGATAGAGACTTCAAAGCATTTCTGTACGTCGTTCTAGATCATCTAGATCGTCTGCCAAATGCCATAAATGTAAATGTCAATGTCAATAAGTTACATTCAAGAAAACACTGTGATTTTTTAAAATGCTTTTTATATTTATCTTTGCGTAAGAGGTTTCCTAAGAAGGATTGGTGGTAAATTCAGAATTCCTGTTCAAGGAAAAAGCCACCCAGATAGCACGATGACTTTGATTCACTGTTGAAATTCCATCAGAATCATCAATTTGATTGAGGTTGAGTATTCAGTGCTAAATAATATTGAATCGGTGTTGATAATTCATTGCTTTTCAGTGTTGAAAAGACAAACAGTGAATCGATGTTGATTTTTGGTCAGCTTAATTTCCCCACTGGTGGGGCTTAGATTTAAAGTCAGTCCATCAATCCACAATTGCGTGCATTTCCGTGACATTTAGTGAGCATATTCATGCTCCTCAGAGGATGAAATCTGTTAATTTTTTGACCTCATGAGCCTTCCCTCTAGTTAATAAATATTGAGATTTTTTTTGTTATCTTGATCTATATTTCATCGTTGAAATAACATTATTTCAGGGTGCAAACCTAATGAAAAATCAATGTTAAATTTCAACATTTCAACATTGCTTCAATGATAGTTTGGTTGATGCATTAGCATTGATTCAATGTTGATTCAGTGTTGGTTTGCTATCTGGGCTGTATAACCACCAATAACTTGCTAATTGCAGCACGATGTCCTAGCGTGTAGTTTTGCCACCTCTTAGCTTTCGTAATCTAATATGAGTCTATGGTTTGATCCTGAGCTCACATAACTGCCTGTATGTTCTTCCCAAGTCTGTGGCTTTCCTCTGAACTCTCTGGTTACCTCCCACATCCCAAAAACATGCATGCATGTAGGTGGAGTGGCTACTCTAAATTGCCCCTAGATGCAAGTGAGTGTGTGAATGTGTGTGCATGGTGCCTGGCCTCCAGTCCTTCCTACCTTGCGTCCTGTGTTCATGGCATAGCCTCTGGATCGACTGCAGCAATGAGCAGCATACATTTTTTCCCTAATTGATAGTATAAACAAACCAGGAACTAATTATTTCCCAAAACCAACAACCTGTTGCACGGTGTCATGTTAGAGAATAATATGAGGAGATTGTGGACTTTCACTTATATAGACTTTAAGATCTTTAAGATCTGTACAGCTACAATTATCACTCAGCAAGTAACAGAAGAGAAAATAAATTTATATACATATATTGTGATAATTTTTTTTTTGTACAAAACAAGGTAAAATCATTCAACAAGTTAACAACTTGATAACCACTTTTTATTACAGCTTTTAGTTCATTTTTTGCTTTTTCTCCCAAAATTGGTAGTGTTCTTCTGTCATCTAAATGTGCAGTCCATTACAATTACAACAACGTCTCAGATCATATACAGTGTGTATGTATGTATGTGTGTATATATATATATATATATGTCTAAATATATGTCTAAGATAGCACCATGTGTGATAGCACGAAGTGTCCTTACATGGTGCATTAGTGGTCTTGTAGTCCTCATTTTCTCATTTTAAAGTATTCCGTTTCAAACCTGTATTTGAACTAAGTATATGTACATGTTTAAGATAGTCTTCAGGGATTTGCTGACTGTCAGTCACATGAAACATTTGGGAGTGTGTCATATGAACGAGCGCTGATGTATTTAGTGCTCGGATGCTCTAAGCTGCCCAACACTGCCACCAGGTGGTTATTGTAGGGTCAGACACTGACATTATAACTAGCAGTGATGCTGCAGAGCGTGATGATACAAGCACTTGAGAGACCTGGCATGTCAGATTGAGCATAATGACATTTTACAATCTTTCTCACTCAAACACTCACACTCACACACACACACACACACGCTCGCCGTTGTAATATTATTTTAAACGAAAGGGGGCGACTCTGAGTTGTTGTGGTTGTTATCCGGTCAGTCGGGTCCGACTCTTGGGGATTCTATAGGCCATCTCTCGCCATGCTTTCCGGTCCCGGACTTTCCCCTTCCTCTCTGAGTAATCGTCCTCTAAACCAACAGGAAGTAGCTAAGAGAAGAAGTCGTTTGTCGGAACAACCATAGCAACGCTTACAAAGATGGCGTCTCGCGTGGAGTTGCTGAATGCTGAGGAGTTATTGTAGTGTTCGTTGTTGTTCATGTTTGATTTCTGTAAACTTCACTAAACCACAGTATGAAAAAAAGAACAAAGAATCACAGCAATCATATAAAACAAAAAAAACCTTGAGATTATCACTTGTAACATTACAACAAAATATAGCTATATGAGAACATGTATAAAACTAAATTGAACATCTTTTTTTATCATTAAGATTTTTATTAAACATTGACCTTTACTTTCATTAAATAGACTTTTTATTGCTTGTAGGCTCATTTAGTAAATATTAGCAAATACTGTAGACATAAGAAAAAAGTGGGAGCTTCCTGCAAATGTTATTTCGCACATTTACACAGTGTAAATGGATCAATTAATGGATCTTGTATAGTAGCACTACTTGTATTGTTCCCTGCTTGATATATCGCTTTGCTTATTTGTAAGTCGCTTTGGATAAAAGCGTCTGCCAAGAGAATAAATGTAAATGTAATGTAAATGTCCCTTTATGTACAGAGACAAAAGAAAGATATTACAGAATGATCATCTGTATGGCCGCTCATCACTGAGTGTATCTATGTATAAAGACAAAAGAATGAGGTTTAATCACTGTCTGATGGTGTAGTGTAGTGACTGTGTTTACATGAATGAAATCATAAATGAAATCATGAATGAAATCATGAATGAAATCCCCAAAAAAAAAAATAAAACTTTCAGCTTTGACTTTATTCTTTCAACAGTATGTACAAAGCAATTCTTTAAAAAACCTTTCCATGAATTTTATGCCATCTGGCTATCTCTATGGTCCCGCATGGATGGATCATAGAGATGCCTGTGCAACCTTTTGGCAAGAGTTGCCTCGAAGTCATCAATCAATCAATCAATCAATCAATCAATCAAGCTATCTATCTATCTATCTATCTATCTATCTATCTATCTATCTATCTATCTATCTATCTATCTATCTATCTATCTATCTATCTATCTATCTATCTATCTATCTATCTATCTATCTATCTATCTATCTATCTATCTATCTATCTATCTATCTATCTATCTATCTATCTATCTATCTATCTATCTTTCTATCTATCTATCTATCTATCTATCTATCTATCTATCTATCTATCTATCTATCTATCTATCTATCACATCTATCTATCTATCTATCTATCTATCTATCTATCTATCTATCTATCTATCTATCTATCTATCTATCTATCTATCTATCTATCTATCTATCTATCTATCTATCTATCTATCTATCTATCTATCTATCTATCTATCTATCTATCTATCTATCTATCTATCTATCTATCTATCTATCTATCTATCTATCTATCTATCTATCTATCTATCTATCTATCTATCTATCTCTATCTATCTATCTATCTATCTATCTATCTATCTATCTATCTATCTATCTATCTATCTATCTATCTATCTATCTATCTATCTATCTATCTATCTATCTATCTATCTATCTATCTATCTATCTATCTATCTATCTATCTATCTATCTATCTATCTATCTATCTATCTATCTATCTATCTATCTATCTATCTATTTCCGGCTCCGGCGCCGCGCGGCAAGTTACCAAAAAAATGCCATGCACACCTTCACGCGAAATGAGGCCTCGCGCACTTTACACCGCTGGACCGCCCACTCCGCGATGACGTCATTTTAAACCGCGCGCTCCCTCGTGCTATTGCGGACCAGGCTTAACGCTGTCTAGCATTAATGTTTGTGTAGGGTGCCACTGTTTTTTTTTTTTTTTTTTTTTCAAAGGTTGCCTTGATTGAAAAAAGGCTGGGAAACGCTGGTTCAGTCTGACACTGTACATCTAAGATGCTTGCCAAACCTCTAAGTTGTGAGACTAGTGACTACTAGGCCAAGACCAGAGAACAAGATCATTAGATAAAGACTCCAATTCTCCAAAAAGAAGGGAGAGCATTAAAACCTGTTGTGCTGCTATCCCTGTGATGAATGCCGTGCGGCATTACTGTAAAAAGGGCTGGAGTAGAACAGGTACTACAGTGCCACCTTGTGGAAACAATGTATACTCCGAAAATATTAACTGCAAAATGAGCTGCTTTACACCTGTGACAAGCATATCCACATGGTCACATTTTACAACACATATTACTGTTTAATCACACCAGATTAATAATGTCCCTGTGGAAAAGAAAGACACAACACTTGATATGAAGTCCCTATTTAGAGTACTGATAAAGACTTTAAAAAAAGGCACCCTTTTTTTTGTAAATACACATTTTTATATTAGATCTTTATTTGATGTCTTCTGTATTATTGCATCAGTAAAATACATTTTTAGATTTACAACCACAATTTTTTTCAAATTAAACAAAATGAAATATTTTTAATTACATTAAATTGTATGCCGCTGAGAAAGTAATATATTACATAATAGACCACTTTTCAGACCAAAAAACAACAACAAACCAAAACCATAATGAAGTCTTTCGGGTTTTACTCGTGTGACGAGATAAGTGTGACAGTCAAAGCCCCCAAAAGCACTTGTTCTCCAAGATGCTTAAAATGCACTAGATTCTGAAGATTTGCTCATTCAGTCACAAGAGCATTAGTGAGGTTAGGCACTGATACAGCATACAAAGACATTCTAGACAATTGTATGCTTCCAACATCATGGCAACAGTTTGGGAAGGCCTGCATATGGATGTACAGGTGTCCACATACATTTGGCCATATAGTGTATATATCATTACAACTGTGCTTATAATTATTTGGTAATGATTTGGCAACTAAACAGCAATGAAGCATTTCATTATACACTACAAAAGTAAATATATTAGTACCATACAACTCATAATGAGGAACAGCTTAACATTCATGTGGAGCATTCAGCAATGATATTATCTACAATCTTTTTACAACTGTTAATAAAAAAAAGTCGCTTTATAACTATTCATAGGTCATAATTCTTTATAAAGGTTGTGTAGTATACCACATGCCATTATAATGAACAGTAATAGTGACATTTGCATTACAGTGTGATTCTAAGGTATCCAGGAATTATTAGTAGCACATTATTAGAGCTTTATGAGACATTATTAGAGTTATAAAAATGCAAACAATTAATCATTATGAACAAGCACAGTTGGAATGACTATAATGACTAATAAATATAGGCTTCATTGAAAGCACTTTTAAGCCTACAGACTTAATCTCACCACAGAACATTGTACACCATTCAGCCATAACATTAAAACCACTGACAGGTGAAATTAATAACATTGATTATCTTGTTACAATGACATCTGTCAAGGGGTAGGATATATTAGGTAGCAAGTGAACTGTCAGTTCTCGAAGTTGATGTGTTGGACGCAGGACATATGGGCAAGTGTAAGGATCTGAGTGACTTTGACAAGGGCCAAACTATGATGGCTAGATGACTTGGTCATCTCCAAAACGGCAGGTCTTGTGGGGTGTTCCTAGTATGCAGTGGTTAGTACCTACCAAAAGTGGTACAAGGAAGGACAACGGGTGAACCATGGAACAATGGAAGATGGTGGCCTAGTCTGATGAATCACATTTTCTTTTACATAATGTGAGTGGCATTGTGCATGTAAGTTGCTTACCTGAGGAAGATATGGCACCAGGATGCACTATGGGAAGAAGGCAAGCCGGCAGAGGCAGTGTGATGATCTGGGCAATGTTCTGCTGGGAAACCTTTGGTTCTGGCATTCAAGTGGATGTTACTTTGACATGTACCACATAACTAAACATTGTTGCAGACCAAGTACACCCCTTCATTGTAACAGTATTCCATAAAGCCTCTTTCAGCATGATAATGCTCCCTGCCACACTGCAAAAAATGTTCAGGAATAGTTTGAAGAACATAATGTTCAAGGTGTTGACTTGGCTTCCAAATTCCCCAGATCTCAATCCAATTGAGCATCTGTGGGATGTGCTGGACAAACAAGTCCGATTCATGGAGGCTCCACCTCATAACTTACAGGACTTAAAGGATCTGCTGATAACGTCTTGGTGCCAGATACCACAGCACACCTTCAGAGGTCTTGTGGAGTCTGTGCTTCGGCGGGTCAGAGCTGTTTTGGAGGCACAAAGGGGACCTACACAATATTAGGCATAATATTGGATTTAATGTTATGGCTGATCTGTGTAAATAGTAAAAATTTATATGTACAGTTTAGTAAGTGTATTAGTGCTTGCTTTAAATTAGACTACACTTTAATTGCTGTAATTCATTTTAATCAACAGACCCTAATTATATATCATCTTAATTACCTACTGTGATGTGTCAATGTTATCCTATGTTCTCTAAGTACACAGTGTCAAATGCGAAGGCTGAAAGGTTTAAAAAAAAAAAAAAAAGGTAAAGATTAAAGAAAAAGAACAGAACAGGTCATTCAATGGTGAATAAAATGTGCTTGTTGAAAAACAGATCTAAAAGAGCAGGGAATTTGTCTTGTCATGTTGGAATATAACATCCATGGTAACCTGGGTTGTAATTCATTGTTGTGAGTCACAATTTTAGTTCAGGATGTACTGAGCGTACATGACAACTAGCAAATGGGAGAAGACATGTTAAAGACAGCACCATTAGAAGAAAATGAAGCTAGGACCATCCGTCATTTGCTTGAGATGAAGGAGGGAGGGAGTGAAAGAGAGTTAATAATTGATGTGGCCCTGGTCACACTGGCTCCTGCTGATTCACAAAAGACATTTAGCAGTGATTGAGATCAAAGCTGTTCAGTCTCCTGCTGCTAAGCTGAAAGGCGAAACTAGCAATCGCCTTCTTTCTCACTCTAATAGTGTCCCTTTTATGAAGTTAATAAACTGCACATTTCAGTCAAACTACATCAGTACAAATGGCTCTGGGATCTAATAACTTGAAAGTAGAGAGCCACCTCTATCTCCCTCTTTGAACTGAACCACTGAGTGTGTTGTCTGTGTGTGTGTGTGTGTGTGTGTGTGTGTGTGTGGTGCGCGCACGTATACATGGATGTGGGTTAGTTGGGGGATAGATCAAAGCCATCTAGTGGTGTGTTAAAATCAGGAAGCTACACACTTTGCTTCATTTGCTACCTAAAAAGAATACAGATCCACAATTCGCTGGCCATGGACTTTGCAGGTGTTTCCTTTCCAACCATTCCGAGCAGGAGTAACGCTGCAAAGTGGACATGTGTGTTATAGAAGTCGAGGCTTTTCTAATGAGGCCAATCTTTGTTGTACATAACCTTTTGATCTTATGCTCTAAAAACAGATGAGAGGGTTTAGAAAAGGGAGACAAGAGAGAGAGAGAGAGAGAGAGAGAGAGAGAGAGAGAGACAGAGAGAGATGATTAGACACTCTTTTTAAGGTGTTACCCTCCCATCATTCATTACTGTGCTTGGATCCTTAATGAAAATTTCTATTCATCTCACCAAGTGTGCTGTGGAAGGTTACAATGTTTTAGTAGCTGCAGTTGTTATTGTTGTTGTGAGTTGAATATTGTGCTATAACAGCACGTCCCGAAGTGTTTTATTTCTCATATACAGCGTCCTCCACTAATATTGGTACCCTTGGAAAATATTAGCAAAGAATGCTGTGAAAATTTTGTCTTTGTTGTTTAACCTTTTGATCTTTTCTTTAAATAATTCACAAAAAATCTCTGCTCTCATGTATATCAAAAAATAGCAAACACAGGTTTATCAAAAAAAAAATATCTTTGTTAAATATATGTGTAGCACATTATTTTTTTTCCTCCCCATTTATAGTTGTGGAACTTCTGCAAAACAACTTCCCGCTATCTCATACATTAAGTCCAGTCTCTATTTTTTCCCGCTCTTTCCTGAAATTTAATACAGTTTGTCATGTTGCTTAGAAACGAAGTGAAAAAACCTATCGAAAAAGTCTCCAATAGTGGAAAACCTGTTAAAAAGCACTGACATTGTTGACCCCTTCCATAAAAATTAAATAAACATCACCTTACAAAAACCTTCACCAAATCGAGGATTATACTGTACAGTTTTTTGTTAAATAACACCTATTTTAATCTTTATTATTAGCCTTAAAGATTTTTGTGGATTGTCCATTATACAAGCTCCTGTGAATGAGCTGTTACTGTAGAAATGGCAATGTATTAGAATGAGTGCTTTAATAGAAACATGTGATTTGAATTGCAGATGGAACTACTGTCAGAGCTGCTGTTATAGAAAATGTATTTAATCAAATTAATTAATCAATCAGATTCAAGAGTTCAACAGCTATATTGTGCTAAGCTAGCGGCTGTGGCTCTGATGGTAGAGCAGGTTGTCCACTAATCGTAGGGTTGGTGGTTCGATTCCAGGCCCACATGACTCCCAATGACGAAGTGTTCTTGGGCAAGACACTGAACATGAAGTTGCGATGGCAAGCTAGCACCTTGTGTGGCAGCTCTACTACCAGTGAGTGTGTGTGAATGGGTGAATGAGAACCTGTGTAAAGTGCTTTGTAGAACCGCTAAGGTTAAAAAAGTGCAGACCATTATGCTGGAGTAGTTGTTAGTAATAGTTAATAATAGTAGTTACTGTGATTGCATAATGACCCAGAATTGATTGGAAGAAAACATTTCACCCTAGTAGTCTTCAGCAGTAGTCTATGTCATGCATATTTCACGTAGAGTGATACTACTATTATACCGTTAATGTATGAGTAGTTTCCACAAAATTCATGTGCAGTTTGTATATGTAATGTACCAGAGACCAAGCAAGGCCCAACTATTATCCATGGCTGCTGACTGCACAACTATGTTGGATAAAGGTTCTGTAACAATGCTGCATGTTGAGTAATAAGAAGTATTGCTGAAAAAAAATGTCACTACTGGAGAATGTGCATCAACTTGCTATATTACTAATCCTCCTCTGAAAAAGTATAGGTGGAATGCAGAGACAGTGTAATATCTGTGTATTGTGTGTAAGAGTATGAACACAGAGCAGCAACCAATGATTAGCTTTATTACAAGCATGAGTGCTGATGATAGAGCAGTGTCAGGGTTGGAGTTGGACAGACCAACAAAACTCCAGAGCCAAGAACTGATAGGGGAGTACAAAGTATGCTTTGTCATGTGTTGTCATGTGTAGACATTTATTGTGCTTCTTTCAAACTTTCATAGATCACACCACACACATTATAACCACAACAATGTTAACTAACTAGCCTAGATTACTATTACTATTAAATTTATTATTAGCAGTAATTATGATTAAATAAAGATTGGTTTCACTCTGGTGATGAGGAGGTTGTTGCCATAAGTACTATTATTTAAGAGAGAGAGAGAGAGAGAGAGAGAGAGAGAGAGAGAGAGAGACTTACTTTATGACAATAATCTTGAAAGGTGCTAATACATCTGGAGTTGTCCAAGTGTAGCAGAAGTGCTTTGGGTCTGCAGCTCTCGTTCTTTATTTCCTCTATTTTGTGTTGTTGTTGTTGTTGTTGTTGTTGATGATGATGATGATGATGATGTGAATATTTCAAAACAGAGTGCAAAGTGTGTTGTCTGTATGTGAGCACCTCTGTGAAAGTCCATCCTCTCAGAGGAATGTCCTCAGAGAGACAAAAGTGGTAGATAATTACACATGGGGGCCATTGATGAACATTAAAACATAACTTATACATTAGTAATATGTCAAGGTTACTCTACATTATATTTGTAGAGTCAGTCATGCATTTGTAGTATTTACAATTGACAGGATTACACTGGGAAAATAATTACACATAGCCTAGTTCTAACATGCAAAACAATGGCTTTACTTTGGCTGGATTTCAACATTGTTTTTTGATGTGGTAATGATGTTCTTAGGACACAAAGCCCAGCTGAGTACCTCAGAGAGAACAGATTTCATGCCTGCATGTGTGTGGGCCTGAATTTGGTGCATAGACATAATAGTGGGTTACAAACAAACAGTGATAAGATGTACAAGATGTATTAAACTAAGCTGATTCTTAATGTTAATGCTTTTGTTTAGATGTAGTTGTAGTATGCTAGGCAGCACAATAAAAAAATGGATTGAGTTGCTGTCTGTGTGGAGTTTCACATGTTCACTCAGTGTCTACATGGGGTTCCACTGGGTTCTCCAGTTTCCTCCCAATGTCCAAAAATACGGCCAAATTGCCCCAAGGTGTGAATGAGTGAGTGTGTGTTTGTGTGTGTGTGTGTGTGTGTGTGTGTTTGTGCAAATGGTGCCCTGTTATGGACTGGTGCCCCTAGGAGAGTGTGTTCCCACCTTATAATCAGTGTTCCAGGTAGGCTCCACAACCCTGAGTAGATTACTGAAGATGACTGAATGAATTAAGTTTACCAGACTGTACAACATGTCTTGATTTTGCTTTTAGACAGAATTTTCTTGCTTTGGCATAATATAGCAAATCATTTATGTTCACAACATAAAACATTTAATAGCCTCTTCAGGGCTCAGTAATTATCCATCCATCCATCCATCCATCCATCCATCCATCCACCTAATATTAAATGAAAACATGTACATATTTTAGTATATTATTGACACAAATATATATATATGGATATATCTGTATATCTATCTGTGTATCTATCTACATAACAAGCAAAGCAGTAATACATGTAATCACATGTGAAATATTCTAAACTCTATTAATGAAACCTCATTTAGGTTATGGAATGCTATTCTCTACAAGATGATACAGTGGTGCTTGAAAGCTGCTCTATATTTCTGCATAAATATGACCTAAAACATCAAAAGTTCTAAAGTCCTAAAAGTAGATAAAAATAACCCAATTTTAAAAATGAGACCTAAATATTATACTTGGTATTTATTGAGGAAAATGATACAATATTACATATATGTGAGGGGAAAGGAATGTGAACCTTTGCTTTCAGTATCTGGTGTGACCCCCTTGTGCAACAATAACTGCAGCTAAACATTTCCGGTAACTGTTGATCAGTACTGCACATCGGCTTGGAGGAATTTTAACCCATTCCTTAGCACAGAACAGCTTCAACTCTGGGATGTTGGAGTATTTCCTCACATGAACTGCTTGCTTCAGGTCGTACCACAACGTTTCATTTTGATTAAGGTCAGGACATTGATTTGGCAGTTCCAAAACATTAACTTTATTCTTCTTTAACCATTCTTTGGTAGAATGACTTGTGTGCATAGACTTGCTGACCTGCTGCATGACCCACTTTCTCTTGAGATTCAGTTCATGGACAGATGTCCTAAAATCATCCTTTAGAATTTGCTGGTATACTTCAAAATTCATTGTTCCATCAATGATGACAAGCTGTCCTGGCCCAGATGCAGCTAAACAGGCCCAAACCATGATACTATTACCACCATGTTTCACTAATGGAATAAGGTTCTCATGGTGGAATTCAGTGTTTTCCCCTCTCCAAACATAACGCTTCTCATTTACACCAAAAATTCTATTTTGGTCTCGTCCATCAACAAAACGTTTTTCCAACAGCCTTATAGTTTGTGATATTTAGCAAAATGCAGACGGGCAGTGATTTTATTTTTGGAGATCAGTGGTTTTCTCCTTGCAACTCTGCCATGCACACGATAGTTGTTCAGTGTTCCCCTAATGGTGGACTCGTGAACATTAACATTGGCCAATGTGAGAGAGGCCTTTAATTGCTTAGAAGTTACCCTGGGTTCCTTTATGACCTTGTGGACTATTACATATTATCTTGTTCTTGATGTGATCTTTGTCGGTCCCCACGGCTGGGGAGGGTAACAATGGTTTTGAGTTTCCTCCATTTGTACACAATCTGTCTGATTGTGAAATCTCCTTTGTTTGTGCCATGATACACTTTTACAAACATGTGTTGTGAAGATCATGTGTTGTGATAGATGCCTTTTCTTTAAATACAGCATGGTGCTCACTCACACCTGATTGTCAACTTATTGATTGAAAACACCTGGCTCTAATTTCACCTTCAAATTAACTGATAATCCTAGATTTTCATATACTTTTGCCACTCACAGATATGTAATTAGATAATTTTCCTCAAGAAATAAATGACCAAGTATATTATTTTTTGTCTCATTTGTTTAATTGGGTTCTCTTGATCTACTTTTAGGACTTAAAAAAATATAATGATGTTTTACATTATATTTATACAGATATACAGAAAACTCTAAAGGGTTCACAAACTTTCAAGCACCACTGTGTTGCAATTACCTGACTTGAATTTCCCATTTGGTCTGCCTATTAATGAATTTGAATGGCCCTACCCTACATCTTCTCTCTCTCTACCATCCAAATTTCTAACACACTTGCTTGTCTCCAATATTTCCAAATGGGAAATGATAAACCACTCTCTCCATTCTCTATTTTCTCTCTTTATTGAAGACATAAACAGACACTTGGGGCTTTTCTTATAGCTACCACTGCAACTTAGATTGTTGAACCCAGAGCTGCAGGGGACTACTGGGGCTCCTGTTCATGAACCGGGTGAAAAAGCTCCCACATTGGCTTTGAAAGGCTGCACTCCCACCATACAGCAGGATTAGATTCCACATTGTGAGTTCCCATGGAACAAACAGGGGTGAGAGCTGGGCTTTCTGGGTTAGGCTTTTCCCCTCCCTCCAAACCCCCCAAAGGGCTTTAGAGAGAAGGGTACAGAGAGAGGCAGCCTTGCTGCGTCTCTGGAGAAAGACTTCGTTCTCAGCATGGCTGCTCCACATTAGAGGAAAAAGCTAGCACAGTGAAGCTATTCAACTCTCTCACCCCTGCATACACACACAAATTCTCTTTTTTCTCTCTCTTTCTTTTTTGCTTACTCACTTACACTTTCTTCTCTCCGTCTTCTTTTGGCCTTCCGTTCTCTCGGATAAGCTCTGAAGTAAGGAGGTATGGAAAGTTCCCTCTTTGCCCTCCGTCTCTGATCCAGATGTGTCATATTCCATGTGGTGTCGAATCAGAATGTTTTGACAAGCCACAAATATTTCAAGAATAAATCATGTGACTTAAGAAAAGAATAAACAGTATGTTAAAGGTTGGGATTTCAAATATTTAAACGTTTATTCAGCATCAAAGTGAGGTAATACCCTTCAAAGCTGAATCTGTCTCTGAAGACTTAATTAGGTTCTAATTCTCAAGATGAGACATTTCTTTGCATTATATGTCTTTTTGATTTTAATTATTATTCCCAGAAAGAGCAGCAATGGCCAGTAGATGCTATGAAAGCAAAGAAGGCAAGTGGACACAACACAGGGGATAGAAGAGTTACCAGGGGGTCTTTGAAACCAACCGTGATTGTCAGTAAGTGCAGATCATGTGATCCAGTACAGCTTCCAATCAACTGGAGCGGGTGATTCATTAAAACTTGGGTCGTGAAACAGCCTCAAAGCAGGCCATGGGGAGTGGGAGGAAAACTAAAAGACTCTTTGGATCTGCATCTCATTACTTGGCGAGTATAGAGAAAGCATGGAGATTTTAGGTGAACCCTGTACTCCTGCTGGACTACAGCCTTTCCTTTAGACCAGAAGATAAAAAGCTCCATGGGGAAAAGAACAATAGAGTTAGTTAGTGGATTTTAAATTTTAGATTTTATCAGCGCCACTGATGTTAAATGTTGATGAGAAATTACTGGACATTTTTTGTTTATTTTTGGGTTTTTTAATATTATGAATGACTTTTTTGCACTTCATCTCTTTCTTGATTTTTTTTTCTGTAAATAGAAAAAATATATATTTTAAAGCATATCATGCTGTATTTATGCATGTTAATAATCTCTGTCAAAAAACACACATTATACACCAAATAGATATATTCGATCCACGATCATATATACACTAAGTGACTCAGTGCATCTGCTGTCCCAATGAAACATGTACCTTAAATTTACTCCTTCAGTATGTGTTCCAAATTAAAATACATGTACTTCATCTTTGCATCTTTGCATCGTATTTCAAGCACTGTCGGAGAAATGGATTGGAAACAATTGATGTTACATTGGATCTCATTACTATAGCGCTTACATATGTGGGACTGTAAACCACATGTAAGCATTTCCAGAAACAGCCATGAGAACTGGAAGAGGGGATGGGTGTGTATCAGTCAAACATGAAGGTCTGAGTGGGATAGATGGGAGAGAAAGAACAGGGGAAAGGGAGAAATGTGGGAACTGTTATAGCAGTGAGGATCAAAATGGGGTGGGGGGAAGAGAATTTAAAAGGTGGGGTGGCAGTGCTGTAACTGCTGCAAAGGCACAGCTAATCTTGTACAGGTGTGCACAAGTGTGTTACTGATAGAAGAGATTGAAAGTGTGTGTATGTGTGTGTGCGCGCGTATGTGTGCGTGTGTGTGCTAAACACATCTGGACACATCTGTTTATTATTCCTACATCCTTCGCAGATGCAAAAAATTCACCCTTCGACTTGCTCCTCACTAAGCACTCTGGACTCATTCAGGGCTGATATCTTCATGCACACAACATGAAAGCATATGTTTAAAAAACGCAAGACCCATCTGATATGCATTTCTCACTTTCATAAGTACAAGGTACAAAATCTTTAGTTAGTTTTAGTGTAGTTCTGCATTATGGGTTAATAATAATAATAATAATAATAATAATAATAATAATAATAATAATAATAATAATAATAATAATAAGCTAGAAGGTTAAGAGGCCAGCCCATGCTAATCCTAGAAGTCCCGGTATTATTATTATGTTCCAATAATTCTTCTTCTTGGAATTATTACTATTTTAAGAATATAAGAATATTTGAAGAACATTCAGTATACAGTATACAAAAATTATTTAGACACTCAAAATGCACCTGCACTCTCACATCATCATCACAATCTGTACAGATTGGAAAGTTTTAAAAGTTAATACATTAATAACAAGAAATTTTGTCAACATATCAGTACTAACTATCAGTAGCAAATCAGTGATTATTTCCTCACCAATGTAGAGATGTAAAGATCGGTGAAGTGAAGAGACAAAGATGAGGCTTGCATTTAAACTCCATGAGTGACTTTTACCTCAGGTGATGAGACAAACTGATGTGGATGATGCTGATCAAATTAAGCTTTAAGCAAATTAAGCTTTAAGCAAATTAAACTCATTTCCGGTTGTAAGTAAATATGTGATTTGTTAGTTTATAAATGTGATTTCTTTTTCCCTTTTCTACTTTTGGGAGTAAAACCAGATAACCAGATTATAAAATGATGTAACTTTACTTGTGGGTGACATACTAAAGAGAAATACATTTCAGTTCAGGAAATACTGTAGTTTTCAGAACCATATATAGTAGAAAATGACAAACTTTGACAGGCTTTCCCAGGCTGCCTCACATTTATTCTGTATATAACACTGTAGGACTGTCCTGATTTCTCAGAAACCAAAGTAAAACGAACACATTCATCAAACTGTCAGTAAAGGGAAAACTGATAGGTAGATTTACTTTATCAACAGCAGCCAGCAAAGCACAAATACTGTGAGTGCACTTTGTATCACAGTGCATTGTATGTGTGACTCACTGTCAATCAGACACAGTTTAATGGTATGGAATTGGCACAGACATAAAAGCGACATGAAACTGAAAGGAATATGGCATCTGGGGCAGGAGATGAGAGAGATGAAACAAGCGGGGGGAGGACAGGGCAGAAAGGAGATCACAAATCTGGATACAAGGGATGAGAGCAGGGGGAAGAAACATAGGACAGGGAAGTGAGAGAGGAGTAGTGAAGAGCCAGAGAGGGGGAGCAGAAATAATGATGAACAACAAAGCAGAGAAGAGGAAAAGGAGGAGAGGAACAAGGACAGATGTTAGACTACATACTGAGGCAAAAAGTAAGAAAGATGTGAGACTTCACAGAGTCTCATAAAAGATGATTGTGTGCACTTTACTCCCACTTTTTTGTGGGACAGGAGATTGCAATGGCTAAGCTAAAAAATGGCACTTTCTCATTGCCTACTGTTTTTACAGGGGTCTTAAACATCCATGCAAAAATATACAATGGTGTGTTAAATGCCAAAATGTTAAAAAGCAAATGCCTGAACCAAATTCTCTGTACAGTACAGTTATTACAGCAATACAGATGCATATGAGACTAAGTGGCACTAACTATCAGGGAACTGTCTCTCACTATCTGTCTGTCTCTCTCTCTCTCTCTCTCTCTCTCCCTCTCTCTCTCTCTCTTTCTCTCTCCTATAGGTGTGCTCTTTCATCCGTTGAAGGAATTTCCCTGCTGAAGGGATCAAAGCAGCAGCAGGACAGCAGGTGTGAAGACAACAGAAAACAGAAGTGAAGGAGGAGCTGCAGGAAGAAGAGAGAGTGAGAGAGAGAGAGTGAGAGAGAGAGAGAGAGAGAGAGTGAGAGAGAGAGAGAGAGAGAGAGAGAGAGAGAGAGAGAGAGAGAGAGAGAGAGAGATCGATCTTCTATATTGAGATCTTACTGTGTTGGTAAGTGGAGTGTAAGTACTCTGGAAACACATTATGTCAAGGTAAGAACAGTGAGTGACCATGTCATACATGCAGTAAATGCATACACACACACACTCACACACACACACTCACACAAAATAAATTTTAAAGGAATACTCAATTTCCATTTTTGTATTTACAATTTTAAAAATTTAAAATCTCTATCTATTGAGTAAGTCAATGTCAAGTCATCTTTTGACAAGTTTCCCACTGAGACAAGAACATAAAACGCATTTACTCAAAACTTACTGGTATTGAAAGGGCAGTCGATAACATGGTGTAGAGTTGGTAATGATGGTAAGAAGACATCACTACCAACTCATGATAGCTGATATGTCTCTACAGACAGTTTGGGCCTTAAATGGATGATAAAAGAGAGTTTTTTAGAAGTGTTAGAGGCAAAACATCCCACCTGCTCCCGAAAGAAATCGGAATAATCTGCTTTTTGCATATGCAATATTTAATGGAGCTGTTTCTGTTTCAATTCTATAATGGAGTTCCCAAGAGAGAGACGTCTCAAAATATAACCAATTAATAATTTTAAAAAAGTGACCTTGATCAGGATAAAGTATTTACTGAGTATGAATGAATGAATGTCCTCCAGATACAGCACAAGCCTGTCATACATTACAAGATTGTTTGAACTTCATTGTTACCCAATCAGGAGAGGAACAGAGGTTATGGATGAAGTGTAAGTAGGTTGCTAGCTGACTTGGTTATAATAGCAGCAGAAAAGCATTAGTGTGTGTGTGTGTGTGTGTGTGTGTGTGTGTGTGTGTGTGTGTGTGTGTTTGTGTGTGTGTGTGTGTGTTTCGCACACTAATTTTACATGTGCATGTAGTGGCTGACTATTAGAAAATATACTATCCATCCATCCATCCATCCATCCATCTTCTACTGCTTACTCCTTTTCGGGGTCACCAGGAACCTGGAGCCTATCCCACGGAGCATCGGCACAAGGCGGGGAACACCAGTGCAAATATACTATTATGCATCATATCTGTATCTATATTTGAATTTAAACCCCAACTGGACGTGGCTTAATGTAGAAGGTTTTTTTTTTTAATCCTGCTCATGCAGTTATTATTTTTTGTTTGTACCAACCTGTGACATATTCTAACAACGTTAATTGCTAAAAAATTTTTACAAAATATATGCCTAGAAAAACTAGTAGCCTAACTGAAACCACTGTGACCCAGACCAGGCAGTTATATGTGGTCTTTGTTTGTCCCGCAAGCTTCATATCTGACCACTTGAACGTTTTTACTTGTGTCTTGTGGGATACCAGTTGTGATGCACACCTCTAGTCTAAACCAGATGCCATGTGAAGCTTTCTCTAATTAGAACACATTATCTTTTTACTTCAACTACTGTATTTGTGTTAGGTTACATCCCTAGAAACAGCCTGTTCATATTTAAATCAATGATGGAGTGCATGGTCTGTGTTGAAGCTGCTTATTTTGCAAAAAATTTACCCATAAAGGCTGAAGGAATGCTCCCCCTCACTTACCGTATTTGACTATATCACCCAAATTCAAAACTACAACCAAATCACTCAAACAGTAAAGGTCTTGAGACAGACGTCACAAAGCTGATCTTATGTGATCTTATCTCACTTAAGCAGTAATTTAAAGTTACTGCATAACCTTAACCACAAATTGTTTGCTCAGTAAAAAGTTATATCTCTACAAGTATGAATAATATGCATTTGGAGATTTTCTCTAATTTACAAATGCCTTGGACTGATATTGTATATGAAAGTGCCTCAGGTAACCTTAATCATGACAGATATACAGTATCTCACAAAAGTGAGTACACCCCTCAAATTTTTGTAAATATTTAATTATATCTTTTCATGGGACAACACTGAAGAGATGTCACTTTGCTACAATGTAAAGTAGTGAGTGTACAGCTTGTATAAAAGTGTAAATTTGCTGCCCCCTCAAAATAACTCAACACACAGCCATTAATGTCTAAACTGCTGGCAACAAAGTGAGTACACCCCTAAGTGAAAATGTCCAAATTGGGCCTAAAGTGTCAATATTTTGTGAAGCCACCATTATTTTCCAGCACTGCCTTAACCCTCTTGGGCATGGAGTTCACCAGAGCTTCACAGGTTACCACTGGAGTCCTCTTCCACTCCTCCATGACGACCTTCCATTTGAGGATGCCCCACAGATGCTCAATAGGGTTTACGTCTGGAGAGATGCTTGGCCAGTCCATCATCTTCACCCTCAGCTTCTTTAGCAAAGCAGTTTTCATCTTGGAAGTGTGTTTGGGGTCGTTATCATGCTGGAATACTGCATACTGATCATGCTCTGCTTCAGTATGTCACAGTACATGTTGGCATTCATTGTTCCCTCAATGAACTGTAGCTCTCCAGTGCCGGCAGCACTCATGCAGCCCCAGACCATGACACTCCCACCACCACGCTTGACTGTAGGCAAGACACACTTGTCTTTGTACTCCTCACCTGGTTGCAGCCAAACGCGCTTGACACCGTCAGAACAACAAAGTTTATCTTGGTCTCATCAGATTAGTCTGCTTGTCTTCAGCAAACTGTTTGCGGGCTTTCTTGTGCATCATCTTTAGAAGAGCTTTCCTTCTGTCACGACAGTCATGCAGACCAATTTGCAGTATGTGGTGTATGGTCTGAGCACTGACAGGCTGACCCCCCACCCTTTCAACCTCTGCAGCAATGCTGGTAGCACTCATACGTCTATTTCCCAAAGACAACCTCTGGATATGACGCTGAGCACGTGCACTCAACTTCTTTGGTCGACCATGGCGAGGCCTGTTCTGAGTAGAACCTGTCCTGTTAAACCCCTGTATGGGTTAGCCACCATGCTGCAGCTCAGTGTCAGGGTCTTGGCAATCTTCGTATAGCCTAGGCCATCTTTACGTAGAGCAACAATTCTTTTTTTCTGATCCTCAGAGAGTTCTTTGCCATGAGGTGCAGTGTTGAACTTCCAGTGACCAGTATGAGGGAGTGTGAGAGAGATGACACCAAATTTAACACACCTGCTCCCCATTCACACCTGAGACCTTGTAACACTAGCAAGTCACATGACACCGGGGAGGGGAAAATGGATAATTGGGCCCAATTTGGACATTTTCACTTAGGGGTGTACTCACTTTGTTGCCAGCGGTTTAGACAGTAATGGCTGTATTGAGTTATTTTGAGGGGACAGCAAATTTACACTGTTACACAAGCTGTACACTCACTACTTTACATTGTATCAAAGTGTCATTTCTTCGTGTTGTCACATGAAAAGATATAATCAAATATGTCCAAAAATGTGAGGGGTGTACTCACTTTTGTGAGATACTGTATGTGCATTTTCTAAATCCCAAGCTCATACATATACAACATTGCGAATTCAGTGCTCTGACACTCAAAAAATGGGTCATTTGAAAATGGAGAGTGTTCAACACAAGCTTGGTCCCAAGAGAGCAAGGAGAAAGTGATACAGGCGGCTCTGGGAACTTTTTAGTCTTGCCAAGGAAAGAGCAAAGTCCCTCTCAAATCAAGTCTCCCTCACAGATCAAAGCTGTGCTCAGCAAACTGTCTGCCTCAACTGTTAGACTTCTAACTTGTGGGTCTTCAGTGCACAGGTTTTACATCAGGGCAAAACCTCAATGTCAGTGAGTGCATCAACAAATCATTTTCACACACTTTCACACACAGGAAAGTTTGGTAAAGTCCATCCCCCCAGTGACTACTGCCCCACCCCTTCCCAATTTCCTCCCTAATTTAGTCTTGGCCAATTTCCACCACCAGTGTATACTATAATAATATAATACACTATAAAACGACAGCTACCAATCTGGGAAAGTGAAGGATAACATTTGCTTCCACTGAGACATGTGAAGTCTGTGAACCTTTATTACTGTTGCTCTTGCTGTGTCATGGGGCAGCGTATCACATGTGGTCATAAAAGCTATCCACCTCCATCTGCATGAATGAGCTCACAGGCACCATGATTGGCTAGTGTTGCTGTGATTGACAAGGCAGAGAGTTTGTCACCCCACCCTCCCTAAAAACACAGCCAATTCTGCTCTCTTGGACTCCTCAAAACATACATTTGGTGATATAATGAAACAAACTACTATGTAAACTATGTAATAAACTATAACTGTTTATCTGGACACATTGACTAACATGCAGTTATGAATTTGCTATGCTTTCCTTTAGTAAACTTAGAACTATAGAAGGGTGCCACCTTGAGCTGCCAGAACAGCTTCAATAAGTCTTCAACGTTTTAGTTTGTGGAACTGTACTGGAGAGATGAAAACTCTTTTCATTTAAAAAATAACAGTAGCAAAAGTGTTTGCGATATTCTTAAGACATTGTTGAGAGAAGCATATAGAGAAATCTTGGACACTGTGGCCCTCAGGCTGTGTAAAACAGGTTAAAAAAATTATATGAACCATCAACAGCCAACTAATCAGGAAAAGGATGTGTCTTTTTTACTTGCCTTTAAATTATGTCTGACATATATTTTCTGAAAAATATAAACACATTTTAATGTGATTTTTTCTCAGTGATGTTTAAGTGAGAACACATTTCATAATATTTGGTAATGTTCTTCTTGCATCTTATAGACACTGAGTTAGCACACACACAAAACTAGCCAAGATCTGTGCAAGCTGTGCCTTTACATCTCAATAACATTCCACACACCTTCTGCTGATTGGGAAATATATATGTTGACAAAATGTTTTGGATCATAGCTTATGCATGTTCTTAATATTCTACTCTTTACAGCTCAGGACAAGGTAGATTATTTATTTATTTGCTGACTGTAGGCAGTCAGGTGTTACTACCTAAACGATACTTCAAAAATGTAAGTTATGTAATTTAATCAAACTTAAATAAACCTGCATGAAGGGAACTTGCACTAAATCTGCATATTACGTAGAGACAGTGTGGAGATTTAAGAAATTATCACCAAGAGGGGGTGCTGGCTTACAACACTGATAGATTTAAATCAAATACTTTATACTCAAGGATAACTTTTGGGCTGATGTCTTCCAGATTAGAAATGAAGTTGTTGCAATGTTGTTGATGTTGTACAGATGATCATGTAGAAAACTAGCGGTCTATGTGGCCCTCAGCTCTGTAAATAGGATAAAAAAAAGATTATGTGGACCAACATAATAATTCCTTAGATTTATATAGATTTATATAGTGCTTTTCTAGGCACTCAAAATGCTTTACATTTTATGGGGTCTGGTTCTCCTCAATCACCACCAGTGTTAGCATTCACCTGGATGATGTGACTGCAGCCATAGTGCACCAGAACGCCCACCACACACCAGATATTAGTGGAGAGGAGAGAGCGATGTAGTCAATTCAGAGATTCAGATAATTAGGGGGCCATGATAGATAAGGGCCAATGGTGGGAAACCAGGCGAGAGCTGCAGGGAGATATGACTCTGCCATAGCTGGCGTAACATTTAACCAATCAAGAGAAGAAGGTGTCTTTACTTGCCTGATAGTCATGTCTGACAGTCCAATACGCTCCATATTTTTGCACTAGCATTCAGGTAGCAAGTGTTTTATTGGAGGCATGGCATTGGAGAGAACACTGGAGAGAGGAGCTTTATTTGGGTGAGTATCAAAACAACTATCCTGAGCCAACTTTCATCTAAATTCACTAACTATACCTTTAATTTAACCATGTCCAATCTTTAAAGAACACAGCATCATATTTTACAAATGCCTATTGCTAACTTACATTTACATTTATGGCATTTGGTATTTATCTCATTCATACAACTAATCATTTGATGACTAAGGCTTTGCTCAAGCACCCACCAGTGGCAGCTTGGCAGTGCTGGGATTTGAAATCTCGACCTGATCAGTAGTCCAATGAGCTACCAATTCCCTCGCTAACTATATTGATTACATCAAATATGAAATAATGGCTCAAGATATACTTATATATCACGCTCAGAAATAAAGATACCAAACCGGAGGATGTTTTGTACCTATGATATGTATATTTTTCCTAGGCAGGTGCAAATGGTGTTTTAAAGTACATAAGTGATCCTTAAGGTCAAAATATTTATCTTAAATTATTTTTTAAAGGTATGCTATATTCACATTTCCAGGTGAAAGTTATTGTACATACTAAAGGTACGACAGATACAGTTTGGTAAATCTATTCCTGAGAGTATACTTAAAGTATAGATATTTGCTTCTATATATAATTATTTAGATAATGGTTTTTACCTGGTTTCCAAATAAATTTGTGGAACTGAAATGCATCTGAACACCCTGTTTTCATTCACTTCATTGCTGATGTCATATTTAATTGAAATGGCCACATACGTACAAACTTAGATGAAAGCTTATCAGTTACTGGATCAATAGACCCAGTAAAAAAAAATACCTTATAATACTATGAATATCAGTCTTCTTACTAATCCTTATAATATTGGAAACTGCAAAGCAGTTCTATAATCCTTCTGTATAAAGTGTCAAATGTTGTAAAATGTAAATGTAATTTACATTTACATTAATTTAAATTAATTGTAAAATTGTAAATGTAAATTATTTGTTGAAGTTGTGCCACTTGCTGTTTGTGTCTATGAAACACATTGTGTGTATTTTAGCTACAAATAAAGATAGAATAACAGTCTATGACAAGACACCAACAAAGCCTCTTTTACATGGACAAAAAGACAAAAAGAAACATCAAAAGTGCCAAAATCAGGCAATCAAAGCGAGTCTTCTATGCCAGTAATTGTGTAAGATTTGATTAAAGAAGGATTATGATTTCAAATGGACTTCAAAAAGTACTACACGACTAAGATGATACATCTTAAGAAGTTCAATTGAGTGCCGCGCAGACATGAAGGGCCGACCTAATCCAACTATTATGCTCTCCAGTTTCAGGACTCTTTCCCTCACTCTGCTTATCCAGAATACTCACTTCAAAGCATAGAGTGGCATTAATGATTTATGGAAAATGGACATGTACTAATGAAAGTATGATGAAAGCATTTGCTAACCTCAATTGTTGTGTTTTTTCTTCCTTTTTTTGTTTAGGTGGCTTCACTGACTATCCCCAAATTGACATAGTAAGAAAGTGGTATGACACAGGTCACACCACGATTGTCCATATCCTTGATTTTTTTTTTTTTGTTAGTGTGCTTAGGCACCCCTATGCGTGCCATGTGACCTCAAGCATCTGTCTAGTGAAATTAAAGACACAAGTAAACACAAATTCCGTTTCCCAGCTGTCTATATCTATACACACACACAGTGATCTGATCTGATCTTGCACAACATTCTTAGGAATTGACGTGAGTGATATGACAGATTTCATCTACAACCCCAAACCCCCCAACATCCCCACATCCCCCCTCCCTCCCACCCCAAAGTAGTTATGTCTTCCAGAAGTTCTTTTGAGAGTCTCATCTAACTCCTTTCATAAATACATAAATCGTAGAGGGAGACAGTAGGGCTTTCAAGTGTTGTCAGATCACACAGACACCCACTGTTTACTCACCAGACCAGGAAGGCTGTCCTACTGCTTAAAACATGGGTAAGAGACAGACTTAGGACAACTATGGCGGAACAGGATGGACAATGGCCTCCTAGACATTTAGGTGCCAGTTCAGTCCTCCCACCTGACCCCAGAAAAAGACTCGCAGATAGGTCAAGGAAGAGGTCAACTCTTGTGTGTTCCCATGGACAATGGACACTTTGTGGTTTCATAGTTCTCTCATCCTCTTCATCATCCTAATTATCATTATCATCTTCTCAGTGGTGGCTTGCTTCTTACATCGTAATTATTATCCCACTTTAAATCAATTTTGTCTTTAAATAGTCAATGTCAGTAGCCTGAACTACACAAATAAAAAAAATGAAATATTCCAATAATAATTATTTCTGTCAGTTTCAGTGCAGCAATATTCAGAATTAAATAGGTTCTGCCATTTAGCACATTTTTAGTATGGACAGAATATTGTGTAACAGGCCACTTATCAGCCCAGAGCAAACAACAGACCACTATAACCACTTTCTCACTGTTATGGTGTACAAAAGACTGAGGCCATGACATTTGTACATTTACAGAATGAGTTGAGGTAAACACTGTGGTAAATAAAGCAGGTAGCTTATTGTTGCTCCAATAACACACACACACACACACACACAACATATATATATATATACATTTGACAACTCATTTTCTTAATGAGACTCTAGGTGTGCATAAAAAAAGCTTTTTTGAGGTCATTAACTCAAGGGTTCACATACTTTTTCCACAAGCACTATGAGTTTTTTTTGGTTGTGCTCAATAAAGACATGAAAGATCAAAATTCTTTTGTGTTATTCTTTTAGACACATTATATTTGCCAATACCCCTGAATTAGATGAAGATCAGATCACATCTTATGACAAATTTATTCAGAAAACCATAAAATTCCAAAGGGTTCACATATTTTTTTCTTGCCACTGTATCCTTGTCCTGCATTCTTCATGCTGTCATTAAACCTAAGTGCAAATATTGTTTAGTTAAAAGAGATATGTGAATATACTGATCATTTGAAAGTGGAGATATTCAAATAAAAGAGAAAAAAAGAGTAAAAAGAGTATCTGCTTATTAAATTCAAAGAATCTTATTGAAGTAAAGTAAACATAGTCCAGTGAAGGGTTTTGGATAGCTTTTATGAGAGGGAACTCCAAGTACAGTTTAGTTCAGTAATATGCCCTACTCCTTTTTTATTTTCTGTCTGAAAGTGAAAGTTAGAATGAAAAGGACGAGCTTGATTTTCTGGGTGCTCATCAGGATGTACAAGTTTGTCCAATGACAAACTAGTATTCTGTAAGAAAAGTTGACGTTAATATGCCTTTTGTGAGCCTTTTGCATCCAAAACTCCATTGAAGTTCTGACAAAAATGATGAATTTGTGCATATCTTGTTTAATCACTGCATTCCCTTTGTGGAAACTGTGTCAACTGAAGCCATGTCACTCAGTGGCTTAATCTTGTGGGGGGGAAACAGTAATAGTGGAAAAAAGAAGATGAGGAAAAAAGAATCCCCCAGATCCCTCTGGCAGAAGAACACCTTTAAATCTGGATTTCCTTGCTGGAAAGAAGCCTTTGAAATCTAATGCATAAACATTATCCTCCCTCCTCCGTTACCTAAAGAGCTGGCTTTCCAGTGACTTTGGAGAACTTTCCCTTTTTGGAGCCTCCTTCAATAACTTAAATAAGAGTCTGCTCAGCCTTTGAGATCTCTTATGTTTCATCAAAGGGAAGATGTGCAGGAAAGTGTCAGCCTCTTCCCAACGTTACTCAGTGCGCCTCGAGTCTGAAACTGATTTACTCAGTTTCATAGGAGAAATGTGAATTGTACTAAGAATACATGTTTTTTGGGGAACAAAAATGCTGCTAATGATTAATTTTAGAGAAAATTAAATGATGCTAAGTTGTTTGAACTGGATTTCAGGTCTGTTAAATTTTTTCCATAAAGTGTCTAAAGTAAATTTAAGACATACACTCACTGATTCATTTATGCAGTTTTCCAGTCAGCCAGTCATGTGGCAGCAATGCAATGCAAAAAATCATGCAGATACAGGTCAATCAATCAATCAATAATAAATAAATAAAAAGAATCCGAAGCTGTTCAGTATGTTTAGTAATTCTTTCACTCATGGCTTTTCCTCAGTTAGTACTGCTTTCCATTCATTTTATTGTGTGTGCAGTGCATGTCTGCATTCCTGGAATAGCTTTAGCTAGCGTTCCATGGCAGCCCTCTTTCTCACTTAGCACACTCCGTTGCCTAGAGACACCTGCAGGGAATGTGGGGAGTATTTTTTTTTTATATATACAGGAAGAGATGTACCAACAAATCAGAAAAGGAAGGCAAAGTTTGGTCTCCAATAAACAACTGATGACGTAAATGTACAGAACAGGAATGTATGGTATGTCGAAGTAAATAATCTCTCCAAGGGTCCTGCATGTTCAGAAACATATATAATTAGAAAAAAGTCAGATACTGAGGCCAAACACACGCAATGACAATCTTTGTTCATTTATGGATGGATCAACACCATTTTTTTTTAAGACCAAATACAAGGTAAAAGCTATTTTTCTCTAGCATGAGGATGGCATTGGACCAGTATGAGTATCCATGCATCTTTAACTACGTAATTTCTCCCAATGAGCACTACCAATTAGCCTGTGTCAATCAAATATTAGACTTTCTTTTGGATGGCCACTTTTATAGTGAAGACAAACAAAGCTGAATTCCAAATATGAAATTCTACACTGCATTAATATTCAATGTGCCTAAAGCAGTGTTTCCCAGGCTTTTTTCCTATTTTGACCAAACTGTTTCATGTCATGAAACTGTTTCCAATATTAAGTTGCCTAGAGACTGATATTTATATTGTGCAGGTTGTCATAAATCACTTCCTTCTGAATTTAACATAATTCCCAAGGAAAGTTATGTTTTGCAGACATACCAGGACATTGAACATAACTATAAATGGATTTTTTTTCATTCATAAATAAACAAAATGGTTAGTGTTGGCAAATTCTTGTAGTATAAGCGGAGTAAAAACACTTCAGAACATGCAGTTATTAGAAAAGAATAAACATGGGGGTGGTAACATACACTACCTGTAAATGACCTAAAATATGTGGACACCTGTCCATCACACCCATATGTGATTCTTCCTCAAACTATTTCCAGAAACTTGAAAGCACACAATTGTATAGAATGTCTTTTTTATGTTGTAGCTTTAAGATTTCATCCACTGGAAATAAGGGGCCCAACCCTGTTTCAGCATGACAACACCTCATGGCGGCTGTGGTGCAGGTGGTAGAGCGGGTTGTCCACTAATCGTAGGGTTGGCGGTTCGATTCCTGGTCCACGTGACTCCACATGCCGACGTGTCCTTGGGCAAGACACTGAACCTCAAGTTGCTCCCGATGGCAAGTTAGCGCCTTGCATGGCAGCTCTGCTACCATTGGTGTAAAGCGCTTTGGACTTTTGGATAAAAGATATAAGTGCCCCATTTACCTCTATGAGCTCCATAAAGACATAGTTTGCCAAGGTTGGAGTGAAAGAACTGGACTGTCCTGCACAGAGCCCTGACATCAACACCACTGCACACCCTTGGAATGAACTGGAATGCCTACTGCACACCAGGCTTTCTCATCTGATATCAATCCATGACCACATTAATGCTCTTGTGGCTGAATGAGCAGAAATTCACTAGTCATGTTTCAAAATCTAGTGGAAAACCTTTGCAGAAAAATGGAGGTTATTATAACAGCAAAGGGGAGACCAACTTTGGAATGGGATGTTCAACAAGCACGTATGGGTATGATGGTCAGGTGTCCACATACATGTACTGCCATGCAGTATATCACACAGCCGATTGTTGCCAAATGCCCTGTCATGTTTTATTCCTTACTTATCCACATACACTCATAAAATATTCCAAAATACATGCAGTCATGTGAAAAAATAATACACCCCATGGATCTAAAAAAAAATATATATATATATTATAGAAAATTTCATCGTTTTCCGTAATTTAATTAATAAAATTGTGGAACTTTCATATATTCGAGATACACTTTATATTACACAAAGTGAAATATTTCATCTTGATGATTACAGTTTACAGCATATGGAAATAAAAAATCCAGTACCTCAAAATATTAGAATAAAGAATTTATAATACAGAAATGTGAACCTGAGAAAAGCTCTAATCAGATAATTAACTCAAAACACCTGCAAAGGTTTCCTGAGCTTAAATCTCAGTCTGGTATAGTACACACAACCACAATCAATTTTCAGATGAAAGTAAATTTTGCATTTCATTTGGAAATCAAGGTCCCAGAGTCTGGAGGAAGAGTGGAGAGGCACAGAATCCAAGTTGCTTGAAGTCCAGTGTGAAGCTTCTACAGTCAGTGATAATTAGGGTGTCTACCAGGAGATTTTAGAGCACTTCATTCTTCCATCTGCTGACAAGCTTTATGGAGATGATGATGTCCCTTTCAAGCAGGACTTGACACCTGCCCACAGTGCCAAGACTACTAGTAACTGGTTTGCTGAACATGGTAATACTGTGCTTGATTGGTCAGCCAACTCACCTGACTGTTGTATTGACATGTATTGTCAAGAGGAAAATGAGAGACATCAGACCCAACAATACAGACGAGCTGAAAGCCGCTATCAAAGCAGCCTGGGCTTCCATAACACCTCAGCAGTGCCTAAATGCCAGTGTAAATTAACATACTTTTCAGAAGGTTAAAATTTCTGTATTATAAATTCTTTATCCTAATATTTTGCAATACTGGATTTTTCCATGAGCTGTAAGCCATAATCATCAAGCTTAAAACAAAAAAGGCTCGAAATATTTCACTTTATGTGAAATGAATCTAGAATATATGAAAGTTCCACTTTTTAAAAATTAAATTACAGAAAAAAAATCTACTTTTCCATGATATTCTTTTTTGAGATGCACCTGTATTTGGACAAGCAAACATTTGACTTTGAAACAATGCCTATTAATAAAGTTGATACACTATCAAATGACATAAAATTTTGTAGTCATTTTCACAATTTAAATGAAAAAAAAACATCTGTCATATGGAAAAAGTAAGTACACAATTTATCACACCTTTAAATCCATAAAATTAGAATCAGGTGTTCAAGATTGGGTGCCATTGATTAGAACCTGCTTAGGGACTGCAGGTGGAACCTGTCTTATTTATACCCCTCTCATATCTACTTTTAGGTGTTCCCTTTGTTATTGAGGTGTGTGGTGTCATCATGCCAAGATCTGTAATGCCTTCAGGAAAAAGGTTGTGGATGCTTATGAGTCCGGCAAGGGATTTAAAAAGATCTCCAAATTATTTGAAATACATCATTACACTGTAAAGAAATAATCTACAGTTTGCCAATTAGCAGTTTGCCAATGAGCATATTAGCAAAGACCAGTCTTTTTGGAATAATGTGCTCTCGACAGATGAATCAAAGATAGAGCTGTTTGGCCACAGTAACAGCAGACTTGTTCAGCTCAGACTAAAGACAGCTTTTCAGGAGAAGCACCTCACATCAACTGTGAAGCACTGTGGTAGAAATGTTATGGTTTGCGGTTACTTCGCTGTCTCAGGGAATGTACAGCTTGCATTCATTGATTCGACTATTCTGCGTAATTTCAAAGAGTGCTTGAATATAATGTGAGGCCATCTGTCCTAACATCGAAGTTGAACTGAAAGATCCTAAGCCCACTAGCAAATGGCACACTGTGGCTTAGTGGTTAGCACGTTCGCCTCACACCTCCAGGGTCCGGGTAGGTTGGTGTGTGAGTGTGTATGTGATTGTGCCCTGCGATGGACTGGCTCCCTGTCCAGGGAGTACCCCGCCTTGTGCCCGATGCTTCCTGGGATAGGCTCCAGGTTCCCCGCGACCCTGAAGAAAGAATAAGCGGTTGAAGATGGATGGATGGATAGAATGGCCTAGTCAAAGCCCAGATTTGAATTCCCTGTGGGTGAATTTGACATGGGCAGTATATGGGAAGAAAACCCTCAAACATCTTGCAACATGGTGGACAATTATGCAAAACGCCTACAAGAAACTATTTCTGCTAAAGAGGGCAACACTAGCTTTGGAGGCCAATGGTGTACTTACTTTTTCCATAGAAGAATATCCCATCTATTGATATTTCTGTTGAATAAACTATTGAAAAAGCTCATTCCCTTTCAAAGGGAACTTCGACGTTGCATTTAGCAGTATGGGAACGCCTTGCGCGTGACCGGTATCTGAAGCATGTGTAAAATCATGCCTCTACTTATAGGCCTGCCATGATCAGGTGACGTGGCAATTAAGCGCGTCGCATGATATATATATGGCACCTGTGAACCACGCCGCCAGCCTTATTATCTTCAGCGAGACTGCATGTCTGTTGTTTGTGTGACAAAAAACGCTTAATTTCTACTCGATATTTTCTCAAAATCTCTTAACTTTTCTATCCCCTTTTAAAGAAAAGGAGAAAGAGTTAAAGAAGTGTGTAACGTGCTCCCGTTTCATCACGGGGGAAAAGTGCACACTTTCTGGGTGAAGTGTTAGTGGTGTAGTGTGCGATGGCACTCTCGAGAGGCTGCGCATGGTAATGCTACATTAAGCAGCTCAACTCGCGCTCTTCTCAAAAAAAAGAAAATCGGAAGCCGAGCAAGTTGGGTTTCAGACCCTCGCGGATCTGGGCCGGCCGCTGCCGAGGCAGCCAACCGTCTCAGGTTCAGGGGATCTCTTAAATCCGGAAGAGGAGCCGGAGACGAGCGCTGCTCTATCTCTCTCTCTGTCTTCCGGGTTCAGCTCTCCGCTGGATTTTGGAGTTCGCGTCGCGACTCCTCCTCCCGCTATGGAAAGCCAAATGGGTAATAATCCCTCTCTGACTCCGAAGAGTTAGAAGGATGTGTTAAAAACTGGAAGCAGCATATAAAGAGCTGCTTGAAGTGATTACCCAGTGAAAGTAAATACTTCACACTGCAGAAACTCCCCTGTCTTCCAGAAGTTATGACAAAATCTCACTTCTGAAAACCATGCTTAAGCCATAGTCATAACTCCACGATGTTGGGTTATTTGGCCATTGTGGGAATGAATGGCATGGCTATTTAGCTATGCCCGAGGTGGAAGAGGCGCTTGCTAGCTACCTCTCCGCGAGACGGCAGGTAATTACAGGGGGCGGCTTACATCCAAGGTGGCATTGGTGGGCGCCTATGCAGTAGTAGTCTTCTTTTGGGTCACTGCAGACAGTGACATGCTTGCAGGCCTACCAAGCAGACCTGCTGAGTGAGCTCGACTTATGGCAAAGAAAAAGTTGTCTCAAGCTCATCCGGGTGTCCACGAGTGGAGCCTGGGCCAGCACTAGTATGGGGGAAACCCAGAAGGCGAGTATGGCAGCCCGCCAACCCCCGCAGACAGCCAGGGGAACTGGGCGGCCACAGTCGCGGTCTGCTGTTAGGTCTGATCTGAGAATGGTCATAAAGGCCAAGCAGGCAAAGATGAGCGGCCCTGAGGGGCTGTGGAGGGATGTATCCGGGGACATGAGGTTGTTAGGGCAGGTAGCCCCCAGTGCTACTGTAGGGCCTCCCCTAGCCAAGTTAGTCCCCAAGTTTTCGTGTTCCCTGGTCAGCAAGCTGTCACAGGGCAACGGAAATCTGATGCTTCTCTCCAATAGAATGTGGAATAGCTAACGTCACTAGGAGACCATCGGGCAGCGTGCAAGCTACGGCCAAATGTGTCTCCATGGGTTTTGTCTACCATAGAAAGGGTTACCGGGTCCAGTTATAGCTCGACCCCCCCATTCACAGGTGTGCTCACCACAGTAGTCAGCACAGACCAGAGCCCGACGTTAGCGCAGGAAGTAAGCTCCCTTTTGGACAAGGGGGTCCTGAAACATGTACCCCGTTCCCTCAGGGAGGGAGGTTTACAGCCTTTATTCCTGTTCCGCAAAAAAGTGGGAATATGCGGCCAATTTTAGATCTGCATCATCTGAACCGCACTCTTCGGACATACAGGTTCAGAGGCTGATGTTCAAACTTATCGTGCCACAGATCCAGTTTGAGAGTTTGAAAGGTGCATGTTTCCGCACAGGAGTATTGCTAGCTTTATCCCCTCGCACCTTCACAAAGTGCATGGATGTCACTCTGGCTCCATTGGGACTCCAGGGCATCTGTGTACCAAGCTACCTGGACGACTGGTTAATTCTAGCACGATCCAGGGAGCTGGCGGTTTGAGATTGAGATGTTGTTCTCGCCCTCGTGAAGAACTGGGGGCTCAGGTTGAATCTCAGAAAAGTTGGCTTTCCCCGATGCAGTGGACAACTTTTCTAGGGGTTATAGGATTCTACTACGATGAGGGCGTTTCTATCCCCAACAGGCGTAGTGTCAATCCTATCAACACTGAGCTAGATAAAGCTGTATCTTGGGAGCCTAGGGTGGAATCCACACATGTGGCTGAGGTCACATCTGTATGCTGCCCCCCCATCGCTGCTCCCACTAGCTCTAGCGAGAGTTCGCCAAGATAGCCTGCTAATAGCACCTTTTTGGCAGCTCGAACATGGTTCTGAGAGATAAGATCTCTGCAGGATGGCACTCCTTGGGAGATTCCCGTCCGCAGGGATTCACTGTGGACCCAGTTACTGCGCAATAGCTACAGTCCTGGAGCTCCTACAATAACATTTCTCAGCGGGGTGAGCTCCTTCTACAATCAGGGTTATGTGGCCGCCATTTCGGCCATCCACGCTTTGTTGAGGGAGCCTCTGTGGGGCAACATCCTCTAACTTCGAGGTTCATGCGTGGTCTCAGATGGCTGAGGCCCATCTGCAGGCCGCGCATACCTTCCTGGGACCTTCTATGGCCCTGGAAGGTCTGTCGGCTGCCCCATTCAAGCCCCTAGAGCGGATCTACTCTCTCAAAAGCCGCAGGGTTGATTTATCATCCTTGGCAAGAACTAAGGAAGCTGTGGGACTGGCCCCCGAGGGGCACCAGCTCATAGATTCTGGTCGCACGACTAAGGTGGTAGAGACCATGTTAAACGCTAGAGCACCATCTACAAGGAGATTGTATGCACTCAAGTGGCACCTTTTTGTCTGGTGGTGTGAGGAACGTCAGCTACACCCAGTGAACTGCGCAATCGCTACAGTCCTGGAGTTCTGACAAGAACGTTTCTCAGCAGGTTGGCTCCTTTTACTATCGGGGTTACATGGCCGCCGTTTCGGCCAGCCCTGCCCCTGTCGATGGAGCCTCTGTGGGGCAACATCCTCTAACTTCGAGGTTCATGTGTGGTGTCAGACGGCTGAGGCCCATCTGCAGGCCATGCACACTTTCCTGGGACCTTGCTGTGGTCTTGGAAGGTCTGTCAGGGACCCCATTTGAGCCCTTAGAGTCAGCCTCTGAGAAGCTTCTGACTCTAAAGGTAGCTCTTTTACAGGCCCTGACATCTCTCAAGCGAGTGGGAGGTCTACAAGCTCTCCCTGTTGCCCCTCCTGCCTTGACTTTACACCTAGATAAGCCAAGTCCTTCCTGTATCCTAGGCCGGATTATATTCCTAAAGTGCCTACATTGGTTGCCCACCCTGTGGTGCTTCAGGCTTTCTCCCCTCCTCTGTCCTCTGACCAGAACAAGAGAGGATGCACCCGCTGTGTCCAGTAAGCGCTCTCTGTACTTACGTCCACGGGTCCGGCCAGTGGCGTAAATCAGAGCAGCTACTAGTCTGCTTTGGCAGCGACAGGAAAAGTGATGCTGTGTCAAAGCAGTGCATCTCTACTGGGATTGTTGAAGGCTTTGTCCTACAGGGTTTCCTTGCAGGATGTGTGTGCGGCTGCAGGGTGGTCGATGCCTCACACGGTCATTTGTTATTACAGCCTGGATATTCATTCCTCCCCAGGCTCGAGTGTCCTGCACTGACCCTCGGGTTTGGGTATTTTTGAACAGGCCGTACCCTCGGTATGACTGAGTGGGTATTCCCGTTCCCATACTGCTAAATGCAACGTCAAAGTTTCCTTTGAAAGAGAACATCGGGGTTACGCATGTAACCCTGTTCCCTGAGAAGGGAACGAGACGTTGCATAGTGCTGTCATACCGGGGCTGGCCTGTGAATTGCCTTCTTCGCTTCAGATAATAGAGGCTGGCGGCGTGGTTCACAGATGCCATATATATATCATGCGACGCGCTTAATTGCCATGTCACCTGATCATGGCAGGCCTATAAGTAGAGGCATGATTTTACACAAGCTTCAGGTACTGGTCACGCGCAAGGCATTCCCATACTGCTAAATGCAACGTCTCGTTCCCTTCTCAGGGAACAGGGTTACATGCGTAACCCCGACGTTTTCCTTGTGGGTTTTTTTTAAGTATATCAACTTCATTAACAGACATTGTTTCAAAGATGATCAAATGTTTGCTTTTCGAAATATGTCAACAAAGCCAACAATTTCCATGGGGTGTACTATTTTTTTTTACATGACTGACTATATTTTTCCCTAAAAGTCTATTTATCAACAGTGTTGAATGGTAAAGGCTGTGCTAGCATATACTGTACTGCAAGTATTTCCATGAACATTACACTAAGTATTGTATACAACACTAAGTATATTGCTTAACTAGCTAAACAAATAGATTACATTACATTTCCATGTGTCTCTTTGCTTCAGATCAACCTTATTTCCAAGTTAATATCTATGATTATTCTTCATCAGCTTATCTCCTGATGTCTCCCTGAGCAAATCTCAGATGCATCTAAACCTCTTCGTTGTGTCCATAACTTCTGACTCCTGCACATGTGGGTGGGTTTTCCCCCATCAATCCGATCTTAGGCTTGTTTTTCGATTTTGTTTTATTATTTTTATTTTCAGAAGGCCATATGGAAGTAATTATGGCTGGCCATTGTGGACTTCAGCATCATGTGATGCCACGTACAGGTGTGCTTCCAAGTCTCCTGAGGTTTCTTTCAAGCCCTGGCCACTCAAAAGATGCATCTGTAACCCCTACATTCACTTTCATTTACTTGCTTTCAGTCTGTGCCATGCACCAACATCAAGGGAGATTCCATGCAAACATCCTATTTAACCGTGATGTCACAGCCATCAGGGGCTCTATTTTGTCTGACAGGCAGCGCCACCGGAAGACAGAAATGACACAGACTCATAAAAAAAACCTCAAAATATTCATCAAACACCATAATGTAGCAGTCAGCCTGCTATCAAACACACCCAGCATCCTGTTCTCCTGTTTACACTCAGCAAACATCTAGATGGCTGTTTAAAAAAACAGATGGTGGATTATTTTGACTGCACGTCCCAGGAATCCCAAATGCCGTAAATATAGGAGGCAAATTCAAGACTTGTTTTTTTGCAAATTATATACTAATTGCTGTGTAATGTGTATTAAACTGGTTAGAAGGAATTACCATTGTGATTTTAGACTACATTTCCAGAAGAAGAAAAAATCATAACTGCATTATTATGTCTATTCTAAAATATCTTGTTCCTGAGCAGAATATGATTAATCTCATGACATATAACGGGCTTTTTGGGTTAGCTGTTCTGAGTGTTGACTTCAAATGGATATTCTGAATTACTGTCAGATGTTATGCTATTGGATACATATGCTTATACATCAGCAGTGTTGAATGCTCAAATCTGATTGGTTAGAAGGTGTTGATTAATTTTGTATAACAGGATGGCTCATACAGAAGTTTTGGCAGATATTAATTTATATTAATACACACATTCATATACTTATACAGGAACTTGCATGGCGGATTTATAAACGTGTGTGATCATTGATGTGGTAGGTTTCTGTGAAGAGATTTAGCATTATTGGAATGAGTTAGCAGTGTCAATCAGAGCTTTATAACAATGAGAGATAAAGCTGTAAATTTGCTTTCTGATACTTTAAAATTCTTCAGAATTAAGGGTTTTCTGGTTTCTGGGTAACCTAAGGATGCTTGTTTTTTGTTTTATTAACTTCAAGGGAAAGAGAAAAGAGAAGCTGGTGAGGAATGCCGTTATAAACCGTTTCCTCAAAACGACTTTATAAATGATGTTAATTTGTTCATTTACTTTTGAGCCTGGGAAAATGGAGGGACTATGTAAAACGAAAGGCTGTAATTCCTAAACGGTTAATGCAATATTATTGTTAAACCCCTTGAATTAAAGCTGAAAGTCTACACCTTGATCAGATCTTGATCACATGTTTAACTTCAGATCCATTGTGGTAGTGTACAGTACAGAGGCAACATTCTGAAAATTGTATTGCTGTCCAAATACTTATGGACCCAACTATAGCTGTAAAACATAACTGATAACAGGAACAAACTTGATTTGCATAAGTGTATGATATATAAGTGTATAATTTTTTTTAATTGTAATCGTTGTCAAATTGCTGTGGTATAATTGTATGTGGTTATTGGAAAATAATCAACTTCAGGATGGTGATAGCCCTCCATTATTTTCTGTAACAGCATGCCCCATCATGTTTTATTCCTTGATACTGTACACATGCTTTATCTTGGCATACATGCTTTACATAAAGAAACCTTCTCCTGAATGGCCCCCCTCTTCCCCCATCTTCAGCAGGTCCTAACCTGTGTAATCTCATCCCATCTCCCTCCCTCACCTCCATGTGCTGACTCAGGGTGTCCCCTTACACAGCATATTGTTCCCTTATCCTGTACTCAAGGCCACTGGCACAAGCACACACCTGCGCCCAACAATGAGATGCTTATTCAACTCAGGGATGCGGCTGCTCTTTGGGTAATGCACACGCATGCTTCAGAAGAGAGGTAGAGCCTAGAATTGTCCTCCGAGCTCAGTAACGGTGGGTTGGAGTACAAAGAGTACAAAAAAAATGTAGCAGGTATGTTTGGGTATGAGCTCTATACTTATAAGCACAGTTAAAAGAGGTCTGGGTGAACAGTCTAGTGTAAACATATCCATTTCTATTCACTGTAAAAAAAAAAAAAACTTTTTCTTATAAGCCTAATACCAGTTAGTCTACAGGCTAGCAAACACAAACAAGATCTGGCTGCTCTCTCTTTTGTAGCCACCAATGTAATTAAAAAAATAAAAATAAAATTTGAGAGATTTTCTTTAGAGATTGATATATTTTCTTTCAATCCTTAAAGCTAATATTAGCTAGCTGCTCCATAAGCTAGCAAACACTTGATACAAGTCGGACCGTAAATACGATCGAAATTTTTTTGTGAGGTCCACATTGTCATAGAAATGTCATAGTTGATATACCACAATGCTGAATGTGTATGCCATCAACTGCAAATAGTTAGACCATTTCATTATGTTTAGATAAATACTTCAGTTTACAAGACAGAATAAGTTAGCTCTTCTTTTCTGAATTATTTCAGAAACAATATTTAATTAATTTTCTCATGCTTGTTCTATATTATCCTGAGTACCATTCAAAAGATCACTTTAACATTGAACTAATATTAAGTGTATATTTGTAGCCAACAAAAGAGCTTGTAGCCAAACCTAATCCGCTAACATTCCTGCAACTGGCAAAATGATTTGACTAGAAACATTATAAATAGTAAAAAAAAAAGTATTTTATTTTACAATCCACCAGTTGGCCTCTTAAACACTGACACTTACATCAAATGTTCTCACATATAATCACACATTTATGTAATAGCTATGTCAGATATCTCACATAGCTATTACCTCTGGTAATACCTCTATTACTATGTTGAGAGATACCTCTCAACATGAAGTCTGCTAGCATAGCAACCCACGAGCGCTAAGCAAAATGGCTGATTTACTTTATGGGCAAAGCTTAAGCGTCCTACTCCGCTAATCTGAGGTCAGTTGAGAACCAATCTTCACAGTTGATTGGATATTGGAATTTTCTGTGATATTGCTTTAGCATTTATTCCTCTTTTTATTATATTAACAGATTATTTGTTTCTAATTTTATGCATTTATTTTTAGAAAGAAGCAAAATTATCTGCCAATAGAATAAGAAAAAAAGTATATACCGTGCCCTCCACTAATATTGGCATCCTTGTTAAATATGAGCAAAGAAGACAGTGAAAATTTGTCTTTATTGTTTAACCTTTTGATCTTTTGTTTTAAAAAATTCACAAAAATACCCTGCTCTCATGGAGATTAAACAACTGAAAAGACCTCAGGTTTATAAAAAAAAAAAATTAAAAAAAAATCTTTGTTAAAAATATGTTTACACCCTTTTATTCAATACTTTGTGCTACCTCCCTTTGCCAGGATAACAGCTATGAGTCTTCTCCTATAATGCCTGATGAGGTTGGAGAATACATGGCAAGGTATCTGAGACCATTCCTCCGTATAGAATCTCTCCAGATCCTTCACCAGATCCTTCATATTTTGAGGTCCACGCTGGTGGACTCTCCTCTTCAGTTCACCCCACAGATTTTCTTTGGGGTTGAAGTCAGGGAACTGGGATGGTCATGGCAGGACCTTGATTTTGTGGTCAGTAAATCATTTTTGTGTTGATTTTGATGTATGTTTTGGATCACTGTCCTGCTGGAAGATCCAACCACGGTCCATTTTAAGCTTTCTGGCAGAGGCAGTCAGATTTACATTTAATATCTATTAATATTTGATAGTCCATGATGCCATGTATCCTAACAAAATGTCCAGGTTCTCTGTCAGAAAAACAAACCCAAAACATTAATGAGCCACCACCATGTTTAACCGTGGACATGAGGTATTTTTCCATATGGCTTCCTCTCTGTGTGCGCCAAAACCACCTCTGGTGTTTATTGCTAAAAAGCTCTATTTTGGTTTCATCTGACAATAGAACCCGATCCCATTTGAAGTTCCAGTAGTGTCTGGCAAACTGAAGATGCTTGAGTTTGTTTTTGGATGAGAGTACAGACTTTTTTCTTGAAACCCTTAGAAACAACTTGTGGTGATGTAGGTGACTTCGTATTGTAGTTTTGGAGACTTTCTGACCCGAAGACATAACTAACTTCTGCAATTCTCCAGCTGTGATCCTTGGAGATTTTTTCGCCAGTGAAACCATCTCCTTCACAGTGCGTTGAGACAATATAAATACATGTCCTCATCCAGGTTGATTCATAACATTTCCAGTTGACCGGAACGTCTTAATTATTGCCCTGATGGTGGAAATGGGCATTTTCAATGTTTGTGCTATTTTCTTATAGCCACTTCCTATTTTGTGATGCTCAGCAACCTTTTGTTGCACATCATAGCTACATTCCTTTGTCTTACCCATTGTTATGAATGACTAAGGGCATTTGGCCTATGTGTTACCTCATATTTATACCCCTTGTGAAACAGGAAGTCATGGTTGAACATTTTCCTGTTCTCAGTCACCCAGGTGTACTAAAAAATGTAAAATATAAATTAGAATATACTTCAAATATATATTTCTCATATGAATTCATGGGGGTGCCAATAATTGTTGCACACCTATATTTAATGAAGATATATTTTTGGATAAACCTGTGTTGTGTTTGCAATTGTTTGAACAAAAGAGCGAAAGGTTAAAAAAAAAAAAAAAGACAATTTTTCACAAACTTGTTTGCTCATATTTACCAAGGGTGCCAGTGTTAGTGGAGGCCATGTAAGCTAGCAAACTAGCACAAGCTACAACAATTATAGCTACTACAAAATCTGGCTCTTACAGACAATACAGTCCAGTATTTATTTATTTTTGTCTTGCTTTTTAACACTTTCTTTTAATGTTGCCTTTTCTCTTTTTTGACCCAATTAGCTGGTTTTGATTTAGTTCTCTTTGACTTACTTAAAATGTCTGACATTTTGGAGCTTTGAATGGAAAGCAAGCCAACAAGCCAATGTACTTATATCCAAGAATTTTTATTGGCTGTGTTTGGAATTGTGTGGCAGTCAGTTAGTGGTTGATGGTCAAAGTTGGTCTCTGAATGCAGCTGGTTGACCCTGTGCTGGTGGTAGGGTCACCATGAGAAAATTGATACTCTTTCTCTTGAAAAACATACATGGCCACACACATATAATTTCCTAATTTTTTTTATTTATTTTTTAGATAGATAGATAGATAGATAGATAGATAGATAGATAGATAGATAGATAGATAGATAGATAGATAGATAGATAGATAGATAGATAGATAGATAGATAGATAGATAGATAGATAGATAGGGAGAGAAAGAGAGAGAGAGAGAGAGAGAGAGAGAGAGAGAGAGAGAGAGAGAGAGAGAGAGAGAGAAGAGAGAGAGAATTCACTATCCAAGAAAATTTCCAAAAATCAAGACCTGGAGCCTGTCTTACATCACAGTATCTGCTATACTGAAACAGACATCTTGACTTGTTGAATGTGTCTTAGCTCTGCCCTGAGGGAGGAGAACATAGTGAATGATACAAGAATGACACCCATATCACCTGGATAAACAGGTCTGGAGACAAGAGGAGAGCAATTATAGTGTTGAGTTTCAGGGAGTATGGCTACCCTTAACACCTCCAAGCAATGTGTAGGAAATAATTGTAAAGATCACAAGCCATGCATATGCACCCTATGTACATCAGGAAAACACTCTTGATTTCCTTTATTCATATAGAAGTGAAATAAAGACCTTTAAACATCTGTAAACATCACATTATCAAATGTGGGATTAACTGGATAAAAAAAAACCCAAGCAAAACTCATGCATAGAATATGAGAGCTTGTGTGTTAAATTGGACACTAAAACCAGTACTGCAGGCTGATAAACATTACAGACAGCTATGATGCAGGGAACCGTCCATGGAACTTGGACTCTGGGAGGGTCACTGATAAAAATTTATATGTACTGGATATGAAAGGTCTTCGTACCCCTGTTAAAATGGCAGGTTTTTGTGATGTAAAAAAAAATTAAACCAAGATCAATAATATGAGATTTTTTTCCATCTTTAATGGATAAGAGTCTACCAAGTTCTTATTCCACTAATTTTTTGCAAAAGTGCTCCAGAGCTGTCAAATTGTGAGGGGATCTCCTGTGCACTGCCCGCTTCAAGTCATTCAACAAGTTTTTTGATAGGATTTAGATTTGACTGGGCCATTTAAGTTGATTTTCTTCTTCTGAAGCCACTTATTTGTTGACTTGGATTTGTGATTTGTGTTGTTATCATGCTGAGAGGTGAAACGTTTATTCATCTTCAGCAGTCTAACGGAGGCCTGCAGGTTGTGTGGCAAAATAGATTGTTATTTGGAGCTGTCCTTGATTCCCTCCCAACTGAAGGGAAGCAGACAGTAGTAAGATGCTGTCAGCACCATGCTTCACCATCAGTATGGTGTTCTTTGGGTGATAAATTGTCTTGTTTTTGATTTGGCATGATTTAAGTTGGATTTTTCTTTTCATGAGAAAGGGATTCCTCTAGCCACCCTACCCCATAGCCCAGATATGAAAAATACGAGAGATTCTTGTCAAATGCAGGAAGTGACCAGAAATTTCCAATATTCTAGCAGCTACTTTAATGTTGCTGTAGGTCTTTTGATCTAGACATGTTACACGTTTACTCCTCCAGCCTGATGAGATGCCTGCCTCGTGGCGCTACCTGACACTCTACTTCTGCACTCAAAGCGTTTTTCATTTTATGGGGGGGGGTCTTTTCAACCACCACCAGTGTGTGGCATCCACCTGAATGATGCGACAGCAGCCATAGTGCACCAGAACGTCCACCACACAACAGCTATTAGTGGAAAGGAGAGAGTGATGTAGCCAATTCTGAGATGGGGATTATTAGGGGGCCATGATAGATAAGGGCCAATGGTGGAATTATGGTGGATTTTTAATCGCCACAAAGTGTCAAGACCTCTGTTTAATGTCTCATCCAAAAGATGGATGTCATGTGACCTACTAATGATCAAGTATGGCTTGTCTGGCCATGCCAACTACAACAAGGTCAAAACAATGAGTCTGTATTAAAAAGAGGTGTATGTAGACTTTTTAATGTGACTACCATGCATACATCATGAAGACACTCCCATCTCTGTGATTTATGCACCAATCACAAATCCTGTGCAAATTGATCATAGTTACTGCACACGTCCTCCTGCACTATTACCTAATAGACTATCCAGAAATCATTTGCCATATGAATAGTTCTTAAGTGGTAGGATGAATCACTGACTTTTGGTGTTGATGTTACATACATGAGATACATGAGAACTGATAGACACACAGACAATATTCCCCTTTCATGGAAGGGGTGACAGTTCTAATATGGATTAGAGAGGCAGAGAAAATCTTGTTTTTAGCTATGTAACTCAAGCACATGCCGATTTGACACTGCATATTATATTCTACAGATATTGACAGTGTTGTTAAATAAATACGGAGCACTGTGCCTTCAAAACCAAGTTTCCTTTCCAAATAGCTCCCAAGGTCCCTGCCTCCCACTTTATATTCACCACAACTGCTTTACATATCTGTTACTGCGATAGCTGACATGGAGCCACTGTGTTCATTATACAAGTAACAGAGTTCATGAAGAACATAGTGAGAGGGATGCAGGTTTCACCCCTGCATTTTTGTGCTCCTGCCAGTTCATCTCACACCAACACACACACATCTCTCTCTCTCTCTCTCTCTCTCTCTGTATATATATATGTGTGTGTGTGTATATATATATATATATATATATATATATATATATATATATATATATATATATATATATATTTTTTTTTCTCTCTCCTCTCTCCTCTCTCTCTCTCTCTCTCTCACACACACACACACACACACACACATATTGTATACACATATAGATTCTGTCTCACATAATCACAAACAGATCAGGACAGCTCTTCCTTGAACTTACCCCCCACCCCCACCCATCCCCTAACACACTCACACACACACACAAGCACAAACTTCAGAGCCCAAGCTAGGTGAGGGGAGGCAATTTTCCCCTGAGATGAGAAGAGAAACAAGGTTGTTCGCCACCCAACAGCATCCTTCCACAACTACATCGCAGTGTTGGTTGTCACTGATGGGCTTCAGTGATGCTTTACACTGACACCTGGCTCTGTGACGCCTCAACCTAGGCTGGCGCACACACACACACTCACACACTGCTGTCAGCCTGTCCTGACAGAGCTCACTAGACAGCTAGCGGCAAACACACACAGCAGTGTCGAAGTTAAGAGGATGGGGGCCCATTATTCCGGCAGCCGCAGGGACGTGGAGATCCAAAAAACCACACAGAACATGATGAAAAGCCGTGCCGAAGCGTTCTCTCAGCAAGTTTGGCCAAGCTTTGACTGTTTCAGGCTCTTCCACCTCCCCGTCTAGTGCGCTGAAGAAACTTTCCAAGCATTTCTCAGGCTGTGACATAGTAGATACAGTAGATATTATTCTAGTAGATAGAGTAATATGGAGAAACAATTGTTTGTATGGTACCTGATGGTATCTATATAATCAGTTTGTTATTTCTCTTTTCCACAGTTGAAAATCAACAGGTCCTTGCCTCTTTGTAAAATGTTTAAAAAATATGTTGTTTTTTTTAATTGTTTTTTAAACCAAATCTTTTATAAGAACATGAGTACATTTTTTGACCTTGCTTGGAATGTGTGTGTGTGCGTGTTTCCAACTTCCAGGAACCATTTGCTTACTTAACAAATAAAGTTTCATTTCACTCAAACATCCTTCTGGGGATTAAACGGGCTTTGTTAACAAGATGGCAAGCAACTTCAAAACAATTTGTTGCTACTTTGAATGCCTTTTTGTTTCATCCAAGGAAAAAATATGACAATTGGATGAGTTCACTGGAAAGACCCTGGAAAGATGACTCCAGTGGGAATTGACTGCTCTATCTGGCTATTCTTTCAAGCACTATAAACAAATCAATGCGGATCATAACATACACACATCAACATACACAGGATGTATGGATTCATCTGTTGTTCACGTACTAACTCTTAGGTTCTACTGGATACAAAAAAGTGTCATGTGGAAAAATCTCAATTATGCTAGGTTCGATTGATCTAATCATTCATCTCTAGTCACTGATCTATTCCTGGTCAAGGATCTCTCTCTCTCTCCCTCTCTCTCTCTCACGCACACACACACACAGTATGAGTATGTGTAACACTTTTGTTGCCAGCGGTTTAGAAATTAATGTCTGTGTGTTGAGTTATTTTGAGGGGACTGTAAATTTAAACTGTTATACAAACATTGTAGGAAGATATGGAGTTTATTATATTTTCGATTTACCAGACTGTCTTCTATATTCCTATTTGTGCACCTATAAAGTGTGTTTTCCATTTTATTCATCTACATTAAAGCCAGCATTCATATATAAATGTGAAACTTTTGACAGGAGAATTTAAAAATCTGAAAATTTATGTACAGCAGGCATATTTAAAAAATGTGTGTTTATGGATTTATATTTAAAAAGAGGAGTATTTGCATGTGAATTGTGTCTTATGCCGATGAGTAGCTATTTTTACTCCTTACACCAGAGCAACCTACACTACAGACTACGCCTGCTCCATGATTGATTCGGCGTGTCACAGCACTCCTGCCTGGTGCCTCCTCACACACCATATAAAGAATTCCACTGTCACGCCGTCCTTCCCAGGCATTGTTTGACATCAAAGCGTGATGAGGCACATTATCATTTTTAATCAGCAGCTGTGAGCCACACTGGCACAGGATGCCTCTGGCCCCCCATGCGCCCATTACCCTCTCGCCTACAGGAAAGCCAAACAAAACGGCTCCCTTTGAGTGCGCAAAGTGACCTGTCACTGGAAATTAGCGAGACCCCCTTTCGGCTCGCGCCGTTGCCACTTGGCACTAGCTCGTCCACAGGATCTCTTTTCATCTCATTTGCAGATGGGCAGATGGGGAGTAATGAGTGTCGGGCTCAGCTTATTACCCTTGTGCGTTCCCTTCAAACCTCAAACAATTAAAGAACACACCGCAGGAGAGGACGCTTTAGCCAACACTACTCGTAAAGCTAGTACCATTCATCATCATAAACTAATTGGAAGGATGGTGTATATAGTTAATGAACATAAAGTACATAAAAAGAGTGACTTCAGAGGGAGTGCTGGACATGACCCTTGACCTGGACCTGCATCTAAAGAAGCAGATGAATATCTCTTCTTTCTCAACAGACCGAGCATGAAAGCAGCTGCTGCAACACAAAGGACGAACAACAATGGCTGACGTGAAAGAGGGTGCCAGAGCATACTGAGCTAAAACAAATGTGACTGCTACACACAGAGCCAATCTAACACACCGTGCAGTGCAGCAGGAGGCTCAGACATCTTGTTTGTTTTCTCTGGCACTGTGAATATGCTCAATGAGACACGGTTCCATGGAATGAGAACTGAAAACTTCATAATACACTATTTAAAAAGGGCTGTGGGATTCTGGATTCAGCCAATCAAACATATTTTAATTCCTTAAAGGCTCTTGTTCTTTCTTTCAGATCAGATCCAGTTTCCACTGCATTGTCATTGTTGTCATGTGTCCATAAGACATGACATTTAAAGGCTTTTTGTTCTGATCTATTTTGATATATTTGATTGTGAGAAGATGCTCAGTAGTGAGGATGCTCACCTGCTGCTTCACAGCTCCTGGGTTACTGCCTGGGCAGAATTTGGTATGTTCTCCCTGTGTCTGTGTGGGTTTCCTTCAGCTTCTCTGGTTTCCTCTTACCTCGTAAAAGTGAAGTGGTAGCATCACAACGTTTTAAACATAAAGTAGCTTGTAATTTTTCATTGTTCATTCATTGTTTTCTTTTTTAACATGCAAAACATGTACAGTGTTTTAATCAGAGTAATGGTACATATACAAAGAATAACCTGATTTGGGTTCAAAATCAGGGTGTGTTTTTTCTTTTTCTTTTTTTTTTAAATGAACAGGTAAACTAAAAAAAGAGAAAAAATAGGGGTGAAAAATCATGACATGTTCAACTGAAGATATAACCCGACTTTCCTTTCAACTCCTTACCTTTTCAAACTCTACAAATCCAAAATACATACTGGCTTAAATAAGCTTGTGATATTGCTTGGATTTAACACCAATCTGCGCACATCAATCAAGAAAGATATTATTAAACAGGAATGCCTGAAAAAGACAGACAGAGTACTAAACTTGTGGCATGGGTGGATGTTTAAAGGAGAGCAACTGTTTGTCTGTAAAGCTCCAGTCAAAATAAAATTTTATTTAAACTATACTAAGTAGAGGATTGGTTTCATTAAATTGCCCCTACTGTATGTGTGAATAAGTGTGTGAACATGTTTGTGCACGGTGTCCTGAGATGGACTGGTTCCTGCATTACACCCAGTATTCCCAGGATAAGCTCCAGGTCCACTACAACCCTGAGCAAGATAAAGCCGGAGACGAATGAATGAGTAGGTCTCCATGTAGTATCACTATTATAAAACCATTTCTTAAACTTAATGAAAGTTATTTTCTCCTACGGCTGTCCTAAAATACAGTACAATAGGTAGGCTATAGTTAATAGTCTCGTGTGAAGGACAGGTTAGATGGATAGATGGTAAATATGGTTCAGCTACTACTAACCACATTTACTGCTCACAAAGCTCTGCTTTGGAAAACATATGCCATCTGCTAAACAATGCATGTCACAGGCTCATTAAAACTTCATTATGGCAGAGATGCTGCCTTTAGAGTCAGTCATAGATTTACTGCATATGAGCAGAGATACATAGTGGAGTGAAATAACAGTTTCATCTGGTAATTTATTCTATACCACAGCCTTGCTTAATTATTATTGTTTCCATAGTAACTGTTGTTTCTATAGTCCAGCTGTTTATAGCTGTTATAATGAGAGTGACAGGAACTCTTGCATACTTTTTACAACATTTGTAACTATAAATGGTTACAAAGAACATCATTTTGTTACTTAATAAATTTGAATATGAAATAATTGAAAAATCACTGTGCTTTTAGTGGAGTTAAACACTTGCTATTATCTATTAGCTTTGGGATTGTAATGGCACTTTACGTCAATGATTATTTGCTTTTAACAGCACACCCTAATTGTGGTTATTTCTTACGTTTTTTTGTTTTTGTTTTTTTTTACATGCAGTGAGCTATTGTCTTTGTGGCTTGAGACAAATACATCAAAGCTACATATTCGTCAGATTTCATAGATGCTTAAAAAGAAAGACATGCTACTTTATACAGAAAATATAACAATGGTATTGAATGGAAGGTGGGGAATAGCTGGCCACACTGCATCATAACACTGAGGGATTTTATCTCTTGCATCACATCTCAGATCTCAACCACAACCTCTAGAACCAGACTGCCTCAAACCGGCCTTTCAAACAGCAGCGATCCAGAGGTGCTGTATCAGATCAGATCTTTGGAAGCTTATCAACCTCAGCCGAAATCAAACAAAGAAGTGCATATTCTTGTTTATGCGTCATTTCCTTGTATTAAGGCCCTTTCCTGCCTTCTTTATTGTTTACTTTTAAATGTTAAACCTTTGAAGTGCTTCAAAGACAAGGTGCAATAGTTGGGTTGTCTGGTATGCCCACTGTGAAATTTCCACCATTTTTAGATGGCCAGATTTTTAGGGTTTCTGGATGTGGTTTCTTAAAGTGGAAAATAATAAACAAGTTGATTATGAGGGCAGCAAACCTAGACATTTATCATGGTAAATCCAATGTGATAATTCCTGTGATTTCGTCCCCCCCCCCACCCCCCATGAAATAGGCATAATGATTGTACATAGCATAGTTGATGAACTTTTGAACTTTTCAGGTCCTTGGGAACAGATGTGAACCTTCCATGTTTTTATGACAAAAATACAAGTGACTGTCAGTTGATGGTAATTAATATACGCCACTGATGAAAGGCCCAGTGGGTTTTCCGGTATCCATTGCTGTTGTTCCCATCATTCCCTCCATCACTCTTTCCTGTGCCATCTCATGATCTCCAGTCCTTACACAGACAAACTGTAGAGAGAGAGAGAGAGAGAGAGAGAGAGAGAGAGAGAGAGAGAGAGAGAGAGAGAGAGAGAGAGAGAGAGAGAGAGAGAGAGAGAGATTGAAACAAATAGAGCTGGACCGAGACAGCATCCTGCCTGTCAGACTTTAAAGCACAGGAAGGAGACTGCTCTCTCTTTATGGCCTGCAAGCTCCCCCAGATAAGACCAGAAGGCCCAGGAGGAGCAGAAAGAAACACAGCTGGACAATTAAGACAGGGGGAGATGGGAGGGGAGTCTTCCACCACGAGGGTTCTGAAGTTCTGATAAAGCCAGAGAAGAAAAGTCACCCACCTACTTCCGTCATATTTTATTTCCTGTTCTGTCACCACTGATAGAATAATGAGAAAAATGAGCTTGCAGACACAATACTGATGTTACAGAACACATGCAGAGGTTGGACTTGGATCAAAAGTAGTAGGGTACTTGTGTCAGTAATACTGAATATGGGCCTGAAGATTGTTTAAAGACAGCTGGTCATACTGTCAATAAAGATTGGCCTGAAAGCAAATGTCACATGACAGTCAAAATGGGGCTTGAATCAATGTAAAGAGCAGGGCAATACAAATCATGTAAAGAATGTCAATTCATGAGTGATTTACAGTGAGGGAAAAAAAGTATTTGATCCCCTGCTGATTTTGTACTTTTGCCCACTAGCAAAGAAATGATCAGTCTATAATTTTAATGGTAGGTTTATTTGAACAGTGAGAGATAGAATAACAACAAGAAAATCCAGAAAAACGCATGTCAAAAATGTTATAAATTGATTTCCTTTTTAATGAGGGAAATAAGTATTTGACCCCTCTGCAAAACATGACTTAGTACTTGGTGGTAAAACCCTTGTTGGCAATCATAGAGGTCTGACGCTTTGAGCTGGTCACATTGGCACAGGTTTGCACACATCTCAGGAGGGATTTTGTCCCACTCCTCTTTGCAGATCTTCTCCAAGTCATTAAGGTTTCGAGGCTGACGTTTGGCAACTCGAACCTTTAGCTCCCTCCACAGATTTTCTATGGGATTAAGGTCTGGAGACTGGCTAGGCCACTCCAGGACCTTAATCGGCTTCTTCTTGAGCAACTCCTTTGTTGCCTTGGCTGTGTGTTTTGGGTCATTGTCATGCTGGAATACCCATCCATGACCCATTTTCAATGCCCTGGTTGAGGGAAGGAGATTCTCACCCAAGATTTGATGGTACATGGCCCCGTCCATCGTCCCTTTGATGCGGTGAAGTTGTCCTGTCCCCTTAGCAGAAAAACACCTGCAAAGCATAATGTTTCCACCTCCATGTTTGATGGTGGGGATGGTGTTCTTGGGGTCATAGGCAGCATTCCTCCTCCTCCAAACACGGCGAGTTGAGTTGATGCCAAAGAGCTCCATTTTGGTCTCATCTGACCACAACACTTTCAGCCAGTTGTCCTCTGAATCATTCAGATGTTCATTGGCAAATTTCAGATGGGCATGTATATGTGCTTTCTTGAGCAGTGGGACCTTGCAGTGCTGCAGGATTTCAGTCCTTCACGGCATAGTGTGTTACCAATTGTTGTCTTGGTGACTATGGTCCCAGCTGCCTTGAGATCATTGACAAGATACTCCCGTGTAGTTCTGGGCTGATTCCTCACTGTACTCATGAACATTGCAACTCCACGAGGTGAGATCTTGCATGGAGCCCCAGGCCGAGGGAGATTGACAGTTCTTTTGTGTTTCTTCCATTTGCGAATAATCGCACCAACTGTTGTCACTTTCTCACCAAGCTGCTTGGAAATGGTCTGGTAGCCCATTCCAGACTTGTGTAAGTCTACAATCTTGTCCCTTACATCCTTGGAGAGCTCTTTGGTCTTGGCCATGGTGGAGAGTTTGGAATCTGATTGATTGATTGCTTCTGTGGACAGGTGTCTTTTATACAGGTAACAAGCTGGGATTAGTAGCACTCCCTTTAAGAGTGTGCTCCTAATCTCAGCTCATTATCTGTATAAAAGACACCTGGGAGCCAGAAATCTTTCTGATTGAGAGGGGGTCAAATACTTATTTCCCTCATTAAAACTCAAATCAATTTATAACATTTTTTGGCATGCGTTTTTCTGGATTTTCTTGTTGCTATTCTGTCTCTCACTGTTCAAATAAACCTACCATTAAAATTATAGACTGATCATTTCTTTGTCAGTGGGCAAACGTACAAAATCAGCAGGGGATCAAATACTTCTTTCCCTCACTGTAGCAGGAAATCAACTGCTAGTCAAGGGAGTTAACTTGTTCTTGAGTTAATGGCAATACTAATGCCTGGAGTAAAACAGCCAGGTTCATGTTTGAGTGGAAAATCTTTGGCAGCTCCTGTAGAATATGTTTAAAGGAGAATAGGGGGGTCACCCTTTCAAGCATAACAAGAGAGAAGAGCTGAGATAAAGTGAGAGAATACCTCAGATCTCTCCTTCTTTCTCAAGCATATCTGAGAGAATACCTCAGATCTCTTCTTTTCTCTCTCGCTCTTTCTCTCTTTCACCCTGACTCTCCAGCTGGTCAGGGTCACACAGGCACAGCCATCTTCATATCTTGCGATTAGCCTGTGTGCCTCAAAAGGAAGGCTTTGAAGTGACACCAAAGTCAGCCCCTTACATCTCTCATCTAGGGGGTTTCTTTTAACACCAGAGGGCCGACATTTCAAGCTTCTCTTTCTTTGTGTGCAGGCTGCTTTGAATTCTTTTTTAAACACTAATTTTAACATCTTCAAGGCAGAGGCTAAACCTCATAGTTAAGATTCCTCTCTTTGACATCTTCCTTTGGAGCCAAACAAGCATTCAAATGTAGCTGAAGCTTCAAAAACTGTGAAGGAGAGTTGACTGGGTTGATAATCTAACAATTTTTCTGAGGCTTCTATACAATAATCAAGGTAACTGTGTCCAATTATAAACAGGTGATAACTTCACATAAATAAAATCTCTCATTAACTTCAGGCCTTTATCTAAAAGAAAAATATTTCACTGCTTTATTCTGACATACATGCATCTCCCACATGCCCATTGGTTACATTCATGTTTACATTCATGATAAATTGGTAGTGTAATATTTAGGCAGCAACCAGTGGAATGTGGGTTTGATTCCTGAGATGTAACAAGATTGGTTTAGTCCTATAGAGCAGCTGGTTCAGGTTTCTCTTTTCCCTGAAACTGCTGACAAGTCCTTGAGCAAGACCTTAACCTCAAATAAGCTCGAGGGACCCCACATCCAGGCTGCCAAGCTTAAAGCATCTCACATCAAATGTGTATCCCACTTTGCTGCTGAGCTAACAGAATATAAATTCAAATAACAGCAAAAAGACACATCTCCAGAGGGAACACAAACTATTACCATAATCTTAAAAGTGTAAACAAATGAATGAACCTAAAGATCTTAACAAATTCCCATATATTAGTTTGTTTAAGCCAGACAGTTGAAATTGACTTTTGTTTTGTTGAAAATGTTTAAATATGCCACCAATGCCATCAATTGACAGTGAAGTTCCACTTTAAAATAGAATTAGTGAAAGTTTTATTTATTCACTGTTTAGGCTTCTAAAGATGTTTCTTGGAAGTGTCACAGACAAAACTTGCCAATTCAGAGAACTTTAACTCTTAACCCTTCAGTTAAGTGTATCAGAGCTTAATCTCTACTACACTTATCTGGAATTTGAGACCTGAATTGTGCTTTAGAGAGAGTTGTCCAGTAGACCTTTGAATGCCATCTGTCATCTACAGGGACAGACAAGTTCAAAGTAAAATCAAAACATTAGAACATTAGACAATTGAAACAAATGATCCAAGTGCTACCAAAAATGCCATCTTCCTGTCTGCTTTTGTCATATAACCTCTCCCCTCAATTTTCCTGGTTTTGCTGGGAAGATTTCACAATTCAAACACTGGCATAATCTCCTGGTTTGTTTAGATCGGCCTCCACCCTAGCAAGAGTCGAGCACAGAGGTCCACTTTCTTTTCTTTTTCTTTTTTTCCCCTCCTCCACCTCTCTTCTGCTTACCACTATCCTTTACCAACCAGAACACTGATTTTCACACTAATGCTCTCTTGCTCTCTTTCTTTACCGTACCCTCTCTGCGATCCTCTTTCAATCTACCCTTATCATATAATCCATTACCACTGCCCAGATTTTGAACTTTCAAATGCTTTCAAGTGCTCTCTTTCTCACTCTCTCTTTATGTACCTCTGTGTTCTGTCTTTAAAGACTAGTGTGTGGCCGAGTGCCTCATGTAAGCTGAGTGTGATCGTCTGATCTCTGTCCAAGCCGACTCGTCTCAGCAGTGGGTCTGGTTCCTGGGACAAGGGGAATGGTTGGTTGATGCTGCTCAACCCCTTGAGCAATGCTTTCTACAGAGGTGCATGACATCATATCCAGGGAATGTTTGAGGGAAAGGGGGTAACTCTTATCCAATCACCCACTCTAATAAACACATATTCATACACTATTTGTGAAGTTTTATTTTTTGTACTGTATATAGTATGTTGTCCTTGCTGGATCTCTAAACTGCACATGACAATTGGAGTTGTTTTCTACAACAGCTGTTCTCAAGGTTTGGATTGGAGAACCCCGAGGGGTCCATGATGTATAACCAGGGGGTCTGTGAATTTTGTTGTTGTTATTACAGTAGTGGAAAATCATTATTATATATAATTATTATAGTTATCATCCCATTTGCTGGTCCATTAAACTCAATTGATAAAAACCTCAATAACTTAAAAACAAGTACGTAGATCCTACAGATATATATATATATATACACACACACACACACACACACAGGTGTTCTCTGAGTGAATTTCATAATTAATAATATGTATGGCTAATATAATAATAATATGTATAAATAGCCAAATGTTCAGCCATACTGCGGAATCCCTGATTTTGTGTGTATGCCCTCCAGTCAGAACTGTAGCATTTATGACCGTTTAAATGGGGTATTTGAGAAATATTTACAATACTCACAATCACTGATTGTTTCCGCATACACAGGAAAGCAGTTTGACTCTCTCTCTCTATTTGTACTTCTGTGATCTTCTAAACGTTTGTTGATATGCTCTGTCAATGTAGCCATCAGGCAAGTGTGCATTTTGTTGTTTCTCTTGCTAGGGCATCTCTGCAGCCATACTGTTTAATCACCAGGAGGATGTTTAGGTTTCCGTTGCACGTTGCAGGGAACAAAACATAGCTGCTCCATCTCAGCCCTCCAAACAAGAACCATATGTTTGTCTCTCTTTCCCTCACCACCCCATCTTTTCCTCCCCTTCCAGAGGCCCTCTACCCCACCCGAGCCAACGCTACCCCCAACTGGCTTTCCATGGGAAATGTGGAGGCCCAGAGATCCAGAAACACATGTGGTTAGCCATAAAACGGCACATGGACTGTATGCTCTCCTTGCACTCAGCCCCCAACCCTTCAACCCTGCATACCTACCCTCACACAGAAGAAGGAGAAGAACAAGAACAACAGAAAAATGTTGAAAAAAGAAGTGAAAACAAGGGACCTATGAAGAGCTTTTAAAACAACGGGCCTCGTTTATCAAGCTGGATACGAACAGATTTATACATAAATCGTTTGTACAAGCGTTTGCACAATACATTTGGTATTCATCAAAATCCTGTAAATTCAGAAGAAATATTCATATTCTACTTCAAATTATATAATTTGCATTGATTACTGCACTCTTATATATGGAATGTACTGTCAAGTAAAGTTGCTTATTTTTTTTATTATGCTTACAGCATTTGCCCTTATCAGAGCAAGTTATAGAAGTGCTTTGTAGTCTCTATCAAAAACACATCCTCATGCTAGTTCACTAGATCAGGGACAAAGAATACAGCCAAAAAATATTTGTGAAACCCAGTCATAGTTGAAAACCATTTTATATTACTGCCATTAATTAAAGAATATGAAAAAGAAAGAAAGCCAGCTAACACAAAACCATAAATTAAGACAGATAAAACTAATAATTTAATTATGACAAAAAGAATCCATCCATCCATCCATCTTCTACCACTTACTCCTTCTTCAGGGTTGCGGGGAACCTGGAGCCTATCCCAGGAAGCATCGGGCACAAGGCGGGGTACACCATGGACAGGGTGCCAGTCCATTGCAGGGCACGATCACATACACACTCACATACACACTCACACACCCATTCATGTCTACGTATAAATGGAGGATGGGCCGGTCTGTCTGTGCATAGCCATAAGCCATAAACAAATGCCTCAGATGAGGAAGATTTAGAGCTAGCTTGTTTTTATGGACTTTATCAAAGCAACCTGATAGCAACACCATAGCAACTACCTGGAATATAAACCTAGAAAGACCATAGTGGCCTATTGAAACCTCATAGAACACCATAGAAACTGCCTGGGACCCCATGACAGCCACATAGAAACACCCTAGCAACCAGTTGGGTTTCCTTAGCAACTGACTAGCTATAATCTTGCAACCATCTGGGATCATATTGAAACCTCATAGAACACCATAGAAACTGCCTGGTACCCCATAACAGCCACATAGCAACATCCTAGCAACCAGTTGGGTTTCCTTAGCAACTGACTAGCTATAACTTTGCAACCATCTGGGATCATATTGAAACCTTCTAGAAACCTCCTGAGCAACCACCTGGAACCCCATAACAACCACCCAGCAACACCCTAGCAACTACCTTGAATAGACTAGCAACATTTATATATGTTAACACTTTAACATAGCCTTTAGCCTTTTAACATTTAGATGCTTAACAACCAAAATCCTAGCAACCAATAGCATAGTAGCAATTTAGCATGTTAACCTTTAAACATTGTTCAACATTGTTAAATATTTGACCCTTTACACATTCTACACTTTTATCATATAATTATGTTATAATGTTATTAACTTTACTGGAGTTTTGTTGGTGTCACTACAATCAAATTAGCTGTGTCAGGAACATGCTTTGCACATTACGGGTGATCTACACACCTGAATGACATGAATACAAAGAAAATCAGAATGTTCCTAAATCTTTGTAAATACTTCGGAAACTTGACATATGCTAATATTTACACACAAATTTACCAAAAGATTGATAAATGAGGCCCAATAAGAGTAAAGGAAATGCTGATGGGCAAAAATCCCATAAGTATGTATATTGGAAAGAGAAAACAAAAGCATTGAGTGCCCACAAGACACTTCAACAGGCCTGCACAACAATGGAGATCTTGTTACAAGACAGTTAATCTCTTTCACTCAATGAACCTAAGACAAACATCTCCAAGGAGTAGCTTGGGCCTGGTGTGAACATTCAGCTACAACCCCTAACATACAATAAAGATAGACTTTTTCAGTACCTGCCTGTCCTTGCCCTGTGTTCTGCCCTCTGTTAGTTCTGCCCTTAGGATGTGAAAATCTGTTGTCCTGATCAGAAGCAAGATGTAAGCAATTTAAAATTCTATTTGCATGTTCCTTCTTTACTGTTTGTTTTGCCAAGCAGCAATGGTTTACAGCTGGATGGCTGCAACAAACATCCCTAATCTTACTGATTCTCTAATTCACATTGAAGACACTGTTGATAGGAAATGCCTGATAATTCATACAACAGGGTTCTTCTGGTTTCAGGGTTATTTTTCTTGACATCTTCTTGGTTTCATCCGACCACTAAAGTCATGGTCCACATAGAGCTTACAAAGCATGTATGATCTATCACTTGTTGAAAGGCATCGATCAGGAGAGGGGTATAAAAGAATTTCCTAAATCTTAGATGTACCATGGAACACCATTAATGCCATCATCAACAAACAGAAAAATGGAGCTCCACAGTGACATCACCAATAACGTTGTCCCTCAAAAATGTATTTTTTTTAAAAAAGGACAAGACACAAACTTACCAGGGAGGCTGCCAAGAGACCTACGCCAACATTAAAGGAGCTGCAGGAATATCTGACAAGTACTGATTACTCTCTGCATGTGTGGGATATGGGGTAAGGAGTGTAGACGGAAGTGCATTCTCACAAAAAAACAAAAAAAAAACATCCATGCTAAACTAAATCACCACAGACCATGTGGCAAAATGTGTTATGGTCTGATGAGACCAATTCCAAAAGGTATAATAATTCCATCATTTAAAAAAAAGAACACCACCAAAAGAACACCATATTCACGGTGAAGCATGGTGGTGGCAGCATCATGCTTTAGGGCTGTTTAATTTCACTCAGAACTGCAGGTTTGATCAAAGTGGAGGGAATCATGAATAGTTACAAAGTTACAAATAAAGTTGATTTTAGTTCAAAATCTTCAGGTGTCTGCTAATAAGCTAAAGATGAAAATTAATTTTCACCTTTCAGCATAACAATGACCCAAAGCATACATCCAAATCAACAAAGGAATGGCTTAACCAAAAGAAGATCAATGTTTTTGAATGACCTGTCATCTGCTTCTTCCTCACTCATAAACAAAAATGTTCATAGAGCGATCATTGGGCAGCATGATTTCTACCCCTATGGGCCTCTGTTAACACTTGTAGTTCCTATTTTTGACCACTAAGTGTAATAACATCTCTTGTCCCATAATTCCCAAAAACTAGAAAGGCAAGCAAATCATTGGAACATTGCCGCATCTGTCAAATAGCAAGTTTTTAATAAATGATTACTCATAAGAGGGAAATAGTATTTCAATGTAATTTAAAATGCATGGAGTTGTGAATTAGGACTAAATAACAATTGTTGAATGGCTGATATATATGCTGTGGACTTAGGCATGAACCACTAATGCTTATTTGCACTTCCTAATAGAATGTAACAGCTTGCCAAACCTAACATTCCTATTAATAGAAAAACAGAGTAGGCAAGTGCTTTGGCTAGAAATAAAATCCAGCGATGGCACAGTTTGTGCCTTAATCAAGGAATCTTTAAATAGTGTGAGAAGAATGGAAGAGGATGGGTGACATGAAAGGTTTGCTCTCACCATTCTGGTGGCGTCTGGCCACTACCCAGACCAGGCATGGCTGACCACACACTCAATGCTTCAGTCTGCAGAATCTAGGGTGCGGTGGACAACTATGCACAACTATGCATGTTTGCACTCAAATTGCGGGGTTTGAGAAGTAAGTAGTGGGGCCCCGGCAGAGTGAGGGAAAGACTGAGAGCAAGCACGCCATTCTTCAAAGCCAGACTGGTGTCATATCCCATCAGCCCTATGTTCCGCCATCATGGATTTATTTCCTGTTTATACTGTTGTTTAGCTGTGCCTTTGATCAGCAAAGTGACAAGCGTCACAAACAGGTGCTTAGAGTTAAGGTGCCACAACTGGCAGACAAAGATTGTGTCACACTTCATTTCCAGTGAGTGTTTGAGTATTTAAATAGGCATATCTGTGTAGCTGCTGTTGTTTCAGGTTTTGTGGAGGAGTGAGATTTATTCCATTTGAAATATGTAGTATGAAGTGAAAACATGAAGGGTTTATTTATTTATTTTTATTTTTTTAATTGGAGCTCAAAGACTTCAGCGCTTTATTAACCTCCACAAGGTCAAAACACTCATCTTTAATTACATGTAATATACACAGATTTAACCCCATGAACTTCTTAGCTTTTTACAAAATGAGAAAATTATTTACCCTACACTGCCATTATGAATATAGATAGATTAAATTAGATTAAATAAACATTTCTATATCAAAGGAAGCATAAGGAATAATATCTACACACACTAGCATAGGAAATCTGACTATGCACCACAGAGATATAACCGAATACAAATACATTATCCAGAATGAACAGGTAATGTGTGATAAACAGATACAGATACAAATACCCATAGGAGGTGCACTATTCATGTTTCTTTCTAAAGAAAGCTTGCCACAAAGGTTCTAGAGGTTCAACAACAATAAATCATTTTTATGTTCATGTGAGTGCCATGGCCAACAAATACCATGTTCATTAACATTACCGTTTATTTATTCATCCTTAGTAACTGCCTGGTCAGGGTTTCAGTGGATTAAATTATGCTACTAGTTTGTTTATATTTTGGGAAAGAGAGACAACTAAATTCAATAGAAAATCCTTCATTAGGTAAATACAAAAATAATAAGTGCGTCTACTTATCTCTCATTAAGGCGAGTGATATTGCCAGAACCAGAATTCATACACCATGCTGACATTGCTGACATTTCTGGAGGGGTTTCAGTGTTTCTGGGGGCATATCAGTAGGTTTCATATTTAATTAACATCAACAAACAAAAACATTCCAGTTTAGGCCATGCACACTTTGGGTTTAAATTCGAACAGATACACACACACACACACACACACACACACACACAGATATTGAAAGCACTAAACCAAAACAGAGAGTGGCATTGCATTACACCCGTAATGCACATGCTGTGTAGGTGGGCTGATGAAATACAGTAGGTGCTAAGCTTTTGGAAATGTAATACAACTACTCTTTCATTTCCTTATCTACTTTTTCCATATTTCAAATGACTGAACTGTTTGTGGACTTTAATAAAAATGTGCAGACATTTTGCAATCTCCACTTGAGTGGTGGGTAGAATTTCTGCAACATAGACAAGACAAGAGCCTCAAACCAGAATCCATCCTTCGGAGGGAGATTATGAAGGAAGCTTAGCACTAAACAGTTCAGAAATTGAAGAAGACCTATATTGTGTTTTGGTTATATAGCCCAACTTATGCTCAAGAACAAGATGCAAAAACCCCAAACACTTCAGTGAGCAGCAGTAAACGAGGATGAGAAGAAAGGGACAGTGGCAGTTTTTGAAGGAGATTCAGAAGTAATCCCACATGAAAGGATTCATCTACAGCGTTAAACCTTATTCAGCTCTTCAAACAAAACGTGGCATCTGACTTAATGAGGGTCTGGACTTGAGCATAGCGGCAAGCAAAGACATGAGACACTCTTCTGCACACTACACAAACTGAGCACCGACACCTTGACTGTTTTGAATTGTTACTGTCAAATCAAGGAAATTGAATGAATGTGAGCAATACAAACATCTACAAAAACTACCATCATACTACACACACAGCCAGGCTAGGATTCAGCCCAGCCCTGAGGCACTGAGTGCTTCTTTAGCTGTAATCATAACCTGGCGTTGGGATCCGCCACCATTGCCACACCCCAAGCTTTCCCTTCCCTTCTGTTTTTAGAATGTTTGTGCCCTCACCGGATTTCTGCCGCCTCCATTTTTAGCACCTCTCGCTCTTCTTGCACCTCCTCCTCACAGTACTTTACCTTCAGATACTATTAGTGCCCGTTCAACATAAGCATTCCAGGAGCTCTTCGTTGTGTCTCCTGGCTATCACCAATTTCCCCCATTCCCTATTCTGCTTATTCTCTCCCTTTTCCTTTGCTCTTATTTATTCTTTGCTTCCTTCTCTCTTCTTTTTCCTCTGTCTCTTTTTTTATCCTTTGCTTCCTTCTCCTTTCCATTTTCCCTGTCCCTTTTTATTCGTTGCTTCCTTCTCCTTCCTTTCAGCCCCACCAACCTTATAATTTTTGTTTTTTTCTGCTTTTCAGACTAAACTCTGGTTGTGTATTTTCTCTCCTTTTCTTTACCTGCCAAGCAGATCTGTCAACAGGGATCCATTGTGTGGTGGAACCAGTCTGGAGCAGTCTGTGCTCTCCTTGGAGCAACAAAAGTTTGTGGTACAATAGTCAAAGTGGGAATCGGAAATCAGAGTCTCTTTAGCACTCACGCTTCCTTACTCACTCACTGCACACTGTTTATGCCAGCCAAGCTTTGCTTAATAGCAGTTGCCAATCTCGTCCAAAGTGGGGAAAATTAAATAGTTGAAGCACCTCAGTGTGCCCAACAGTTTCAACAAAGTTAGAGCAAGAAGAGGCACCCTTAGAGCTACTAGTTAGAGCTTTTGTTTCCTAGTCTAATGCTTATGATTTAACTCGTAATTGATTCAGTTCTTAGCTGCTGCATTAAGCAATGGAAGCCACTAAGTTAACAATGCTTGGGGGTTAGATAGTAACGAATAACATCATTATCGGTATTGATTATAGCATGAAGATAGTTTGGAGAAGATGTGCTAAAAATATACTCAGCTAAAAAAGAAACCTCCGCTCACATACAGCTGCTTTTATTTCCAGCAAATTTCTTAACATGTGTAAATATTTGTATACATAACATAAAAACATTCAACAACTGAGACATAAACTGAACAAGTTTCACAGACATTTGAGGAACAGAAATGGAATAAAGAGTCGTTGAACAAAGTTGGGTTGATATCAACAGTAACAGTGAGTATCTGGTGGCCTCCAGCTGCTTTAAGTACTACAGTGCATCTCATCCTCATGGACTGCACCAGATTTGTCAGTTCTTGCTGTGAGAGGTTACTCCACTCTTCCACCAAAGCATTTGCAAATTCTCAGTCACTTCTGTGTGGAGGGGACATAGTTATATGTAATTTTCCACTGCAAGGATGGTCACTTGTCCTTCCTGTCTCCCTGTAGCACCATCTTAGGCGTCTTACATTACAGACATTGCAGTTAATTGCTCTGGCCACATTTGCAGTCCTCATGTCTCCCTGCAGCAGACCTATGGCATGTTCACGCAGCTGAGATGGAACCGTGGCATCTTTCTACTGGTGTTTTTCAGTCAGTAGAAAAGTCTCTTTAGTGTCCTAACTTATTGTAACTGTGACCTTTGCCCACCGCCTGTAAACTGCTCATGTCTTAAGGACTGTTCTACAGGTGCATGTGCAATCATTGTTTATGGTTCATTGAACAAGCATGAAAAACATTGTTTAAACCCTTTCCAATAAAGATCTGTAAAGCTTATTTGGATTTTACAAACTTATCTTTAAAATACTGTCTCCTGAAGAAGGGACGTTTCTTTTTTTGCTGAGTATACAACCATATAGAACCCCACTGGGAATTTAAGATCACTCGTTCAGTCACTTTTAACTGGAAGGGTTACAGATCTGATGAGAACGGCTCACTATTTACCCCTGGAGACCAATAAATAAAATCTATCAATCAATCTTTTTGAACAGTGTTTCACCATCAAAACACAGGAAGCTATAAAAATTGAGCAATGCAGGAATGAGAAGCCAATTAGAAGGAACGTGAAGAGAGGAGGGGCAGACTTGCTTCACTTCACAGGATGCCAAAGTTGAGCCTGGCATTCCATTCAAGCAAACCTTGGCAGAACATTACGAAAGCCGGGAGAGCGCTTTATGACTCCCACCACTTTCTCTGTCTCTCACATTCTAATACATACAAGCAGACAAAATGGGGCTCTGGTGGCCAAATTATTGCTGCATTTATTAATTTTCTAGATGGATGCTAATTAAAAGGCTGATAATAGGAACGATTTTGTCAGAGATTTCTCACCAGGGTTTAAAGTGATTCATTAAGGCCAACACATGCCTGGTTTCTGCGTTCCAAGGGATGAATCCAATCTTCCCAATTATCCCTAGGAAGAAGTCCAGCTGGGAACCGCCGGGACAGAGCTATGGGGTGGAAAAATATCGCTGTACATCACTGTAAAAATATCAATTCATAAACACGCTGTATTCAGGCATGACATAGTTTTCAGCAATCATGTGATTCCCGGCAACTTATTCATAAACAAGTGTGTCCTTTTATTTATAATTCATATCGAAATATAATACAGTGCTTGAGATAAGGGGGATGCGAGGCAATGTCATCTCCAAAGTAAAAATAACAATGAAATCTGTTCTAATTCAATCTTACACCCCATGTTGTGTAAATATCTGGATTTCTTAATGGCAAACCAAGCAGGACCATTAAAAAGCACGTGTACACTTGTGGAGGAGATGGTCATGCAGAAACGAGGGTTACCAGAATGAAGGTTGACCACAAGTCATCTCAATCTATATCGAATATTTAAACTAGATAATATATCAAGCCCAAGCTGGATAAAGAAACGCTTATCCATTCTTATAAGTTCTGGCAACCCGAGAAGAATTGTGCCCTTTTAAAACGTTCTCTCCACAAGCTCTGGCATTGTTAGGATTCAAACTCGCAATCCATTTATGATAAGATGAATGCTTTTTTGTTTTGCCATTATACAAGTATATGTTAAACAACTGTTTAACAGCGCTACATGACAGCTTCAAACTTCAGAAAAGTAAAGCAAGCACGTAGCTACAAAAAGATCTGTGCTTGTGACCGGACACTGTGTGTTTGTTTGTGTTTTAACGCCATGCCAGCTTCTATGGCTGTTTTCATGGTGAGAAATGCCTAACGGACTCTATATAAGGTATTTAAAATCTTTTTTTCTTAAAAAGGTATAAAATTGCATGAGGCTTGACTTTGTTCAAAATTTTTTCCAGAGTGTTGACTGAATAAAAAAGGTTTCTCACAGGGTTAAGACCAGTACAGTCGAAGAAAGCATGTTTCAAGGATAATGGATTCTGGCAAAAGGTACATGTTAGTGAATCTTCTTCTAATATTAAAATTCAACAATGGGTGTAGACGATCTGGTCCCGGCGATTTGAAAACATTAGAAACCAACAATGGGGCTGATTTCATGGAGTTTGTTCATGGTGCATTGGTCCCACTCAGTTTGACATTTAAGGTTAATGTATGAGTTTATTATGGGTTTGAGGTCAGTGGGAGGTATTGGACACTTTTGGAAATCCGCTGATAATGCTCCTTTCGCAGCAGTGTCTGCTTCTTCATTTCCCAGGATTCCACAGTGTCCGGGTATCCAGCAGAAGTAGAGATTTAAATTTTGGGCTGGAGACCTGATACAAGGATGAAGAGGCCACGGAAGGAAAGCACAGGACCAGTGAACCTCTCTCCCTTGTCCCTCAAGTACATCTTCAAAACAGTGATCTAAAGCCTTTCCCACAAGCTTCTCTGTGAATGAGTAGTCTCGCCCTGCCAAACGGGCAACAAAAACATTCGAGAGCTGAAAGTTCCCACCTACTGTGGAATGTTTAAGGGCTTAAGGAAACATGAGGGCTTTTTTTTTCTGGGGAAGAGTTATGGTTTGGGGGTTTGTTTCTCATGGTGATGGTGGGGTGTCAGGTTTATAATTAAATATGGGAATGATGAAGTGGGTCTAAGATCAGCTTGTAAGTCTAGCTATGGAGGGAAGTGAAGGAGCTGTGAACAATGTCTCCGCTGGGGTATAAACCTGTATATGCTTTAATGAACACGATTAATGGCCAATCAGGGAAACCATTTTATGATGGCCTCCCTGCATTGATATTCATCATGTTTTATTCATCATGTTTATGCAGTTTTCTGGCTAGGGAAAGCAAGTATTCCACAGTCAGTAGCTCATTCCACAATTTCTAACACAGAAACTGGAGGCTGATCATTTTACCACTTCTGAAAAGAGCAGAAGTTTTGGCACCAGATAGCTGTGCTTTTTACTTTAGCCCCACTACAAACGCAATACAAAGTTGGTGAATGTTTCTATCCTGATGGGAATGGTGAGGATGGCCAGGATGACAACGTCCAAATCCAGAGAGTACATGGACTCACTGAATGGTTTAATGAGTAAGAAAATGATGTACATCACATGCTGTGGACTTCATAGTCCCCAAATCTCAATACAATTGAACACCTATTGGAGATTCTGGACGGAGATGTTAGACAGACGTTCTACACCTTTGTCTTCAATCGAATGAAAATCTTTTAGAAGAAAGGCTCTGAAAAGTTGACCCAAACACCTTACTAAGCCTCTATGTTCGTTTTTGCTTTAATTTGTGACTCACCTGTATGTTTTGCGATGGTTAAAGAGCACTGTGCTGTTCTTCCTCAAACAGCACACTTGTTTAATGCCATGCAAACATACACACAGTGATTTTTACAGCTCAGTCAAATCACACACTAACATATGTACAGTATATTTCTCATTTTCTGTTCATAACAGTGTTTGATAACGTTCTTAAGTGACGCATACCCAACATTTTGTTAGGAACTCAAGTTATTTTCATTTTGTAATGGTATGGATATTTTTGTATGTCATTTTGATGTAGCCAGTATGAACTAATTAACATGACATCAAAACGACAATATCACGTTGAACAAAACAGTGGTGTTTTATCATATATTTATATGCGGTGGCTTTTACAGACAGTGCTAAGGCCAGGCCAGTTGCCTCTCGGTTTGGTGGAATATTTTTGAATAGTGTCGGTTTTGACTAGACCTAGAACTACAGTGCCATCAGCTCAGATTTGGACCGCTCCTTGTTTTTGAATGTACAGTACTACATGTAGGAAGGAAACTAAAATTGGTGGCACACAATAGAATGCTTTTACTTGAGTATTGGAGTCTTAAATTCTTTCTCTCAACGCACACACATATATATACACATCTGCATTCAAAGTAAATAGCAAACCAGAGGATTCATTTGAAAAATATAAACATTTAATAAAGGCTACATCTCTTCATAATTACAATAATTAAAGTACCAAGCCATCTTTAAAATGATGCTCTATATAATGCATAATTTACATTTATGTGGAACAAAAAAACAACAATAACAATAACAAAAAAACCCCAGAATAGATAAGATATTCAAAGCATTAAAAAAATCTTTGCAACATAAACCCCTTTAGAAAAGCAAGGGAATATTACACCCTGAAGCAGGGCAGCACACGGCATGGTATCCATGTAGGCACAGGTACTGCAGTCTAAAACACTGACATTAGTCTATACTCCTCTGCTGATGCCAATGCACAACTACACCCTGTCCAGGAGTTCTGTAGTTCTCAATATACTCTCAGCACTGTGAAGGGAACTTCCATACTGGGTACACCTAACGTCTCAACAGCCTGCTTCTTTCTATTTAAATGGCACTGAAATGAAGAAAGGCCACGTTCTTTTGTTCAGTGGGATTAAGACATCAGCACTGCTGTATAATAATTTCAGGATGCACGTTTTTTTTGTTGCTGTTGTTTTACGATAATTCTCCTTGATAAGGCTCCTTGAAAGGTGGTATGATCCTGTGCAATTCCTAGGTTTAAAAAAACTAAAAAAAAATCAAAGGCACTATGATGCAAAATGGGACGGAGCCCTGGACGCATGATGAGCAGAGCAAATATCAAATCAGCAGAGAGGGTTGAGAAAACTGGGTGGTCCCAGCACGGAAGTCATCTCCTCATCAGAAAGCATCATCAGAGACTCCTAGCATTTATTTATAAGGGGGGACTCTAGCATTATGACCATGCATGTGTTAGATTGGGGAAATAAAATCTCCCAATTCAACTAAGCAGCTTGTCCATTAAGCTGGACATGGGGCAGGAGGGAAATGACAGTTTAATAAATATTAATATTCTTTTACTTGTTACAAAGCACAATATAACGTGCAGATACCTCTGTTTACACACACACACAAACACGCGCGCACACGCACACACACATTCACAAACACCTGCAATTAACACAACTAAACCTTGGTCAGCAGTCCGGCTCTGTATCGATCCCTCAAAAATATATTCTTTTTAAAAACAATTCAAAAACCACATACAGTCACCCGCATCTTCAGACAGTGGTATTCTCATAGTGTCCCTTGACCGTTCCAATTGATCGTTAAGGTGCCTGATCTCCCAGGCTGCTTTGCTGGAGTCCTCCACCAGTTGGTCTACTTCATTGGCTAATATTCCTTCAATAGCTTGATGAGCCAAAACAAAACAAAAAGAGTCTTTGTGGATATATTAAAATTTCTTTATCTTTGAAAATACAGGTATATGTGCAGAAGTCCGTTTCTTCGCGTGTTGGCCTTGAGTGGAAAGTTAGAGGATTGTTCACGTGAGGAAGTTTTTTCTTCTTCTTTGTTTTGTTTTTAGTCTGTTCGTTCCACTTTTCCCAGAATTTTGCCCTCATACATCGGAAGAACAGTACCGTCGTCCCATACTTCCTCAAACACGGCTCCGCACTCAAACTCGTCGCTGGCCTTCTTGAAGTAGTACCTGTGCAGAGAAAAGTGCCGGATTAAGGGTTAGTGTTGTATAATCAAAAGACACTTTAAACATCTGTTTTAAAACCATTTTTTCAGTGGGACGGACTGCACACTACCCGCTAGCCTCAGGTCTCGAGATCGCTTGTAATTATTTGCCCGAGTCAGCAGGGAGCCTTGGAAAAAAGCTAAGGACGAGAAGCTTGAGGCAAGAAGCCTTTGGTAGATCATCAACATAGAGGTCAAAAAGAAGCCCCATGCCTTCCACCATCAGATGTTACACAAGATGCCTCCCACAAGATTCTAGTCTTGGGTCTTGCATTGTTGTGTGGGCCAAAAAGGGGGCTTTGCTCTAAATTAGAGGGCGGCTTAAATCTTGACGTCCCTCCTCTCTCTTGCTTGTCGCCAGTGTTCCTCTGTCTACTGGTGTTTAATTGGGGCCGCTGTCAAATGAAGGACTTCTTTCACTAAGGTTGATATTTTGGGTGCCGGCAAGTCTGCATGTCACTGAGCGCACACACACACACACACACACACACACACACACACACACACACACACACACACACACACACTCTTGCTTTCTCCTCTTTCTTGGCCAATGACTTGGCCAGGGTCAATAGAGAAGATGGCTCTCAGGTTGATAGTGTTGTGACCTGGGGGGGGGATCATCATCATTCCCATGAGGTCACATGCTCCAGGCTCGACCCTTCCCCTCCATTCACTTTCAAACAGAAGCAAGGTAGAAAGGAGTGAAGCATGGGGTGGTTGTTCCAAATAATTAGCTCTGTAATGGAAAATGCCCCTGTTCACTAACAAACGTGCGCTGTGGTGTGCACTTGAATTCCAAGAGCTAACTTTTCATTTTATGAGCAGACTCCACCAAGTCATAAAAACAACACACGTAAAACATCTAGAGGATGGGGTTGGGGGTGTGTAACTTCCAGCAAACAGTTGGCAGAAGCTAGGGCTGCAAATAAAAAGCAAGTAGGATGTGTTTGCCATGCAGGAAGGTTTCTCTAAACAAGAGGCCTGTGGAATCTTTATTTTTCCTATCTTTTCCTATTTTTCCTGCAGTTCTCGCCTGGTTTCCTATTTAAATCAAGCAGGGTTGACCCTGGCCAGTACCTGGATGGGAGCCCTCCTGGGGAAAACTAAGGTTGCTGCTGGAAGGGTATTAGTGAGGCCAGCAGGGGGCGCTCACCCTGTGGTCTGTGTGGGTCCTAATACCCCAATGTAATGATGGGGGACACTACAGTAAAAACAGCAACGTCTTTCGGATGAGACGTTAAACCAAGGTCCTGACTCTCTGTTGTCATTAAATATCCCAGGACACTTAGTGTAGAAGAGTAGGAGTATAACCCCGGTGTCCTGGTGAAATTCCCCCATTGGCCCTTCTCCATCATGGCAGCCTAATAATCCCCATCTCTGAATTGGCAACATCACTCTCTCCTCTCCACTAATAGCTGGTGTGTGGTGGGCGTTCTGGCGCACTATGACTGCCTTCACATCATCCAGGTGGATGATGCACACTAGTGGTGGTTGAGCAGATTTCCCCCCATACCATGTAAAGCACTTTGAGTGTCTAGAAAAGTGCTATATAAATGTAGCTGTAACTAACTTACTATTTTCTTTGCACAATGCTCAACTCGGAAAGCACAAAAAGGACAGCTCTTACTTGCTTGAAAAAAGAGGAATAAGTGGGGAAAAGGGTGCAAGAGAGAAGTCTTTCCATTGGAACACATTTTATGTGGCAAGATTCTTCTCCGAGCAACATCTGGCACCAATATCGTCTGGCAGTGCTGGCAAGTACTGTTCTTTGTTGAAATGCTGCCATGTCCCAGCTCCACACATTTTCTGCTATTAAAACCATCAGCTTTGAATTCGTTTGGCCTTGAAAAAAAAATATTACAAAGAATGTGCAAGGTAGGAGAGCTGTAGTTGAGGAAGAGGACTGAGTATTACACCTGGGACACTGACTCAGCCGATAAAACTTGTAATTAAGCACACGTATGCCTCTTGCAGGAGCTTGAGTGGGGTTGTGAGTGGGCTATTTGAAGTGGCAGTGATTTGACCTTCAACGAGAACAGGACAAAAAAAAAATATGTCCTTTGATATAAATGAAAAATGGAAGAAGAAAAAAAACGATTGCTTACATAAACACATACAGTGCATGAGAGCAATGTAGCTTGATAGAATCGCTGAAGAATTTACACAAGTCTTAGTGCATGAAATGAAAGACCTGGGCTTCAAAGACGTGCTTATTAAGTGTGCCTTACGAAGAAATCAATACCAGATGTGACCAAATGGCTCCAGTTAAAATTCCCTCTTTCCTTTTCTGTACACCCACTGCATCCCCCATTATCTCGCTCTCTCAATCTCTTGCTCTCCCTTCCTACCACCAACTCCAGTAAACAGGCAGCAGTAAACATTCTCCTCTTACACACAACAGCAGAGGCTGTTCTTTGAGTGTCTAGCTAGAGCATGAACCACTTCAAGCTCCTGAAACCTTTCAAGAGCGCCTTTCTTCTCTGTTACCTTCAATTACGTGCAAAGGAAACACATGGCTCCGTGGGCCTTGTCTACTAGAGGGTGGCACAAATCCACCAATCACAGAGTCATCAAGGCCTGCGAGAAGGAGCGAGTGTGTGTACCTGTAGTTGCCTTTCTTGCGGAGCTGCTCTTTGAAGTTGCCCAGGGTGAGGCTGTGTGTCTTCATCATGCGCCGGTAGGGGATCTCCTCACCACAGAAGAAGTATGTGACCACAGTTTCATTCCCATGGCTGCCGGGAGGCTTCTTTGGCTCTTTTGGGCTGTGGGGAAAGACAGACGAGGTGGAGAAGTATGTGAGAGAGAGAGCGTACACAAACATTCACTACATGAATCACACTGCCACAGCTGAGAAAAAATAACTTTATCCAGTAAATGAGAAAAAATTCTAATCTCATGTTAGGCCTAACACGACACAAGAAGACAGAAGATAAAACTTCAATAAAATCAACCCTTTCACTTATTATGGAAAAGATCTGTGAGCTGTAAAAGGGACTAATAATTCATTTCCAGTCACTGTTTGAGTTTAACTAGACGAGCCTTTAACCCTGCACATTTGTGAACACAGGAAGCCTGAGCAAATAAAAATAAGGATGGTGTATGGTGTCTTCTTCGGTTCAGATTGTACGATTGAAAAGAATGGGATGATTGATCACATTCCATACACATCTCCAGAATACTTACTGCTCTGCTTGAAGAGCCTGGCTCTGGAGTGATGCAGCTCCGGTCTGAAGAGGCACCACATGGCTCTTTTCTCTTTGAAGGCCCGGTGTTGAATGCCTGAGAGCAGAAAGTGATCATCAGGATATGGTGGTACATGTATATTGTGCTTTCAGTCAAGCCCAGAAATACAATGCAGAATACCAAGCTGAATATGTTCGCAAGAGAGGTCCCTCACCTCTGTTTGGGGGGTTTGGAAACCTCTTCCAGACGGCGACATGCTTCCTCCAGCTGTGCCAGGGTGTTAGGTGGAGGTAGAGGGGGCATGGCTGGGTCCTGGATGAATGGATGAGCAGGCTGGTGGGTGCGGAGGTGTCCGGAAATGCCTGCACCACCCCAAGTGTGGGTGCGCGCTGACTCGGAGCCATAGAGCTTCCTTGTGCTCTGAGTGCTGTGGGAATCATGGTATTATCGAATGGTTATTAAATGTAAAGACAAGCATGGTTGGGTCAAAAGGATTTTCAGGGTGACGCGCATACCTGTGTGGCTTGTGCTTGGCCTGGCGATCGCTCTCCATGATCCACTGCCAGACGTTCTGTGAGCGGTCAGCGCTGTCGGTGGGCAGCTGTAAGGTGGGGCTCTCTGCACTCTCACCGTTCACCTCCTCGCCCGACCTACAGAGACGCTTGGATAAAGCACTCGAACATCTGCAGGAGAGCAGAGGATAAAAGAGATCTTTAGATACAACTGACATTTCGATGCAAACATCGTGTGCCATAGAGGCAGGAAGAATGTCATGTCAGCTAGTAATCTCTACTAATAGTCAGCAGGGTCACCTAAACCCAAAGGACAACTCACCCTTGGTTCCCCTCGCCAATGCTGTTTCCATGTTCAGGGCCCAGGCTGCGGCTGTGTGCGTATGGCGACGGAAGGGAATCGGGTATGGCCGGACACATGCCCTGCACCCGCCGTGCTGCCTCAGCCTCAATCTGTTCCTTGCTCTTGGGCACTGAATGGTGATGGATGTAGTGGTGATGGACGTGCTTGGAGACAAACGTTCGTCCAGATGGGTAGGCAGGCATAGGCACGGTGCCACCCACAGGCCTGCTCATAGGCCGGGGTTCAGGTGAGCGAGAGCGGGGCGAGTGGCGTGCCACTCCGGGCGACCGACAACCAGGTGACCTGAGAACGCGCGAAAGGTGCTCATCTAGGATGGCCTGAGGGTCGTCCTCGCTCGAGCGGCGTTGCGAGGAAGAAGAGAGATCCGACTCCTCACGCTCTTCTTCCTACACAAACACATAGAGTAAATGGCTTTAGACAAATAAAACTCCATGCACAACCCAAAAGTGGGTGTCTGGAAATGACATAAGTCCAGTTGGCCATAAGGATGGCAGTAATATGAAATACACTACTGGTCAAAAGTTGACACTTCACTGAAATGTTTCATTAGAAAACTAACATTTTATTTAGAAAAAATTTTTAAACATTTAAATGGATGACTTGGACACTTATTGGCTGTTTTTCAGAATATTTTGCTCCAACATAGGTGGGAACTCCTTTAATACTGTTTATAACGCATCTCAATTCTTGATTCCTCAAGAAACTGGTTGAGAATATGCCAAGAATTCATTCCTTGAAATTCTATGTAAAAACGGTGTCTACTTTGAAGAATTATTTTGATTTTAGGGTTTTTTTTCCCACAACATAATTCCCATTGGTTCCGTTTGTGTTATTCCAGAGTTTTGATGGTTTTATTATTATTCTAAAATGTGGAGAAAGAATTTAATAAAAGTAAAGAATGAGTGTCTAAACGTTTGACTGGTAGTGTATATCGTGGAACCTATGTACAAACTTTTGACACAGATTGGTATGGATGGCACCCACTGACCTCCTGGATCTGCTGCAGTCTCTCTTCCAGTGAGCTCATTGTCTCTTGTTCTCTCTTCAGTCTTTCAAGTCTGGCAATGAGCTGAGCGGCGAATGCTGCTGGCTCCACCGGGGTCATGTCCTTTGGTGGCCGCCGTGGCCTCTACACATGATCAAAATAACAGTTGTTATTGCTTTATTTGTGTCATTACAACTTTTGTTATTGCTTTTGGTAACTCCACATATGACCGTGGTTGTGCCACTAACACATATTCAACTAGAACTAACAAAGAGAGGGGCCTGATCCACACAGCTGCCCGCTACCGGAGTACCTTTTCCCATACACACACTGCACCCTTCACCGCTGGTGTGAGCAGTTGGTCACACTCCGAGGAGCCTCAGCTTGCTCTCTCTGTAGTGCCACCAAGACCACTTCAAAGAAGCTTTGGCAAATATCAAACGCACACCAGGGCTGGGAGCGACAGTGGCTTTACATCCAGGAATAAAAGTCGCATATCAACAGGAGAGAAGGGGGGTGAAAAAACAGAAAAAAAGAAGGGAAAGATAGATGAGGAGATGAGTGGAGGAAGTGCGGTGGGTGGGAGGAGAGTAGTGTGGAGTCAAACATAGGGAGATCAGAGAGGCAGAGGTAATTTATTTGCCAACCACATGCTGGGCACTTCTGAGCTACAGTAGCCACATTATGTGTTCAGGTGGGTGTATATATGGACTTGCACCCACATCTCTGTTCATTTATTGTGGCTATTTTTGTGCTGTCTTTCATAATGTGGTCTTATTTGTTCCTCTAATTACTCTCATGAGACCTTCTGGTAAGTGCATGGGTCTGCTACACCAAAACCAGAGGATAATCTTCAGGAACAAGTGGACAAAGAATGACAAAAACAACAACACAACAAGGACTGTGAAGACATAGATCGTCTTGTGCTATGCACAGAACACGTCCGTGCGTATACACATATGAAACTTTCAAGTTTGCCCCAACTGGTCATACTGTCTTTGGGCTCATAAGACAAGGCATTTCTCGAAGCTGTTCAGCCAGCACAGAGACAACACAACATCCAGGAGCGTCCTCGGGCTCACACACCCCATGGAGGGAAAAGGGGGGGCGCTGTTGGATGCTGTCACTTTTCTCCAAACTGGTTCCATTCATCTACTGATCAAAGCAAGGGAGTAGATTTTGGTGCCCCGGGATAAAACAGACTTATTTAGAAATGCCTTATTTACATCACCTTGCTACTCGACTGCATTGAAAGATGTCATCTTTCAAAAAAGAAAAAGAAAGGAAAAAGAAAAAGAAAAGAAAAAAGTTGAGGCCATTTCCCAAAACTAGTACAAAGAGGTCCTGAATATTTCTTTTTAATCAGCTGTTGTACTGTTATAAGAGAAGAAGTGATATTTGGGGTTTTGTGTGTGTGTGTGTGTGTGTGTGCATGTGAATTAATATACAGAAGAGGGAACTTACAGGAAAGACAGGTAGTGAGACCTGTCCATTCATTCTCATGTTCCGGTGCATCTCTCTCTGAAGCTGCTTCTTGCTGCCCAGTTTGTACGGCGGGATCCCATCACTGCCAGGAGACAGAGTGAATGAGTGAGAACAAAATCACACAGACACACACACACATTTACTGCCACAGACTTTCGACACATTGTGCCAGGCTAGCCTGAAAGGATTCAGTGAAGGAATCTGGGGCTTCCTAACTCTGGAACATAGAAATGACACTGATGTAGTGATGCTAGCTAAACCACAAGCTTAACTAGCATGCCTCCTCTCTCCAAAAACTGTCTTTTCTCTTCCGTAAAACCTGGACGTCTTCATACTTTTTCAGTGTGATTTTTTTTTAAAGCTTGGACACTTTCCTCTGCTTGGGCTTTTTTATTTATTTTTTCCTTGCCCACTTGGAAGTGTCTGACCTAGCCCTGAATGCTGTCTCCAGTGTGGCTTTGAAAGCTCACAGTCATGCGCACAAAGCCAGAGCTCCAATCTTCATTTGGCAAGCGGCGCTGCAGTCAGCCTCTGATCTCGGCAACATCAAAAGGCTGGTTTGTAAGATAAGGTAATGTTTGAAGTCGGCGCAGAAGCATTCCCTAGTGTCCAAGCAAATCCATAAATAAGATATAAGCAAACCCCCCCCCACCACCACACACACATTCTTCCCATGCTCCCTCGCTCTCTCTTTATCTAGAAATGAGATTCAGATTTGCCTTGCCTTTTAACTGAAATAAAAAATGAACTACTGCAATCAAAAACGGTCCCCAAACAAACAGACGTCTGCGTTTTTCCCCGCCTGCTTTCCTAACCCGCAGCGATAAAAGTTAAACAGGGAAGAGAAGGAACGAGCACAATAGCTAGTGGTGAGCAGGACTGAGGGGAACGGTGATAAGGATGAAAGAAGAGAAGATACGGCTTATTATCAGGTTTAAAAATTATCTACCGAACAAACATTGGCGAAATTCATCGACAGGTTCAGAAGCTTATTGGGAGCTGACCGTGTGAATTGGGCTTTAGAAGTATTTCAGCATATGAAACACAACTCAGTGCTGCATAAAACAGCAATAAGAAATCAAATTCAAGCTGGAAGAGATTAGATGTGAACGCCAAACAAGAGTTGAAATATTCTACACCGCGTACCGTAAAGACGAGCAACCGAGCTAGCAGCATGACCTCTGCCAAAATATTAATCTTCCGAGTTTAATCAGCCTGGCCTTCTCACACTCACACATACACACTCCCACAAGCTGCGCGTTGGCCAGCTCTTTGAGGCATCAGGGGAACAGAAGCTGGCCTCTTTCATTGGCCTAGCTTTATGGGGATCGCCTATTCACTTGGGCAAGTAATTTTCAAAGCAGCCAGCCACCCTCTTATCCCCCTAAGCTCGCCTTCCTTAACAATGGGCTGAAAGCGATTCGCTTAAGCCTTTCATCCACCATGCACTTTATTCCTCACTCCCTGCACTTAACTATGCGCGCGCACAATTGGCTCCACTGCTAACACACATGGGGGTGGGGTGCTTCGTGCTTCAAGTGTGTACAGACGAGGGGGTATGGGATGAAGTTTAGGGCTGAAAGGGTACTGGAGGTTGTACGAAACTCCGCGGATTCCAGGTGACTGCTCTCGTGCTCCAGAAATGGCTAGCATCTCATCTGGATGCCTCCATGCCAGGGCTGATCAAGAAACCCATGCCGTGCAAGCCCAACTTGCTTTCATTTACTGCCAGCTCGTCTCAATGAGCATCTTACGGTCCACATGGCCAGTTCTCCGCTTCTCTTTCATGCCAGGAGACAATAGCGATGGGCGTGGACAAGAAATAATGGTGGCCGCTAGGTTTTAGCAAAGCACAACAAGTGAGGTCTCTTTGAGTAGGAAGAAAACCCCTGATGAAATCAAAGCAATCGGAAGAGGGGGAGGGAATGATAAAAGCGCTGTTTCCTGTGGCCAAGTTTGCAGACATTGGTATTATTTAGTATTTAAAATGGAGCATGCAGTATTTCCCAAAGACCGGGTGCAATGGAGTCTTTTCCAAAGCAGAAATGCCAGAACTGAATCCCCTTGCTGCAGTACACCAACGCATCTGAGACTCTGCACATTCCTATTAATAAACATCTAAAGAGCCAACTTCCAAGCGGAGCATTATCACTTCTTTACCAGCTTCAAACAATATAATCAGCAAAATAAAACGGACAGGCCATGTTCTTATTCTGTCACACAGCTATACGCACTGTGTATATACAACCAAAAGCAAACAACATGCACAATGTCTGTGTTGTTTACTGTTTCATGCGCTGTTTGCTTGCGACTATTTACAAAGACACAAAGCCGGACTTACACACTGCTGTCAGTCATTGACATGGAGTCATCTGTCATGGCGTCGCTGGAGATCTCGCTGTCGTTGGCACTAGTGGCGGGGGCGAAGCTGCAACCAGAGGCCACATGGTATGGGTTTGCAGGATCGCAGCGCCTATACGACCTGTACGGACACAACAGGCGTGTTAATATGTTATTGTTCCAAGAACACAGTGTGACTTCTAGAATAGTCAGTTTATTAGAGGTTGGATGTCTTTGGATTCAACCTTTATAATATGTAAAAAATAAATAAATAAATTCCCAAGTGATGTCTCGGTGTGTAGGCTATAGGAAGAAAGGAATCAGGATTGGGGCCATGATCAGTGGGGTTTTCTCTGACTTTCACGTGCCTGAGTGAGCTGGGTTGTAAGTAATACACTTTTATAAGCTACATGGTGTCTACTTCCTCAGAAATATGATCTCTGCTCCTTTTGTCTTGGTCAACCACTTGGACCTACTGACTCAGAAGAAACTCATTTCCAATCTATCTTTTTTTTCTTAAACAGTATTCCTTCTCGTGTAATTTCTCTCTCATCTCCTTCCAACATTGTGGCATACTTCTTCCAAATACCCACCTAGTCCCTCTCTCCCTCCCTCTCTCACCCTCTCCATTCCTCTATCCTGCTGTGACACATTCTTGTTTTGCTGAAGGAGGACAGGAAGAGAGCCTGTGCTTACTCTGAGAAGAAAAGCCAAAAAGGACAGGGAGACAGCGAGTGAGATGGACGGAGAGCGCAAAACTCTCTCAAGGGAGAGACAAACAGAAAGAGTGCATGAGACAGATCTAAAAACTCGTATTGAGTAAGAAACCATAAGAGAGTGGAAAATAAAGGAGGAAGTGAAGAAAGGGGAAGGAGGGCCTCCTTTATGAGAAAGGCTACTGGCAGGAGGCTGCGAGGAGTTAAACAGCATGACTGCGGACAGAGGCCCCAAGTCAGACCTGACCTTTGGAGGCTCTCGGAAAGAGTCAGGTATTTAGCACAGCTGGGCTCGCATTTCCCCCTCCCTGCCTCACCCTCTCATTCATCCGTTCTTTCATGAGGAACCCCCCCTCCTTCTTTTCTCATCTTCTTTTCCGCTTAGAAAATATGCTCAGGCTCCTTCCATGGGATTTTTTCCCCCTGTCTTTGGCAGAGGAATGAGATAAAAGTGGAGAGGGAAGTGAAATCATTGGATAGCGGATGAAAAATCTGAAACAGAGATGATGATGGCAACTGGCTCAGCAAGTGAGTTGCTGTGGCTTGGTTTTTTCCCCCTGCAAATAACTTGAATTTGAGGGGCGATGCAGAAAGAGAGAGAATAAGAGAGGAAGTGAGAAATGAGTTCCACATGGCTCAGATGAAAACAGCCCAGATGCAGAGAGAGAGAGACAGAGAGAGAGAGAGACTCTCAGGCCATCCTAATAAAGATTTTAAAACTGTCACCTGTATATACATTATATGTTTTTTACACATATTTTATGTAACCTTGTCTTATCAGTATTCTAAAACGTGACCAACATCACCAAAGGGGCTTAAGGAGATTGAGATGAGATGAAAACTTACTCCGGATTCCCCTCTTAGCAGAGCTATTAGCGGATAAACATTAGTCTGGCACTGCACCTCGACTCCTTTCCTCATTTACAGTGCAAACCCAGGCCAGACTTTACACACACAGCTTGTGCCAATGAGTGTCGCTTGTGCTAAATATCCATGTTAACTAGAACCAATTCTTAATTACAGTGTTATAACAGACGAAGCTGATTACAAAACTTTCAATGAAAAGTTGAAAATGTCACTGGGCTTTTACACCATGCCACAGTGGTATATTAGTTTTAACAGAAGAACTTTAGAGGTCCTTTCCAGGATTCAGCATACAGCCAACCTACAGCCATGTTAAAGTGCTTATTAGGCTACTTAAGCCCGCGTACTTATTACTAACAAAGCATTTGAGCGGCTAGGATTCCTGATATCGGCTCGTATTTTTGGATGAATGACACAATCGGCTCCAGCGCTTTGATGTCCGGAGGCGGATTTGCTCGGAAGCTCCATCCATCAGCGGCGCGATTTCAAAGCACAGGAAGCGAGCACGCGCCAGCAGAGGGCCGAGTGCGCGCGTGCGTTCCTGTTCTTTGGAAAAGCTGGTACTAATGAAGGCAATGTGAGAATAAACCTCTTAATAGCGGCAGAACAATAAGCGCATACACGGCTAGAAACATTTATTATTATTATTATTATTATATGCTTCTGTCGCTGAGTGAAAGCCATAGCACTTCGGAGGAAATTGAACAACTTTTTTGAAAGAGTAGGAGTTTGGCACGGTCTCACCTGTAGTTTTTCTCCAGCACGTCTACAGTCCTCAGAGAAGGAGCAGACCGCAGCGCTTTAGCCGAGAGTCCGACCACAGCCAGTGCTTTGGCTTTAAAGTCATTACAACTCCATTCTTCCTCTTCGTTTAGAGTGGGCAAGTAGCCACAGACGAGTTTTAGACTCCCGAGTGCACCGGGATTGGTGTGTGTGGGGTTTTCACCGCCACTGCGCACGTACTCGAGGTATATATCGGACTGCAAGAACGTCTGGTACGCGTTGTCCTCCATGCTGGTCTGGATCTCAGTCTGCGCCTGGTCGAACATGGCCGAGTCGATCTGCTGTCGCTTCACGTTGTCCCGAATAAAAGTCTTGGTGGCCGGCTTCAGGCGCCTGCCGACGACGCCGTCGGCTTCCACGTAGCGCTTGTAAATGGCCTTGGCCACGCGCAGCGTCTTGCCGTCCTTGAGGTCCATTTGGCGGAAGCCGTTACACGCAAACCAAAAGTCGAGCGCATCGGCACACCGCTCGCGCTCCAGAAAAACACGGAAAAGGCGCGCGCCGTCCTGGTCGCCTAGCAGCGAGTGCAGAGACTTGGTCCAGCGCGCGAGCGGCGAGTCCGGTGAGGCGCTGCCCTCTGGCTCTCCCAGGCCTTCCTCGTCCCTGCGCGTCGACTTCGCCGTCTCCTTGACTCTCAGCGCGGTCATTTTGCTCGGCAGTTTGCGGCATTTGGCTTCGCCCTCTTGGCCCGGCACGGGCGGACGGGGAGCATCTTCTCGGAAGCTCGTGGCCACGGGCTCCGAAAGCGCCCCGTTCATGGCTGCGCGGCTTGAGGCTCCTGAGCGCGGCTCTAATCTCCCTCGAACTCTCGCTTGAAGTTAGCGGGGGAGCACCTCTGTCCGGCTTCTCTCTGAAAACACACACAAAGTATTGACCTGATCAAACGCAGATCCGCCCCAAACTTCAAAGCGAGAGCGCGCGCACACACACTTACACTTCCACACACACTTTCAGGAGGGGGGAAAAGCTTCTCAGCACTCCATACAGTCACTCACAATTCTTACTTTAGCACCGCTTTGAAAGCGACACTTTATTCTTATTCATCCTAGTCCTGGTATAATCAGTCACTAATTAACCCCCACCTGACATTACAGCTAATTACTATAAACACAGCGCACAATCTCAATCGCTCTCTGAACACGCAAAACTTAGCCGATATTTCTGGAGTATGTGTCTGTGTGTGTGAGGTGTGAGAGAGAGAGAGAGAGAGAGAGAGAGAGAGAAAAGTATCATCACATCGCTCACGATTCACGCAACCTGCAACCACAAACAGATCCCAAACCCAAACTCCACGACCTCCTCTACAGCACGCTTAAACACTCCGTGCATTAATCAGTGGGATTTCTCCCAAAACCACGCGCCTTGATCGAACCCAGAACACACTCATCCATACCTGCAGAAATAAAAGCACATCTCCAAGGCATGCTACATTAACCGAACTCTATTCACGTCTTGTCTGCTTTCTTTTTCTAAATGATCACACTTTGTAGTTCTTTTTCCCTCCCAGAAACGGAACAGTCCCCAGAGACAGAGAGAGAGAGCGGCGTGCCATCAGTAACAGTGTATCGAGTCCTCACAGCGCAACACCGCACACTGATCCAGCGTTTCCCACGGTTTAAAACAAAACAAAAAAAAAAAAAACGTGAACAAACTGAACTAACAGTTAGAAAGAATAAAGTCAATCCGAGTGAATGACACGAGAACGCGCTCCACCACACAGACCAGTAGTTTGCTTACCGAGTACAGCTCGCGTGCAGTGTTAACCAGGGTTTCCTTCTTCTTCTTCTTCTTCCCCCTGGCGTTATGTGCAATTCGGCCAATAATAACGAAGCCGCAGCGTTTTCGCGAGTGAAAATAATCACACTAATGAAGTCGCCGACTAAATAAAACGCTTCATTCGACTTCAAAGCCCCTCCGTAAAGTCCAGAGGAAAAGTCTAGCATCTATGTCAGGGGGCGGAATTCCACACCAACTTCTTTTCACCGGGATAGTGAACACTGCAAAACAGCGCAGTTTAAAGATTCTCCCAGCCAGCACTTGCTAAAGTGGCTTACAACAACTTAACACAACGTCTAGGACGGAGAAGTGCGTCTTTCGGCTTTTTAGAATGCAAAAAAACAATTCAAATAGAAGAAAAAAGGGACTCGATTGGACACAGCCACGTTACTTCAAAGCGAATGGAGAGCACATCAAAAGCGGCCCTGTGGGGCCAAAGCGAGGAGAACATGGAACTTACCATCGACCCATGAGTTCTGTACCCCCCAAAACTCCAGCGTTTTTCCACGAGTTCAAAAAATAGTCCACAGTATCATCCACACACAGCGGCGCTCTTCTCGTTCTCCGACCTGCTTCTTTTGTTACAGTCGCAGAAAGGAAATGTAAAAGCGGTTCCCCCCGCGTTTTTCCTCAAGTGTTTCACGCAGCCATGCCGCACAGCACATCTCCTGTAGGCTATTCCAATATGTACTGGGCTCAGGGTTTAAGTGCGGACATCAAAGTAAGAAGCCGACAGCCTGGTCCCGAAAGGTACATAGAAAGAAATGCGCCTGTTGGAAAGAGAGAGGGGGGAAAAAGTACACGTCTCGGAACGACAGCGAAAACGCACCCTTTCTACACAAAAGATCCCACTAAACGTAAAAATGTCGTGAAGCGGATTTGAACTTAGCGTTTAATTCGCTCTTAGGAACTTTAATCGGAACAAAAAGTTACTACCAAGTCGCAAGGACCTTATCAAAGGCAAGCGATCTTGCGCCAACTCCCCGAGGCTTTGGAACGTCAGAAGTAAGTGATCTGCCGCCCCAATAGCGTTACATCCCTGCGATCCTTCTGTTGCTACATACACTTTCAAAGCTCACAAGTTTACTTTAACCCATTCACTACCGAAACATGTCGCAAAATGTACCAAACGCGCTCCTACGGTCGGTTAAAGCAGGGATCAGAAACCCCTTTCAGCAAGAGGCTGTAAAATACATTCCACAAAACCATTAATATTCAACCATTAACTTTATTTTATCCACATAATCCAAACTGCTTAAAAAAATTCTCGTTATTTCACCTTGTACGCAATGTTTTTTTTTGTGTGTGCGTATATATATATATATATATATATATAAAATGTATTTTTTTGAGTATTTATTGGAGCGTTAGAAATTCTCAGTCATGATATCATGATATTTCCACTCACAGAGAACAAACTGATTACTGATTCTTTGTAAGCCTGCTGTTGTGTCATAAAAACCTCAATAATACATATAAAACATTCGAGAATGGTGATTCTTTTATTTTTGTGTTGAAAAACACACATAGCATAGATTATTATTAGCATTATTATTTTTATATTATGCAAAAAGGGTTAACGTATGAGGACACACTGTCTACAAGACAATAGATTTTGTTTATAAAAATGAAAAAAAAACATATACTATAGACTTGAGAGAATTCGAATGGTTTAGTCTATAAAGGTATGGCAAACTTGGCTTTAACTAGCACCATCACACACAACAGTATTTCAGTCTGTGTCCAAGTTTGAAATTCATGTTAACAAATCAGTTCAATCCTTTATGCTTGGAAGTCATGAAAAAAAACTAGTTAATTTGCTTATTAAACACATAATTAACAACTAGGCTTCTGCTACTTCGTAGTCACATAGGATCATGCCTGCACATATGTAAAAACTCACATTAAGTTCTGTGCATGGTTAAGGTTAGGGTGGTCTTCTGCTACGTGAAACTGAATGAAATTGTTTAGGCTCACTAAAAATCCTACTAATTTAGAATATTATGGAGTAACCTATTCCCTGCAGCTTAGCTTGGAGGTACAAGCTTACTAGTAGCTTGTGAGATTAACAGGTTAGCTAATTAGCATTGGTTATTAGTATTGTGTGTCTATTTTAATGAATTGAACATTGATTACATATTCCAGTAGTAAAACGTACTAGTTCTGTATTGCTGAAAACAGTAAGGAGACTGCCCTTACATAAAATCTGATGGTTGAGAGTGGCATGTCAATACACATTGATAAACTATTCAGGACACATCCCAAACTACATACTGAATAGTATATCAAAACAGTAAGAACCTAATTTCTGTAAATAGTAAGAACCCACATATTGTTTAGTAGGGTAGTGTGTGGTTTGGCAGTTATATCTCCTCAGTGTTATGTCAATAAAGATGTCACTAAGTTACTAAGTACTATTTGAAAGATTTAGAGCAATTTCAGCAAAAAAAAAAAAAGAGGCAGTTTAAACTGGAAGACTTAGGCAGCTACAGTTAACTTGCTAGCTAAAAAAATGTTTCAGTAACAAAAAATGCCTTACATTTTGAGCAAGGAAAAAGCAGTCAACAATCCTTTTCCATCATTTTTCCATATAGTGGAAATCTACTAGCTTATGATGAATAAAATATATAGCTACAAAAGATTTTAAAAATGCAATATATGGCCAAACGTTTGAGGACACATGACCATCAATCACATATAGTATTGTTGCCACACATTTGGAAGCACACAATTGTAGGATGTCTCTTCATGCTGTAGCATTACAATTTCCCTTCACCCTGTGCACAAAGTGAGGTCCATGAAAACATGGTTTGGCAAAATTAGAGTGGAAGAACTGGAGTGGCCTGCACAGAGCTCTGACCTCAACCCCACTGAACACCTTTAGCAAGAGCTGGAATGCTGACTGCACCCCAGGCCTTCTTCACCTGACCTCACTCATGCTCTTTTGGCTGAATGGGAAAATCCCCACAACCACACTCCAAAATCTAGTGGGAAAACCTCCCCAGGAGTGGAGGTTATAATAACAGAAGAAGAGGAGGGGTATGGGGAGTAAATCTGGTATGGGATGATCAGCAAAGAAAATATGGGTTTGATGGTCAGGTGTCCACAAACTTTTGGTTTTTATTTTTTTTATTGTTCATCTATTCAAAAATGGTGAGGTGCATTTGGGGTTTTCTTTTAATTCTATTTTAGAAAGCATTAGTTGGTTTGTGTGTGTGTGTGTGTGTGTGTGTGTGTGTTTTCATAATTTAAGAATAGATTGTAAAATTTCCCAAGTACATTTGTACTGTACAGTCTGTATTTGTCCTAAAATAATTTTTAAGCAAACTCAGTACAAAGCAAATAAATAAACAACAAACTTTTCCACCATGCCAGCATGTCTGGACCTTATCTCTGAAAAAGTGAAACTACCAGAAAAGCTTGTCCTGCATTTTCAAATCCAGAGGGAAGATGTCCCAATGATCTAACCCTCATCATACTTCAAAGGCCTCATTGTCCCTTTGATGTTGAACATTTACAAATAGGATATCATAAAATAGATGAATTAGCACAAAATGATAAGAATTTACCACAGTGTGGCAGAGCGGCACAGTGTTCTATATATTCCAGTGTGATGGCAAACTCACCAGCGGGAGCAATGGGCATGCCACAATTTACGCTTTTTCATAAACCGTAGCATCTTATCCAATTCTGAAAAAGATAAAACCTCCATAGCACGCTTTTATCCTAATCGTTCTGAGCAATCACATATACAGTCCACAGTTAACTGAATCCACAAACAAAACTCTAAACTCTACCTCAATTACATTAGCAGCAGGAAGCCACACTTAAGGGATTAATAGTCCAGGATGGACCATTTACAACCCAAATGCTCATGCATATAGACAATCGGTATGAGCTGTTCTTGACTTCGCATGCCACATCTGGATTTTTGAATTGAAACACAGACTTGAAGAGTTTGACGTCTGGATTAAAGTGTAAAAAGTGCATATAACTATGCTTAAATTCACTTCTACAAGAGCAATCTAATCTCATGTAATTTGTATTTTTATTTTGTTGAATTTCACACATAGTGCAGATTATTTGCTCATTTGCTCATACTGACATTTTCAGTTTATTCTGTACATACTGCTCATTTATACTGTGAAAACAGCATACAGTGCATACTTGTATATATTTATTTGTCCTTGCATATCTATATCTTGTTTCAATTATACATATACAGTATCTCACAAAAGTTAGTACACCCCTCACATTTTTGTAAATATTTAATTATATCTTTTCATGTGACAACACTGAAGAGATGACACTTTGCTACAATCTAAAGTAGTGAGTGTACAGCTTGTGTAACAGTGTAAATTTGCTGTCCCCTCAAAATAACTCAACACACAGCCATTAATGTCTAAACCGCTGGCAACAAAAGTGAGTACACCCCTAAGTGAAAATGTCCAAATTGGGCCCAAAGTGGCAATATTTTTTGCGGCCACCATTATTTTCCAGCACTGCCTTAACCTTTTTGGACATGGAGTTCACCAGAGCTTCACAGGTTGTCACTGGAGTCCTCTTCCACTCCTCCATGACGACATCACAACCTCCACCTTCCGTTTGAGGATGCCCCACAGATGCTCAATAGGGTTTAGTCCATCACCTTCACCCTCAGCTTCTTTAGGAAGGCACTGGTCATCTTGGAGGTGTGTTTGGGGTTATAATCATGCTGAAATACTACCCTGCGGCCCAGTCTCTGAAGGGAGGGAATCATGCTCTGCTTCAGTATGTCACAGTACATGTTGGCATTCATGGTTCCCTCAATGAACTGTAGCTTCCCAGTGCCAGCAACACTTATGCACCCCCAGACCATGACACTACCACCACCATGCTTGACTGTAGGCAAGACACACTTGTCTTTGTACTCCTCACCTGGTTGCCGCCACACACGCTTGACACCATCTGAACCAAATAAGTTTATCTTGGTCTCATTAGACCACAGGACATGGTTCCAGTAATCCATGTCCTTAGTCTGCTTGTCTTAAGCAAACTGTTTGCAAGGCTTTCTTGTGCATCTTTAGAAGAGGCTTCCTTCTGGGACGACAGCCATGCAGATCAATTTGATGCAGTGGGCCAGCACTGACAGGCTGACCCACCACCCCTTCAACCTCTGCAGCAATGCTGGCAGCACTCATACGTCTATTCATTGAGGGAACCATGAATGCCAACATGTACTGTGAAATACTGAAGCAGAGCATGATCAGAATGCAGTATTCCAGCATGATAACGACCCCCAAACACACCTCCAAGATGACCACTGCTTTGCTAAAGAGGCTGAGGGTGAAGGAGATGGACTGGCCAAGCATCTCTCCAGACCTAAACCCTATTGAGCATCTGTGGGGCATCCTCAAATGGAAGGTGGAGGCACACAAGGTCTCTAACATCAACCAGTTCCATGATGTCATCATGGAGGAGTGGAAGAGGACTCCAGTGGCAACCTGTGAAACTCTCTTGAACTCCATGCCCAAGAGGGTTAAGGCAGTGCAGAAAAATAATGGTAGCGACACAAAATATTGACACTTTGGGTCCAATTTGGACATTTTCACTTAGTTGTGTACTCACTTTTGTTGCCAGCAATTTAGACATTAATGGCTGTGTTGAGTTATTTTGAGGGGACAGTAAATTTACACCGTTACACAAGCTGTACACTCACTACTTTACATTGTAGCAAAGTGTCATCTCTTCAGTGTTGTCCCATGAAAAGATATAATCAAATATTTACAAAAATGTGAGGGGTGTACTCACTTTTGTGAGATACTGCACAGTAGGGACATAACCAATTAGGAATACTCAATGGATACAAATGCAGATACATTTTTTTTGTAGAAAGCTTGGCAGAAATGTTCACAGGTTATCTGGTTGAGAATGTAAAAAAAAAAAATTGCAAGGTGTGGGAGATTTTTACTTTTATGCGGGCACAAGCAAGTTGTCAGATATGGAGCTTAAAGAAAGACCATATAAACATGCGTGGTCCATAGGAACTTCCTGGTATGAGTCAGTGGTTTACATTAGGCTACTGTTTTTTACATTTTGGGAAAGCGAACCAACGAAATTCATTAGAAAATATCATGGACAAGTAGAAAGAAAAATAATAACTTTGTGAGTGCGATTATATATATATATATAAAAAAAAAACAGTCTTAAATACAGTGGCAAGAAAAAGAATGTGAACCTTTTGGAATTTCATGGATTTCTGAATAAATTTGTCATAAAATGTGATCTGATCTTCATCAAAGTCAAGGGTATTAACAAATATAATGTATCTAAAATAATAACACCAAATAAATTCTGATCTTACATGTCTATATTGAGAACAACCAAAAAAACCTCATAGTGCTTGTGGAAAAAGTGTGTGAACCCTTGTGTTAATGACCTCAAAAAAGCTCATTGGAGTCAGGTTTTAGCACACCTGGAGTCTCGTTAAGAAAATGAGTTTGGAGGTGTGGACTACAGCTACTTTGACTGATAAAATCCCCTCAAACGTCTGGAGGTTGCTCTGCACAAGAAGCACACGCTTATGTGAGCCATGCCTCGCCAAAAAGAGCTTTGAGAGGATCTACAATCAAGAATTGTTGATTTCCATAAAGCTGGCAAGGGTCGCAAAGTGATTTCAAAGACTTTAGAAATTCACCAGTCTACAGTTAGGCAAACATTCTACAAATGGAGACACTTTGGGACTGTCGCTAGTTTACCAAGAAGTGGGCGCCCAGTCAAAATGACACCAAGAGCACATCGAAGACTCATCAATGAGGTAACAAAACAACCTCGAATGACAGCCAAAGATTTGAAGGCATCATTGGAACTGGCTAACATCTCTTTTCATGAGTACAATACTACAATACTCAAAACATTGAACAAGCAGGGTATCTACGGCAGGACACCAACATATGTCATGATTATGGCCTGCTTTGGTGCATCGGGGCCTGGTCAGCTTGCAATCATTGAGGTGAAGATGAAATCCCAAGTATATCAGACAATTCTTCAGGATAATGTGAGAATGTCTGTACATCTGCTGAAACTGTGTAAAAGTTGGATGATGCAACAGGACAACGATCCAAAACACTGGAGCAAGTCCACAACAGAATGGCTTCAGAAAAACAAAATATGCCTTTTGGAGTGGCCAAGTCAGAGCCCAGACCTCAACACAATAGAGATGCTATGGAATGACTTGAAGAAAGCCATACACATGAAACATCCAAAGAATATGACCGAGCTAAAGCAGTTCTGCCAGGAAGAATGGCTAAAATTCCTCTTGAACGATGTGCAGGTCTGATGCACAGTTACAGGAAGTGCCTGGTTTAGGTTATTGCTGCCAGGGGGGTCAACCAGTTATTAATTCTAAGGGTTCACTTACTTTTTCCACCGCCATTTTGAATGTTGAATGAGTATGTTCAATAAAGACATGAAAGATCAGAATTTTTTTGGTGTTATTATTTTAGACACATATTTATCAATACCCTTGACTTAGATGAAGATCAGATCACATGTTATGACAAATTTATGTAGAAAACCATGAAATTCCAAAGGGTTCATATACTTTTTCTTGCCACTATCTCTATTTGAGGCCAATTATGAACTTGAGTGACATACCTGTTGCTGACGAATTGTCTGAGCCAGAATTTACACATCATCCTGGCAGTTTTTTCACAGTGTTTTCCAGCTTTTAGGGATAGAGTACATTACTTGCACAATTTTTTTCTTAATCATCCCTTTCTGTGCCCTTTCCTACTTGTTAGGTTGTGCGAATTCCAAAAACTTTCAGTCATGACCATGTTAACAGGACAAAGTTGGTATGAACTCGTCACTCGTATGCATAAACATAGGGTAAGGACATGTTGTTAAATTTCTGATCTGTTATCCTCCCTCCTTTTTAGAACTCCATTCAACAAGTCAACATCTAGTCCTTAACCCAAGGACCCTGTACTCAGTAGAAGTAGCAGTCTGTGGCCCTAAACACCAATAAAATTAAGTATGTTTGAGGGTGTCTGCTTCTCTTTGTACACCACACCACTGATCAGTAACTCTTCTCGATTACTGTATTGTCTACTGCTTCTTTCAGCTCAGGGTTAAACTCTTAGCAGTTTGCTTTGAAGTGATTGTCCCTTTATCTCAAGCCAGACCAAAGACTTTAGGGAGGACAATGGAAAAAGAAACCAAGTGGGCGGCTTATGGCAATTATCACAGAGGTCCATGAAGAGTGGAGCGAGACTGTCCATTTTTACGACTGCAGAATGTGAATGATAGAGCAAGAGCGAGAGTTTGGGGGGTTGTTAGTGAGGCAAAAAGCTAAAAGAAACAGATAACACGAGTTTCTGTTTATAATTTGCATGGCATATACGCACCAAGGGCAAGGCTTTTAGAGGAAGCAATAGCTTAGGCAAATAAACATCACTCCAGGACTGTATCTTTAAGGAAGCCTAGGGTGACACAGGTGCCCTGAATGGAGCAGAGAGGAAATAAATGTGAATTAGCAAATCGTCAGCAAAATCAGTTGGCATGTGGGCTGCCTGAGAAGAAGTAGACATGATACTGTAACCTTTTGACTGAAAGAACAATTAATTAACTGTTTGTTTAAAAAGCATGTGCAGGAAACTTACAGTTCATTATTCTAGCAGAAGAACATATCTAAAAACCATAGGTAATATTTGCTACTTTTCTAGGACCTAGTCATGGTCAATCCCAACTTTTTCCAGTCTACAAATGCCCAGGTAGATCACTCAGAGTTATTGATTGACTTGCTTCGTTTTTTGTTTTAATCCCTGTTTGTGCATGACTTTAAACAGCACACAAATACAATGTCTGATATATGCACTAATCCATTTTTTGCCATACATGCAAACACATATGCATCAACAACATTTGTTTCTTTATCTCTGGTGATGGCGGAGGGCTGGGAAGTGCTGCTAGATCACAGGCGTTGTGAAGATGGGCTTGGAGTGGACAGATCTGACCCCAGGCAACAAAATGATTATTACAGTGGTCAGGCACCAGTGGCTATAGCTGCTTTGATGTTGCTAAATCAAAAAACGTGTGGAAAGTTTTATAAGGGGGAAAATTGGGAAAACCCAAAGCATATAAATATATATATATATATATATAGAGAGAGAGAGAGAGAAGCAGAGACACACTGGTCTACTGAACTGGAAAAGAGAAGTCAACTCTTTTGCCCAACAAACAAAGCATCACGTTCAGCCCCCTTTAAACCGCACACCTTAACCCTCCGACTAAGTAAAGTGAAAGAAAACAACCCACAACTCTGAATTCCTACACGGAAATTTGGGAAAGTCTCTTCAACCCTGAGTTCAGCAAGTGATGTCAAATGAACATGGCTGTGCACAGAATCAACAGTAAACAAAGTAGCACCTCTTTACTTTTAAATGAGATATCCTGTACATACTAATATAAGCTTTAGATCAAGCAGCATACTGAAATATTCCCTTATTAATTCTGTAACACTGATTATACAGTTTGCTGTTTTGAGGAGGTAAATATACATTAATAATCACAGTTAGCTGGCTACACTGTTACCAACAAAAGAGAAACATGGAGGTGCCAATATGTTTTTTCACACTTTGTAGCTCGACTGTACTTCTGAGTTGAACACAACATAAGTAACAAACCAGACTCAGTAGAAGAGTTAAGATCCATGCACAGAGTTTACTGAAACACAACCCAAAATCCAAGTAGTCTAGCAGGTAATGGTCTAACATAGTAACGGCACAGACCATCAGACGAATCAATACAAGAGTAGTCAAATACAGAATAGAGTAACAGGAAAAGCAAGGATCAAAATTGGCACAACTCAAGAGAACGGCAAGACTTCGCAAAGAGGAACCAAAATACTTCTTATATAGTGTAAGCAAGGAAGTAAACAGGAAATGAACAACTGATTACAACTCAGTTTTTGTGAGAACAGTCTAGAATATGTGTTCAGTGACAATTTGAACTTGACCATAGTCAGGATAAAATAGATATTTCCCTTAGCTTCTAGGTTACGTAGTAAGCACAGATTTCAAAATAGAAGCATTAGGCAAGAGATCACCAATTCTTTCACCAATTTGAGCTGTGTCTGTGAACTCTCTAAACAATAGGCAATATTCTGTGAGGACATGCCAAATATCCATACTGTGCTGCACTATCCACTATACAAGCACGCAACCTGTACCTAAACCTATGTTTACCCATTTGTAAGCGTTCATTCTATTGTAAAAATGCCACAGACACCTGTAATTCCCCAGTACACATTCAAGAACCAGAACTGACCCAAACAGGAATCAGTGGAAATTTGGCGCTCTAGTTAATTTCCCAGCAACCTGAGAGACAAACAGGGTATTGACAGTGATAGCAGTAAAAGCAATTGCATTTTCATTGTGGCACAATGCCATTGCCAAGTTCAACCTTGAAGGAGTGTTCAGATTAATCAGTTCAAGACTCACTGACAGAACTGACAGTGTGTCTAGACTTACAATATTCACTCTACCCTTTGTTTGTCGCTGTACCCTTTAGTTAATTCATAACAGTTACTAGATAAAGATAAATAGATAAAGATAAATAATAAAGTAAGTGGTTAACACTTTTCCTTTGTCTGATTAACTGTTTAGTTAACCAGAAATTCATTTTCAGTAACTTTGTTATCCTGCTCAGGATTACAGTGGATCTCTATCTCCTGAACCCTTGATGGGACTCCAGTCCATTTCAGGGCACTATGCATGCACTCACTCACACCATAGAATTACTAATAACCAGAAGAAAAACTGGCACCTTGATGAAATAAAAAGAAAGGCATCACCTAGTTTTACACTCTGCTTAATTATAAACACAAAATTGGTCTCAGTTTGGGCTGAATTTTAACTGTAGCAAAACTTTACCAATGCTGAGTAATTGCCTAAATGTTTTGGAACCAAAAGTTCTGGTGGTTTGTGCAATTGACTTAGGCTCTTATTATAATCAATAGTATTCAAGCAGTACTCTTCTTTATAGTGGGACCCAGGTGGTGAAATAAACAGCTGAATGACTAGACATCTTCAAACAAACACTGAAAATCTACTTCTTCACTGAACACTATTTTACCAAGAAAAAAACCCTATTATTTAAAATAATAAATAAATTAACAATTGACATACTGTTGCACCAATGTATTGTACTAACTCCTCTCTAACAGGGATTTAGCATTCCTAGTCTCTGACCTAAATGAGGATATATTTTTGATGGAGAGTTCTAAGCACTTCTGTAAGTAGCTTTGGATGAATGTGTCTGCCAAATACTGTAAATGTAAATATAAGAAAGAGCCTAATAAACACCACCACCACCAACAGATCATTTCCAGACAGCACAGGCATCAATAACGGTCATACAAAACCTAATGTGACACGAAATAACACTTCTTGATCAGTTGATCACTTGTCTGGTTCTTCTCAAGGTCTTCATGTTGTCTCAGGGAGTTTTTATTTTGCCACCATCGCCTCTGATTTGCTCATTAGGTATCTAAACCTAAATCCAAACTTCTCTAATGCTTCTTGTCTATTGTTAAAAATGTTGTACAAATAAAAAAATTTTATTAAAAGGAAACAAGTCTATACTTTTTTTTATTATTATTATTATTTGACACACATCTCCAATGATGGCAAAAAAAAAGAAAAGAAAAAAATTGACTCAACCAGTGTGCAAGCCCAAAACTTCAGTCAGCACTTCAAAACCATCAACTTATCTGCTGCAGGATCCACATGGGGTCCTGGGAGATGCACATGGAGATCCAGGTGGTGTTCCACAGTACACTTCTAGCAAAGCTTCCTTTGTGGATTCTTTAAATATCAATGATCTTCTTTTCTTGGTATTACTCTTTTCTTATAACCGTGGCTATGGTGCACACACTCTTCACATGAGTGGCTTTTCATGAAGAAAACACACCCCTGTCCGGGAAACCCTCTGCTGTGTGGAGATACTGGTGATAGCCAAGCCACAAAAACAAGGGTGTGAAGGGCATATGAACCTTCAAAAATATTTACTGTCATTCTTATCATCCGATCTCACTCATCGGAATGTTTACCTGTATTGTACTTCATTTGAGACATTTCCAGAAGAAAATATGTTGTCTGTGTTGAAAAAAAACCAAAACAACAACCCAGGTGTAGCAAAGCCATTTTATGCCATCAAGCAAAGCAGGAAGTATAGAAACTATCACATGATGTTTGTTTTATCTCTGACGGAAATTCTTAGCTAATGATCTCAGTTGTACGCCCATCTGGCTGTCAGCTCCCACAATGGACCAAGCCCATGAATACTACACTTATCCGCTAATCATATCCTTGTGTTATCATCTTAAGATGCCTACACGCCTAATATTAGGCAATATTGGCACCTGAACAGCGGACCACATCAAACGAAGCCCGACTCCGCCCATATCCCATTTACTGCAAGTACTTTTCTACTAAGCGAGCCAAATACACAAATATGACGCAAAACATATTCTTCCCATAACGTGTACTGTAATGGAAATGAGAGGAAGTGGAACGTAGGTTTCCCATCAGGGTAGGGCAAACTGTTTCATACTGCGCAATTTCAGCTGTCTTTTTATGATTATTACTCGTCACAGTGTATAAGACGATCCAAATAAAAATATGTGATATCTTTTTATGTTTTTATATCAGACTATGCTTCTCCATGGGGTGTTCATGGGGTGTTCTCAATGTCAGATTATATGATGAAGGTCCCCTCTAATGATAGACTTGCAATTAAAGAAAATGACAACATTCTGTTCAGATCATCAATCAGTGTGGTAGAATTGTAGAAATGGCATGCCTAGAGTAAACAATTCAGCTTTGGTTTAAAAGGCAAAGAAGAGGAGTTTAGAGCTTTTTATGGCTAGTCAGATAGAACAACATGGAATACCCAATCTTCAAAGTTAGCTTGAAGTAATAAGGATATTTTCCTGTCCATTAGCATGTGTGGTATCTTTTTATTGTGTGGAGCAGAGTTAGTCTCTGAGATTTGAAATTTAAATAAAGAACATTTCTGACAACGAACGTTGTCGTTGACTGCCTTTGTTCTCAATGGCACTAAATTGGCCACCAAGGGGCACGCATTCCAAGTGCGCTGATCTCAATTCACAACCAAATAATTTTTCTGTGACTGTTAGATTGTACAGTGTAAACATGGATAAAGTACCACCATTCACCATCATAGAGGGTGTGCTTGTTTTGTTGGACTTGGTGAATGGTACACTCACCATCTCTCTACACCATACTGAATAGCTGAAGTTGTTAGCTGTTTTGTGTAATGGTTGGCTCTGGGATCTTAGCGAGACAACAGACAAAGGAGTGTGGAATGTACAGAACAGAAAGAAAGTAAGAAGATGAATCATTGCACAACTATTGCACAAACCTTTTCTGCCACGGTTGTAAGCGCGGGCATGAAGCCCAGGTGATCTGCCCAGCCCATTCCCCCTTTCAACTAAAACCCATCTTTCTCTATAGGGCTTGGGAATTGACGATACACAGTGCTGCATTGTGGGATTAAACCACCATTTTGTCTGCAAGAGGCATTTGATTCCATTCAATAGTTATATCAAGCAGAACAATGTCAATCCCCAAACAATAAATGGACTAATCGCTAGAATTGCTAGTCTTACCTTATCTGCTAACAAGAACATCCTAACAGGCGGGGGTGGGGGGGGGGGAGTAATTTTATAATAAAAACCCTTGTGAATGTCAGTGGATGAGATTTTTCCCCCAGGTGTGCACCAAGCAACAGTTCGAAAACAAAAACATTTCCCCTTCAGTGAATTGGCTTTTTTTTTTTTGCTTCTCTGGGGTCAGGAATAAATAATTCTACGGCTAACCCATAAATGTTGGCACTTCCTGCACAGACTGACTGCTTTGTCTTATAAAAACAGGCATTATTCCATTTAAACTAAACCCATATACTTGTGCTTGATGTAATAGAAATCAGCAGGCTAGGAGACACACTCTGTGCAAGCAAAAGCTGTCTGCCCTTTGTGTAATGGTTCCAATCATAATAGTCCCTCCAAGGCCTTTCTCTCCAGCAAGAGACTAAACTCCTCTGCGCTCAGGTCTCAGCTTGACACTCCGACTGTGAAATCTGCACATCAAATAAATATCTGCCGGGGTAATGTTACATGTGCAAACGCTAGCTCAGATCACAGACAAAAGAAAACTGGAATGTGTAACACAAAAGTGGCCTCAAAATAATGTCTTCCTGGAAGTGGAGGGAAATTTTTTTTTCACATTTATCAAAGCTTTGGGAGTGATCTTTACATTTTCTGTATACACAGGGGTCTGATCCTACTGTTACACTGTGATATTTGATGAATAGTAACCCCATACGTCTGCCTGGACATAATAATAGCGTATGTGTGTGTGTGTGTTTTTAAAGGGTATTGAGACTTCCTTACTCATTTACACCAAAAACCAATGATTACCATGTTAACCACCTATCCATTTGAATGAGGGATATTCATAAAACAAAAGGAGGGCAATTTTAATGGAGCTGAGAATGCTTTGGTCAACCTTTTGGTTTTCCAGTGGAGCCATTGGTTAACCAAATGGTCATGGCACGTTGCAATACCATCAGAGCTACAAGACGAGAGGACGAATCAGACGGTTATTCAAGCTTTAACAGCACCACAGCCTACAAGGTTGAATGTGCACTAAGCAGAATGTTTAAAGAAACAAACTGATGAAATTATATACCACAAGCAAAATGTAGTCAAGGGAAAATTGTACATATAATCATAGTGACCACTAGAATTGGAATTAAGTTTACGACATGGTCACATTCTAATTGCATTTGAAAATATCCCATGCAATCATTCAAATGGTGATGGGAAAAAAACGGATCATAGCGTATAAACAATATTACTATATTCTTCGGTGGACAGACTGATTATTTTCTTATCCTGAGCGGTTTCGTTATTAAAATAAGGAATTCTAACTATGAGGAACTTTCTGCCAAAGGTTGTGGGCTATGAACATATTAGGAGAAAAAAGTTTTCATGCTGAAATTAGAAGTCATTAACTGGCAGAGCGGGAAAAAAGGCTTTTACCTGCATAACCTTTGGTGGTAAAAATAATAATAATAATAAAAAAAAATCACACAAAGTTCAGAACTTCCCTGAATTGAAAGTTGTGCTAAAAATGTACCAGGAATGAGTGGATGAATGTGTGCACATTCACGTACAATGTGCATGTGTGTCTGCACACAATGGTGCATTTCAACAGACCTTTGTTTAGCGCACCACCTTGCATACACTCAAAGGATCAAAGGGCACACTTCTGCCAAAGCGACTCTTTGATCAACACGCGCCAGGTCAGCTGATATAAACCGGCAGCACAATCCAGTGTAATGAGGCTATTTGACATCATTAATAATTGTCACATTAGGCTTAGATGTATTTGCAGATACGTGCGTATGCATAGATCTGATACTCTCAGCACAGATAGTAACCCGAGCTCGGGATCAAACCAGGACCATGGAGCTCCAGACACTGGAACAGACCCTTGACTTGGATGAACAACGAATCTGCTCAGAAACTGGCAAAGATCAAATCGGAATTTGTTACCAAGTGTCCTTTACTTCCTTTATTGCGTCACAGGGCTACAGTGAGGGAAAGAAGTATTTGATCCCCTGCTGATTTTGTACGTTTGCCCACTGACAAAGAAATGATCAGTCTATAATTTTAATGGTAGGTTTATTTGAACAGTGAGAGACAGAATAACAACAAGAAAATCCAGAAAAATGTATGTCAAAAATGTTATAAATTGATTTGCATTTTAATGAGGGAAATAAGTATTTGACCCCCTCTCAATCAGAAAGATTTCTGGCTCCCAGGTGTCTTTTATACAGATAATGAGCTGAGATTAGGAGCACACTCTTAAAAGGAGTGCTACTAATCCCAGCTTGTTACCTTTATAAAAGACACCTGTCCACAGAAGCAATCAATCAATCAGATTCCAAACTCTCCACCATGGCCAAGACCAAAGAGCTCTCCAAGGATGTCAGGGACAAGATTGTAGACCTACACAAGTCTGGAATGGGCTACAAGACCATTGCCAAGCAGCTTTGGTGAGAAAGTGACAACATTTGGTGCGATTATTCGCAAATGGAAGAAACACAAAAGAACTGTCGATCTCTCTCGGCCTGGGGCTCCATGCAAGATCTCACCTCGTGGAGTTGCAATGATCATGAGAACAGTGAGGAATCAGCCCAGAACTACACAGAAGGATCTTGTCAATCATCTCAAGGCAGCTGGGACCATAGTCATCAAGAAAACAATTGGTAACACACTACGCCATGAAGGACTGAAATCCTGCAGCGCCCGCAAGGTCCCCCTGCTCAAGAAAGCACATATACATGCCCATCTGAAATTTGCCAATGAACATCTGAATGATTCAGAGGACAACTGGGTGAAAGTGTTGTGGTCAGATGAGACCAAAATGGAGCTCTTTGGCATCAACTCAACTCGCCGTGTTTGGAGGAGGAGGAATGCTGCCTATGACCCCAAGAACACCATCCCCACCATCAAACATGGAGGTGGAAACATTATGCTTTGGGGGTGTTTTTCTGCTAAGGGGACAGGACAACTTCACCGCATCAAAGGGACAATGGACGGGGCCATGTACCGTCAAATCTTGGGTGAGAACCTCCTTCCCTCAACCAGGGCATTGAAAATGGGTCGTGGGTATTCCAGCACGACAATGACCCAAAACACATGGCCAAGGCAACAAAGGAGTGACTCAAGAAGAAGCACATTAAGGCCTAGCCAGTCTCCAGACCTTAATCCCATAGAAAATCTGTGGAGGGAGCTGAAGGTTCGAGTTGCCAAACGTCAGCCTCGAAACCTTAATGACTTGGAGAAGATCTGCAAAGAGGAGTGGGACAAAATCCCTCCTGAGATGTGTGCAAACCTGGAGCCAACTACAAGAAACGTCTGACCTCTGTGATTGCCAACAAGGGTTTTACCACCAAGTACTAAGTCATGTTTTGCAGAGGGGTCAAATACTTATTTCCCTCATTAAAATACAAATCAATTTATAACATTTTTGAAATGCGTTTTTCTGGATTTTCTTGTTATTCTATCTCACACTGTTCAAATAAACCTACCATTAAAATTATAGACTGATCATTTCTTTGTCAGTGGACAAACGTACAAAATCAGCAGGGGATCAAATACTTTTTTCCCCCTCACTGTAAATAAAACCTACACAAGCCCTTCTTGACTACTGACATAAATGTCCCCAGCCATTTATAACGGTCTCTGTCGCAACATACTCCCACTAGACAGTTTTCATCCATTTTGCTGTAACACCCGAGGAAAAACAGACTTGGATTGTAATTAACATAAGGCTATATTGTGACATTTTCTGGGCTCACGTGCATTCGACTTTGTAGCTTCTGGATGTCAGAAAGGTGATAATAGTGATGTGACATGCCCAACATTAAAACCAAACTCACTCTAATTTAGGATCAGAGAAAATAACTCAAACTAAGTTGCAAAATCAGTTTATAAGAAAGTCAGCCTGAAAAGTGTTGGAACACAATCATGTGTTGGGCATCAAAACTGACAATCCACGTCCTTTATGTTGGTTTTGGTCAGAGGTCATGTGCTCACACAGCCCTATATACAGCATCCTTAAGTAAAGTGTCACCAAATGATCTTGCTACAATAACAGTCATTTATCTTGGTTATAACTGACTGAATTACTGAAAAGCACTTTGAATAAACACGGACAGAACTTTAGCTAGAGAGATATGCAACAATATTCTCGTGCTAACAGTGTCAACCTTTCACTAGAGGCAAGGAGCTTAATGATCAGCAAAATGCAACACCGCTATCGCAGAATGTTTGTTTTGGAGCCAAGAAGCATTTGTTGACAGGAGTTCATTGTTGTCACGAGCATTCCTGACTATGAGAAAAACATCTATATAAATTGAAATGATTATTGCTATTATTCAATCATTCATCTTTTGTAACCTCTTTATCCAGGTCAGGGTCGTGGTGGATCCAAAGACTAGACCGGGAATACTGGAAGTGAGACAAGAATACAACCTGGATAGGATGGCCGGTCTATTGCATGCACACCATTCACAAACATATTCACACCTAGGAGCAATTTTGCATAGTCAATCCACCTACTGGCTTGGTTTTGGTTTGGAGAACTCGGAGGAAACCGTTGGAGAACACATGGAAAACATTCCACACAGGCAAGGTGGAACCCATGGAGCCTGTGAGGCAGCAATGCTAACCACAGCGTCACTGTGCCGCTTCTTATTACACCAGTTAAATGGCAAAGGACCAAAAAAAAAAATGATAGATGGTTAGCTGCGTGCAGAACAAAAAAAGCACTGATGGATATGCAGAGTTTATTATTACTGATGGCATTGAAAAAATGTAAACATTTTAATATCATAAACAAGCATGGCGGAAAAGTAATTTGAGGTTTTTGAACCCAACATGAACGATGAGGATGTGAGAAAGACGAAAAACACAGCGGTCAATAGAAAAAAAGGATTTAATAAAAATAAAATAAACATTTTTTTGAACGTGACATTTTTCTCTTTCTTTTAGAAATCAAGTAAACATGGCCAAATAAACAGCATGTGACGTTTGTTGGGATTATTAAACAGCAAGCCACATTAAGCAAAACCCATCTGTTTTCAAACATGGGAATAAATACGATGGCTCAGTGCATAAATACATTTGAAAAGAAAGTTGTAAAAATTCAAACATGACACAGAAAACATGAAAGCAATTCATGGTCCAAAACATGAATGGTGAGTGAATGGTGATGTTTGGGGGGTGAAATCCTCAATGCTGAATATTGCATGTCCTTCATTACCTGAGAGAGAGAGAGAGAGAGAGAAGGAAGGCGTCACATGGCGGTTTAGGGTTGTGAGCAGCAGGTCAGGTGGGCACGGGGAGGAAGCTGACACTAAAAAGGTGGAGTGGCGTACATTCCTCTTGACAGATGGCACTCAACGCAAGCACTTAACACAGCAGGGGGATTTGGTCGACTAGAGACACAAAGGTGCTGCCTCGCACATTTTAACGCTCAGGGAGTAAATCATTGGCTTCATTTGTTGTCAGTCCTGCCTTTCCTTCACCTCTCTTTCGGTCTCTCCCTTTAGGTGCTCTGTTCAAGTAGACCAATATTTGAATAGTCAAGATCCCTCTTCAAACACAGAAAGAATGACAATTAAAGAAAACGAGGAAGTGTGAATCAATCAGCAACTCAGAAATGCTGCTGCTTTTATTCTGTGGGTCACAGTGACCTTTTTACACCTGGGCTCCCGGTGGCTGTGTGTGTGTGTGTGTGTGAGTGAGTGAGTGAGAGAGAGAGAGAGAGAGAGAGAGAGAGAGAGAGATTCTACAGGTATTCTGAAGTTAAACTGAACACTTAGAGAGAAAGAGAGAGAGAAATAAAGAGAGAAAAAGAGAGAGTGAGACCGCAACTATTCTAAAGTTAAACTGAACACGTAAGAGAGAGAAATAGAGAGAGAGATTAAGACTACAACTATTCTAAAGTTAATATGAAGACTTGAGAGAGAGAGAGAGACAGAAAGATAGATAGATAAAGAGAGAGAGAGAGCGCAAGTCTACAGCTATTCTAAATATAAACCGAAGACTTTTAAGACTTTTGAAGGCCACTTCGAAAGTAATGTATGATCTACAGTACAACGCAGTGATACAAAAACTATAGAAAATAATTCATTAATTCAGAGCAGGAGAAAATCCAGTGCTTTCTATTTCTTTCACTGAAGCCTCATCTTGAAATGAGTTTTAAACTGATGAGCTTCAGTGTTATTAGTGGAAGAGGTATCCGAGTCAGAATGCAGTGTTTCGAGGGCAACTGGAGTACGGATCAGATTTACTTTGGGAGGAAAAAAATCTTCCAGTTTAGGCCACTTCAACTTTGGGTTTAAATACTAATATAAACATGTGCAAATGTAAAATCTATCATATTTAATCATAAGAAAGCCATTTTATTGTTTGTCCTACACTACATGGTCAAAAGTATGTGGACATCCGATCATCACACCCATATGTGGGTCATCACCAAATGTTGCCACAAAGTTAGAAGCACACAATTGTGTAGAATGTCTATGTATTCGGTAGCATTAAGATTGCCCTTCACTGGAACTAAACCTGCTCCAGCATGACAATGCCCCACGCACAAATCAAGCTACACAGATACATGGAGTGCTCAGGCTGGAGTGGAAGATCTGGAGTGTCCTACCCAGAGCCCTTACTTCAACCCCACTGCTCACCTTTGGGATGAACTGGAGCACCTACTATGCCCCGCTCCTCACCCGACCATCAATGCATGACCTTGTTAACGCTCTTGTGCCTGAATGGACAAATCCCAACAGCTACCTTCAAAAATTCCAACGAAGAGTGGAGGATATTATAACAGAAAAGCGGAACTAAATGTGGAATGAGATTCTCAAAAAGCACATATAGGTGTGAAGGTCTGTATATTCTCATTTAGATTGTGTTTTTATTTGTGTATTCTATTTTTATGCTTGTTTTATGTATTTACACATTCATTTCATTTTGGCTTGTAAAGTTTTTCCTTTTACTTGATTGCACTGCACTTTTGAGCTATTGCACGCACTCTATAAATAAACATTTATCTAATACAGCCCAATGAGTGGCTGTATTGGATTGTCAAATTATTATTATTAGACTTTTGATCATTGAACGTTTTTTTTTATAGCTCAAGAATTAAGCTTAGTGTACACGGGACCTGCGGCGAAGCTGCTTAGTGTGCACATCTGGTACTAAAAGCTACCTTGATGAAATTGAGAATGTACTACCATTAGTGTCGCAATGGGCTGTTGACTTTACTAGTACAGCGAATTAAATTAAACCCCTACCCAGGAATCTGAGAGTTCAAATTTGTCAAATCTCGATCATCTACTGGCAAATAAGTACTCTATCTGACAGTACGTTTTTGTGATTACATCACGGTGGCCAGTGATGCTAAAAGTCTGATGGATAAAGACTGGTGGTACTTTTTCACTGGTGGTGCTTTTTTTCAGGGGATGCGTGAAGCGATGTACGTGTGTTACATTGTCAAATATCAATGTGTAAATGAGATATTGTAAATAAATATTGTGTATGTGTGTAGAACAGCAGGAAAGTGGATCTCTCACCTCCTGCTGCGGCATGCATCCAAGTCCTCCTGTAAAACAGACGCTTTCTTCTGGAGGAAATTGACCTGCAGCCAGAAGACACACACACACACAGTGCAAGTTAAAAGCATCTAGACTCATACCATTGCTTCCACATTCACTTCATGCTACTTTTAAAAGCATTACGCAAAGTATTACGCATTTCTCTCTCTCACACCTAGAATCCTCAAAGTAAAGTTAAACTCTTGCTGACTTTGTTCTATTTGCTCGTGCCCTTCTTGATGAGATAACAGCTGCCCTTGCTTTTTGAAGGGGCGAATGAATGGCAACTACTGAGAAACTCATTTCCTTCCTCTTATAACATATATCAGCCCGTACATCAGCTACACACGATGCTGCAGTATATCAGTTGTTTGACAGCACAGCATGCTCTCTAAGGAGTCCTTTTCCTCATGGACCCGAGCTTCAGGCCGTTTACACTAGTGCGTTTTCATTTTAAAACGTATAACTGTTGCTATGGTTACGCCATATGGTTATTCGTCTACACCAGGGGGCCTCAACCCCCGGGCCGTGGGTCATTTGGTACCGGGCCGCACAAAAAGAATAAATAACTTGCATTATTTCCGTTTTATTATATATCGGAGTCTGAATGATGTTTTATTTTGAAAAATGACTGGATTCTCTCCGTTACATCCGTCTACGACTCGCTCTTGACGCAAGTCAAGATGCTTGTCTCGGTCACGTGATATGTTACTTGGTCACGTGATACGTTAAGGGGTAGAGCGGAAGTTACTCATGCTATGTTGTTGGTGTGATGTTAACAGGACGCTGCTAATAAAGTTGCGATTTCACATTGGATTCAAGTTTATTATTATATTTGAAAAATACCTCAGTTTTTATGCCAGTCGTGTCATTTTATTTTGTTGTATTTATCCGTCACACCTTAAAGGCCGGGTCCGTGAAAATTTTGTCTGATATTAAACCGGTCCGTGGCGGAAAAAAGGTTGGGGAGCGCTGGTCTACGCTACTCCGGTGTTTTCGACCCTTCGAAAACGGAGACCCCGTTTTAGTTTGAAAACTCCGGGCCGGTGTTTCAGTGTTAACAGACCAAAACGAAGACTTTTGAAAATGAAGGCGTGGCTTCGCCCACATTTGCTCCCTGATTGGGTCTTCTGTATCATTGCGTATCCTTCCCTGATTCATCAGGCTCCTACCATATGACCATTATTGTAGGGGCAGTGGTGGCTTAGCGGTTAAGGCTTACTTAAGCCTACTGGTTACTGAGGTTAAGGTTACTGATCAGAAGGTCAGGGGTTCACAACACAGCGCTGTCACTGTTGGGCCCTTGAGCAAGGCCCTTAACTTTCTGCTCCAGGTGCCGCATCATGGCTGACCCTGTGCTCTGACCTAACATGCTGGGGTATGCAGAAAAAATGAATTTCACTGTGCTGTAATGTATATGTTACTAAAAAGAAATGTATATGTGACTCATTATTACACTACCTTGATCGTACACACAACAACACAGAGACTGAACCACAAGCTTTGCTGGCTTTGTTGTCATTCTTATCAGCCATTGTGCAGTTCAATTCTGTTTTATAATACTGCAGCTGCCTACATGTGCAAGAGGCGAGCTATGATTAGAGCAATCAGCAACAAATCTCATTTCAATCGGAGTAAGCCTGTAGGAATGCCGGTTTGGTCTAGCAACCAACTTCCTGTTTACACTTGTATGCGCATGTGCAGTGTGCATGAATGGTCATGTGACATGTGTACTCAGTCGTGTAGTGTGGACGGAGATCGTTTCTGAAACCTAGTGGAAACACCAGTGTGGACGAGGATCGTTTTTCATTTTAAAACGCCGCTTAGAAACAAAAACGCACTAGCGTAAACAGGGCCTTAAAGTGCAAGTCTCCTCTTAACATTTCCTGAACTTTAAAAGAGTGCCCGAGATGAACACGCTCCACAGGAGACATCAAACAGGGTCTAGTGTTACAGCATCTATGCATGTAAAGTACACACTCCTTTTCGTGTTATATAAAGGATTAGAATTTTAGAGAAGGGGTTCTGAAGCTTTTAGCAGCCAGGTTCACAAAATTCCAGTGACGCCTTTACTATGGATTACTTTTATGAACATAACTTATCACGTAATAGCATTTAAATATTAAACACACATTGTTTAAACGTATACAATATTGTATTTATATACTGAAGGCATACTGTTGTTTTTATGTGCCATTTTTCATAGAACACTTTTTTTATTACTAAAATTGGCATTAGATACAAGTTATTGTAGCATTATTGTACTTGTTTTTGAGCTACTGAGTGACCAGTCAAAATGCTCTAAGGGGTTGCACGACTGCTAATTATTACTATTTGAGCAGTAATTAAAAAAAGTCATCTAGATATCTTTACCACCAATAAAACTAGAACTTTCAAGACATTGCTGCAAAGATTGTGTAAAACTGCACTTGATTTGACAGCCATAAACAAGTTACTGGTATACACTTTAATGCTTTATTAGGCTATGCTATTAAAAAAAATCAATAAATCAGTGCAATAAATGTCCAAAATAATAAATCTGTGCATCATATTACAGTATTTAAGGAGCATCTGAAAAGGAGTCTGCAGAGATCAGAGTCTTTGAGCTGACGTACGCTGATCTGACTCAGATTCACAACGAAATTAAAATGTGCCACAGTGCAAGGCTATGATTTAAACTTTATTTAGCTTTAAAGGACAACAAAATAACAAAGAAGGCTGATTGGCATGTCTAAATTGTATGTAGTGTGAATGTGTGAGATTGTGCCGGGAGATGGGTTGGCACACCGACCAGGGTGTCCCTCCTCTTGTGCCCCAAGTCCCCTGGGATAGGCTCCAGGCTCCCCCACGACTGTGTGTAGGATAAGCGGTATGGAAGATGAATGGATGTATGGATGGACAACAAATTAACTGCGGAAGGAATTCTGTCGGGAACAAGCGGGAGTGAAGATTTAAAAAATGATTGTGCACTAAACAAAGCAACAGCAAATGTCAAGTCTTTTAAAGCAAAAGACTTTTCCCAGCTGTGCAGGTGACTTCATCGAATCTAAATAACTTGTGCAGCTTTCTTTAGCGTTTGCCTCACTGTGGTTTACACTTCCCTGACTAGTTGACATCCCCACAATGGTGTCTATTTCACAGACCCACGGACGTGCCCAGATTCCAATTGGGTTTAGAGGGATGAACACATCATGTGTAATGCTGGACAAGATTTGAGCAGCGCACGGCGCTAAATATATTTGAACGTAGAATATGATCAGAACGGAAAGTAAAAATTCCAGGCAGATGTATTTAGTGCATTTCATCGGGGGGCCTCACTCTCTGGTGAAAAAAAGTGGGCTTTTTCCCCCCTCAACGCAGATGCAGGCAGAGTGAGGTCCGGTGAAAGTAATAAACATTTGGCTAAAGCCCTTGAAGCCTGTATTAATGTGGTTGCTGGATATAATTGCGCATGAGGGAAGATGAATCAGGACTGGCACTTCAAAGCCCCATGGCCAAATTAGATCCATGTCTACTGAAGAACTCGCACTACTTGTTAGCTTCCCCCAACACTCGCCTTCTGAGGAATCAAAGAAACAAGAGACACTCCAGTTCAAAGCTGCTGGGTTTTGCCTCTCTGTAAAGAAACAGCTGAGAGTGAGCAGAGAGGAGGATGATACTATGATGTCAGACAAACGAAACAAATATGATGACATTTAAGTGCGGTAATTAAAAGGTTACATAGTGACATAAAAGCACTAAATACATAAGAGTTGGACAGACAAGACTGAGTGAAACTATAGAAGGGAACTTTGGCCATCTGTTCCGAAAACATGCATGTTTTTCATTAGCAACATTTTCAACCAAACTTCCATAACGCATTTCTGAGCATTACAAGAGTGACCGCTTGAAGAGATGTGTGTGCCTGCTGCTTGCCTGTGACTTGAGAGAGGTGATGGTGTCCTCCAGCTCCTGCCTGAGCTCAGCAGGCATCAGGCCTTTAATCTTTAACTCGTACTCCTGGCGGATATGTGTGATCTATTGGGGTCGATGGAGAGAAAGTGTTAGATGTGCATAAGATCCATAACAGCGCCCCCGCTAGGTTTGCAGAAGGTTCAACCAGCCAGATGCAAAGTGCAGGCTGTATATGGCTTAAACAATTATGAGTTTATAGCGTTGAACAGTTTGGTTAAAAAGGCAATCATTCAATACTGATAAATAATCTTTTAATAATCAAGATGCAACGTGTTGTAAAGAGAGACTGCATAATTGTGGAAATTTCTCTAACCATCTTGGATATTATAATTGAGAGGATCAGTTGTCTGGGTTCCGAGGAAGGGCCTGTTCATGTTTAACTTTCTGCAAGTCATCACCTTTTTTCAGAACAGAAGCTGACGTTCAGAACAAACTATCTTTTAGGCAGCATTAGCATAGTGAAGCAACATATCATCTCAGGGAGTTTTTCCTTGCCACCGTCGCCACCAGCTTGCTGAACAGGGATAAAGTCACACACTTAAAATCTGTATCCTGTGTTTGTATGTTTCTGTAAAGTTGCTTCGAGACAATGTCCGTTGTTAAAAGTGCTATACAAATAAAATTGAATTGAATTGAACTGAAGCAACAACAGGAAGAAAGGCTGAAATCCAAATTCAATGACCATTAATATGTCTGGAAATTGGAGTGATTCGGATATGCAGGAACTGTTGATCATTCTCGGTCAGATAATTTGTATGTATTTGGCATTTAGCATGTGGCAAGCCAATCACCAGCGTGAGGCGGAGGCAGACGAAAAACCCTAGTGTCTCAGTTGTTTGAAATGTAAATTGGATAAATTCCATAGATCATAGAGTTATACATCATATCATTGTAAGGAAAATTGAATGGTAAGTGTGAATGCATATGCATTTGTGTAAAATGTTACTGTGAAAATGCCTTTAGTATGTAAGGGGGAGAAACTGTGAGAGTCTAATTTAACTGAGTTCTGGATTTCTGTAATCAGCATACAATAAATGGATTGGGAGACACGTTAAAGAAGAAGAATACAGACAGTCTTTTCTTGGTAGTAGATGAGGCCTTTGCCACAGTCAGCACTCCTGCTTCCATCCTCCTCATTTCAGAGTTGTGACAAAAACACACACAAGATGATCAAGAAAGCAAAGTGAATCGCACAGAACCATTTTTATACAAATGGAAAAAGACTGAGCAAAGTTGGACCCGGTCTCGTATGGGTGCAAAGTGGCAAAACTTTACAGCAGAGGAAATCGAGCCTGCACAAAAGGCTTCTTAGGTTTGCCATTTAATCTCCAAGAACCAGTACCATACCATGGCATCAAATTACCCCTAACATTCCATGTAACAACCTCCATCTCAATCCCCCACAAAATACATCCCGGTATCCAGTACAGCTTGTCTTGCACAGGCCACAGCAGATGAGGCCTTGCACGCTGCTCTCTGTACAGGCAGACCAGCCGATAATCAGAGTGGACATTCCATGATTGTTTCCCTCCGAGTGTGGGAGGCAGAGGCATCGGGAGTGAGGGAACAGTAGGGTAAGAGAGCAGTTCTGTTTGATGACTTTTCAGGAAAAAAGGCATGGAACTATACAGTGTGTCTGGCTATGGGCCCATTGTGGACAGTTCTATTAGCTCAGGCTGTCTGGCCAGGGACTTGTCATAAGCCATAGCAGAGAATGAAGTAACTTCCTCCTCAGCAGCTGTGCAGAGGGCCACAGGTGGACAAGACTGCCTCAGTGTATTACCGGCACTGTGCCGCTCCAGTAGAGTGAGCTGAGGTTTGCGCCCGGATGCCAGATTTAAGGCCCGAGGCATAAGCATGAAGAGGCAGAAGATTCCATGACAACTGAGCTCTCCTGCAGCAAAGGATCAGTCATTAGATAGGTCTCTGTCCGAGATGTATAGGGCTTTGGAATGTGGTGTCATACAGCAGCAACTCACAGGAAAAGGCCATGTTGATTAGATACGATTAAGCAACCCTAATCGTATACCTATCTGGAACTGGATTTTTGTTTGTTGTTCATTTGTATAAAAATGTATATTTAAGGTTCACTTTGCTTTCTGGATAGTCTTGTGTATTTTCCCCTCGGGTCATAACACAATATGAGGAGGGTGGAAGCAGGAGTGCTGGCAATGTGGCAAAGGCCTAATCTACTACACAATGACCATGGACCAAGAAAAGAATATTTGTACTCTCCTTCTTTGACGTGTCTCCCAATCCATTCTTTGTATGCTGAAAGATTAATCACAGAAAGTCAGAAATATCAGTTAAAACAATCAACAACAACAAAGTATGAATACATCTGCCGTGTGAGTGTTTTTTTTTTTAAAACTCAATCATAATTTTAACCCGCATTAAGGTCACCGACTTTAAGTGCAAAAAGCTGTGCAACGTACATGTAGAAATTGGAAGGTCAAAAATTATTTACACAGTGTTCAACATTATCTCAATTAAAATCATGGCTGTGATTCCTACAGGGCTTAGTAGACTCATTTTTCCAAACTGTCACACCTTTGTGTCTTACGTATATGTTTATCCCTTTAAAGTCATCTTTTTATTACGCTCTCACAAAGAGTGTTACAACCGAAGTGAAATTTGCATGATCTGACTGATGCAAATACTGCATGTAAACAAATAGCTCTTGCCGGCGTTTTGTCACATGGATCCCTCCATAACAATGCAGTGTGATTTTCAAGCACTCTAGAGGAACAAGTGACATGGTTAAAGCAAGTTTAAAATACACAGGTTGCTAAAAATGAAAACTTACATGAGGAGTAGATGAAGACCAGATCATAGGTGATATAATATTATCCTGACTAAGACCAAAATAAAGTCCAGCCGTGGATTTTCAAGTCTACAGAGACACAGCACTGCCTAGCTTTCAAGCAGGTTTAAGCCCAAAATAAGGCCAACTGCACCAAGAAGAAGAATCCAAACCAGGCCTTCATGGTCTTGACCTCAAGACCAAGACCTCTGGCAGACTTCAAAGTAGGGCTCTTTGGATAATGTAAATCAATGGGAGGGCCAGACATTGATGGTGAACTTAGTATGGAATGCCACTGACAAGGCTTTCAGTGAGCTCCCTATCCTCAGAGATAAGTATCCTGCATGCATAGAGGCCTTTCTCTGTTTCAGTGAATGGGAGGCAATGACAGCTCCTGACAAACACCAGGGATGGGGGTGGAAGTATGGCAAGGGTCACTTCGAGGACACCGGCTGATCAAACTGCTCTTAAGGCTTTTGTGCTTGTTGATGGGACCAATTAAATAGGCACTATACACCACAGTTTACAAACAGTACCAAACAATGTAATCTATCGTTTTAAGTGTCTCACTCTTTTTTTTTTTTTTTGCTCGATATAATGCTCCACATTTGAATTGAAAGAAAACAGAAAAACCTGAGATGAATGTTAAAATGACACCGTTTCATCTATATATAGCATTCCTTTTGACTTTGTTTAGCACAGTGTGGCACAAAGCAGGGTTTTTTGACAGCTGCCAACTGAAAGGAACAAGACCTCAGCCCTCAGAACATTCAAATAAAGTTTGTCAGGTCGTCAAGAGCTCGATGTATGTTAATGAAGTGAGGGAAGGTGTGTCGGGTGCTGGTTTCGGGGCTGTTTTATGTCGCACGAGCGTGATCCAAAAGAAACGTAAGATATGACAAAAAAACATCTTATCAGATACAAGTGATTATATTAAAACCTGCACCAGTCCTAACGTTTGTCACATCTGGAAGCAGGAGTTCAGCGGGGAAGTGGTTGTTATTGTTTGTTTGTTTGTTTTTCAAACAACACGTAGCTTTGCTATGAGCAGAAATAGCTTCTTTTCATGAGAATACTATATGAAAAAATGAGAAATCAGAGGAGGTGCTTCATGACACTTATGAGGCAGGCATAAGGCTTATGAAGTGTTGGTCACATGGAAAGCATCTCCAAAACCAGGTCCAGCTTTGGAATGGGCTGGCTAACGGAACGTGACTGCATCTGCTCAGTGGAGCTGTTGTAAGCTTCTCTGACAAGTCCAAATGATCTCAGGTGTGACTCTAGGTTTCAAAGGGAAAATTCTGTCAAACGTACTAACGTCAGACCAATCCGACTTTACTTTACGATACCACACAAAACATAAATAATTATATATAACCAGTCTTAATGGGCTGGATTTTTACATATTACATATGCTCTGGATTACGTAAAATGTTTTCAAGCCAAAGTCACCATTAAAACACATTTAGTTAAAAACAAGATGAATTCAACCGGGGGTGTAGCGCAATGGCATTATCTGTATCTATATTTGCTTAGTGCTCAAAATATTCCTATCTGCTTATATTTTTGGAATTAAACTGGAAGTGGGTGTGGTCTGTGTCCCCTCCCCTTCCTTCTATTGAGCCCTGGAAACACTGGAAAACACACAAAAAAACAGGCATGGTACTTTCTGACAAGATTTCTATCCTCTGTCTAATATGATTGAGTAAGCAAGCAAACAAACTCAATGACAGTTTCCATACAATAATATTTCATCCCGTTTTCTTTACTTTTTGAATTTCTTACAACCCAGGAACATCACAAACGTTTGCTGGACAAGTTATCAAAATCTACTAGGAAGCTGGAACTGGAAGCAGTGCTGCCGAGTCTAAATGGGGTCCTTTACGGAGCAATTCATTACAATGCCGTATGATTTTCTGACAAGACTTTCTTTTTTCATAATCATCAAGTATGAGAAATATATGGATTTAGAAATATGGCTTTATTTTGGAGCCCAGTAAGGCAGTCCTTGGGTCAGACTACAGGAGCAAACCACTGACGTGGGGGGGGGATTCGTATTCGTATAATGTTAATGAATTTGGTCTTTGTCCCGTGAGCAGAGTGGCCAGGTTAAATATATAATGTCCACTGGCAAAGACTGAGAATAAGTAGAAAGATACATCTACCTTTCCTACTGCCTGAAAATTCTGGGATAGTGTTTTTGTGTGTTTATCGAGTGGGGAATTTTGCTGAAACCTGACAACCCACAAGCCCACAAGCTTTCCACAAGCTGTCTTTCAAGCTTCGCACATTTCATCCTGCAGGATGTCAGTCCCAATGCGCACATCTGATTTATTCTGGCAACAAGCAAACAAACAAACAAACAAACAAAACCCCACAAATAGTCCATCTGTCTCCTATTGGTATCTGTATCAGTTTAGGATGCATTATCTATTTAATCCAGTGGAATATATTGGAATTCAAAGGCATAACAGTGAAAATTAATGTGAGATAAAAATTAAAAGCCATATTCCCAAATCAGCATTTTTTAAAAAACTTTATTTGAATGGAATTTTATCATCTGAAGAGTTTGCTTTTCTTCAGCACACACATCAAATCCAACCCATTAAGAAGTATAACCCCCCACCCCAACTGCTATTTAAGAGGAGATAGCATAAAGGGAGACTGTGTCACCTTGCACCATGTTTTATCAAACACTTTTCAAGCTTCATCTTTTTTATTCAGGATGGCATGCTAGTCTGTGCAGCACTGTATGAGGCTGTTGCCGACATTTTATGCCAAGCAGGCACTAAAGGACCTGGAAGAGACTCGCTGGAAGAACATCTGTTTGAAGTCTTGGCAGAAATTGGGCTTTTTTTAAAATGCTGTGGATAGTGTTACAAAGACATGTCTTGGAAGATAAACTGGGACAATATTAGCATGGAAAATACAGAGTAGACCCTTCTGTGTTTCTTTCTGTACATATTTACGTGGCTGAAAACACACGCAGGCACACACACATGGAGTATGTGCATGATGACCTGGGGAGGGATGTAGACTGGTATGCAGGTTATGAGGTGGGAGTAGATGTCCTTTGCAGGCCTTCCTTCTCTAAGGAAGGCCGGAGAGGTCATTTGATGAAGACGGGAGCCTCGTCGTCAATTGTTTACACCGGTTCTGGATGTGCGCGAATACTTGCAGATAATAGTACCAGAAGACAATAAGAGAGAGAGAGCTGTTTCCAGTTCAAGCTTTCGGTTAATGCTAAAGGTCTCATCCTTCACACAACATGCAGATGCAGTCTATAAGCAGTCTAGCCAACTGAGTGATGACCCTAATTATCTGGTGTCTGGACTATGTATGCTATAACTCATCCAGAAAAAGTCAGTGATCTATTAGTGTTCCTTAGATAAAAGGAATTTTTGGTGCTCCATGGAGCAAGGAAGGTGCCAATTCTCTGCAGCTGCTGTGAAGCGTGAGCCAGACTCTTGTTCTGCAGATGCTCTGGTGTTCTCTATAAAGGCATAATAAGTGTTCGAGATAGCAAGAAGTACTTTCTACAGCTAGAGCAAAAAGGTTGCTTCAACAATATCAACAGATCGCTTAATCTAATAATTAGTGTAATTTATTCTGCTCTTGCTGTGCGTCAAGGTCAAAGTGGCCCTGTTATTAGTCGGGCATTCCTCTGAAGCCAGAGACGGCATTTTTGCCCTGGAGTGCTGTGTTTTGAAGCTGGTTCTTCAGTAATGTGAGGAATGTACGTGGGTGCATATGAGTGACTTTGAGCAAGACCTCATCTGGCCCTGTAGGACTGAGCAGTGGGGGTGGGTTTGGGAGTCCTGAGCTTTGGGAGTCCCTAGATTAAAAAAAACCCAACTGCACCTGTTCCTGGGTCTCCAGCTCCCGGCTCATCAGTTTCTTCTCTGCGGTGCGTAGTTGCTTCTGTAAGCTCTCCATCCGCTCCTGGAGAGCCTGCAGAAAGGGATGGAGAAAGTGGGAGATGCGAAAAAGAGACAGAAGGACAGATGTAACTGAAATCAAAAGAAACATCAATCACTGTCTGTATCATCTCTGTCAATAAAATTTTTATATGGCTGACAGTAAAATACACCAAATCTGTTGCTAACTAGCAGTGGGAGATCAAGTTCTCTAGAGAACGCACGTCTGCCGTTCTTCTCACCGAAAAAAAAAAAAATCTGAAATGCATTTTAAGAAATATGACTCATTTTCTACTGTGAGGCCTCAAAACAGCAGAACAGTTCAAGGATTCCTCTCCAGCTCAACGCCTACAATCAATAGCAACAGAAAGAGCGTGGTTCCTGCCTGCACATTGAACCAGATGTTTCCATCACACATCTGTACTCTTCGTTTTGGATTACGCCTCCCAAAAACAGAGGCAGGAACATGTGGGTCTATACAGAGAGTGTCCTGCACAGAATGAGGACCTGGGACTGATCGGTCACTGCATGCTACTTGTTCACTGTGTGACAGGGTGATGGTTGGAATGGGTTGTTGCTTATAAAGCCTTTAAAGCACTGGAGGTGTGTGTTGACTCTATTTTTGCAGTGGTTTTAAGCATGAATTGTTAGTTAAACTCTTTTCAGTTTACACCGAGTTAAGTATCTGAGGCAGAGTGCTAGCAAGATTACATTACACACTGTAAACCCTAATGTCTTTACTTAAACAACCCATAAATATCCACCAACAAAATACATAAACTTAAGATTTCAAGTGTTATGAACAGAGCTCACTCTGGCCTTTCTTTGATATGACTGGCCATGCAAGGAGTTCCACCTGGCAGCATGTGACCTAATGCACTGATTGGTAGATAATTACAAATGGCAGTCCCCTTCGTCCCAGTCTGTTGGTGGTGTAGTGAAATTCAAGAGTCCATCACGAGTAGGAGAGATGATTCGGTGTGTGTGTTCACAACGAAATAGCAATCAATCATGTAAAGGATGTTCTGTAAATTAAGTGATCCTATCTATGGAGACCTTTGAGACACCTTGTATTAAAGTACACTTGAAATGAACACCAAGTTAAGTGAACTTAAGTATTTAAGTACAGTCTACATGAGCACCAAGTGAAGTGAATTTAAATATACAAGTTTTGGGAGACCGCCATTGCTCAATTAAAACTGAGGGAAGGAGTTTACTCAATCAATCGAGTTCAGTCAACTTGTTAGGGCTTCAGTGCAGAAACTTTTTTATAAACTGGAAGAAAGCCATCACCAAATGTGCTTTCTTTTAAACCCATAATGTCACTTGTCTAAGTGCTGTGAAGAAGGTTACAACTCATAAGGTGTATGTCCCCAAAACATTGGAGCCCTTAACTCAGTTTTTCCTATTTGTCCTCAAAATGTATCTTAAAATGTTTTCTTGCAATGAATGGTGGCATGAGTTTTTAAATCCTTTTTAAATTTATATATGTACTTAAAGTTTTAAGTACATATATAAAGTTGTGCCCAAAAGTTTGCATACTCCTTGTAGAATCTGTTAAATCTTAATACTGTTAACAAAATAAGACGGATCATAAAAATCCCATGTCATTTTTGATTTAGTCCTGCCTGAATAAGCTATTTTACATAACAAATGTTTACATATAGTCCACAAGACAAGATTATAGCTGAATTTATAAAACTTAGCCCGTACAAAAGTTTGCATACCCTTGATTCTTAATACTGTGTGTTGTTACCTGGATGATCCTGAAAGTTTGTTTTGTGATAGTTGTTCATGAGTGTCTTGTTTGTCATGAGCAGTTAACTGTTAACTGTCCACTGTTCTTCAGAAAAATCCTCCAGGTCCTGCACATTCTTTGCTTTTCCAGCATCTGTATATTTGACCCCTGTCCAGCAGTGGCTACATGATGTAGAGATCGATCTTTTCACACTGAGGACAACTGAGGGACTCATACACAACTATTACAAAAGGTGCAAACATTCAGTGATGATCAAGAAGGCAACATGATACATTACGAGCCAGTCAGTCAGTCAAAGGCCCTCGGCTCGACTCCAAGCCATGGTGACTTGATGGATGAACAATCTGTAGGAAGATCGATCATGTGCCAGTTGGATAAGTTGGGCCAAAGTCTTCTCTGTTGTTGTCTTGATGGTGTCGAGCCACCGGGTTGCTGGTCTTCCTCTTCTTCTTGTTCCTTCGATGCGTCCCATCATAACGTCTTTCTCCAGTGAGTGATCTGTTCGTACGATGTGTCCAAAGTAGGCAAGTCATAGTTTGGTGATACTTGCTTCGAGAGACATGTCCGGTTTGATTTGCTCCAATATAGATTTATTTGTCCTTCTGGCCGTCCACGGTATCGACAGGATTCGTCTCCAGCACCACATTTCGAAGGCACTGATTCTTTTCTGTTCTTGTATCTTGACTGTCCAGCTCTCGCTGCCATATTTTACAATGCAGAAGATGAGACTGTGAACGAGGTGTGTCTTTGTGGGCAAAGAAATGTCCTTCGATTTAAAAATTCTGACCAGTGATTTCATCGTTGATTTTCCTATGGCTATTCTTCGTTTCACTTCAAGAGTCGTTGCCTTTGTGTTGATCATTGATCCAAGTAGGCTGAAGTCATTGATAACCTCAATTTCGTCTCCATCCAAGTCAAGGGTTCGTCGATCGTAATTTTCATTGGTCATCCCCTTGGTCTTTATGAAGTTCAGCATCAGTCCCGTTTCCTGGCTCTCTCGTTTAACTGTCCGCAGTAGGGTCTTCATTCGTTATTCAGTGCCCGCTATCAAGGTAGTGTCGTACGCATACCATAGATTGTTCACGTTTCGGCCTCCAATTTTGATCCCTTCTTTGACCTCGTCCAGTCTGGCTTTTCTGAAGATTGTTTCCACGTACAAGTTGAACAAGAACGGTTACAGGATGCAGCCTTGTCTAACACCTTGTTCCACTCTGAACCATTCGGTGCCATTACAAGCCATGGGGGTGTAAACTTTTGAACAGGATGATCAGTGTAAATTGTTATTATTTTGTTTCATTTAGTACTGCCCTTCAGACGCTAAATAACACAAAATACTAACAACTTACATCCTGTTCAAAAGTTTACATCCCCCTGACTCAATGTATCGTGTTGCCTTCTTGAGCAGATTCTGAAAGGGGTATGCAAACTTTTGGGCAAAACTGTATATATATATATATATATATATATATATATATATATATATATATATATATATATATATATATATATCTCAGATTTAAATTTGAATAGTAAGCTAGAGAGGTTACAGTATTACACCTCATCATCCTCACACCCATTCAGGAATAACTACTATTGTATCCACCTCATCTTTAAAACCTTTTATTCAGTCCTGGTGCAAGTTTCCATTTCTCTTGAAATGAGTGGACTTCAAGAGTTCAGTCATCTACATGAATTCAACAGACTAGTGGGCTGCTAAAAAGACTGCAGAGTTATAACCAACTCTATTCAAAGCATAATGAACTGGATAAAGTATGATTGTTGTTGTGACTGTTGTCATGTGCTGTGTCTCAAATAAAATAAAAACCTTTGAAAGTATTTACTAATCTACAAGAACCAGAATATTCGTGTGAAAAGCATTTGTGAAAGCCATATGAGAGGCTTTTGAAATTCCAGTACTAATCCAGAACGGTAAAGAAGTATTCCACTTGAAACACAGCTGTACTCGGTCTGTTACAGCCCTGAATGTTTACACTGGTACTGCACTAGGCACACAGACTGGAACTGCACAATGTGCTGAAGGACTGCATCCCATCTTGTATAGGTGTACACATATTTATCATCAAAAATAAACCCAGCCTAACCTGGACATATTAACATGAAATCTCTGTGGTGGCATATTTCTACCAGTGTCTCCTTTATTACAGAACACAACCTGGTACTCCCCAGCAGGGTAGCATGGATCAGTTGATGGCAAGTTCCAGAAGTATGACACAGTGATGGTGTCGCAAAGCTTCCTGGAAACCTGCTGGCAGTCATCAGCAGGAATCCTTTCATGTGGTTTCCATTGGACTGATGAAGTGAGCCAGTTCAAGCTTGAGTTAGGATGGAAGAATGGCCCTTCCTTATCTCAAAGAGGAACGTTATTCTCAGCCTGCAGAAACACGGCATTTGAATGATTCATGTTGGGGTACAGTATGTGTAGTCCCTTTGCTTGCTTCATGGTTACTATTAAGACAATTCAACCTATTCAGGTTTTTCAAAGAACGTCCAAAGACATCAAAAAGACTGACAGCAGCTTTTAAAGAGGAGTAGTCGTCCTCTTGTTTCAGACTCATGTCTTATCTGGCCTTGTTTGGCCCTGACCTGCATTGACTAATTTTCCATATTATAAACCTCTAATACAATCACGCATTTGCTAGATGGTCCTTGGTGGAGGAGATACACCAGCTCTACTGCTTTCTCTTTCCGTACTGCCCAAACGTTCCTGATGGGCCAGGGGAAAGGTACTGCAGCCATACAGCTGTTGTTCCTCTTGGCGTGAACAGGGAATTTGCTGTGGAGAATCTCTCCAAACAGGGTCCAGATGGCCAAGGCGATATGCTTTTTATCAGCCCGCCAGTGTGGGATCGATCTCAACGAGCAGTAAATAGGGAAGGTTCATTTTCCTGCAGGGGGTAGGGTTGAGGTGTATACAGTAGAGAAAGAGAGAGTGAGAGAGAGCGAGAAAGAGAAAGAAGCTATGGCTATGTGCTTTATTCTCACCTGTTCTACAAAAGGCTGGTTGCTTTAACAACTGTTTATTCTCTGAAGATTAGTGTAGTGCGCGCACACACACACACACACACGATATAAATGTAGCACACCTGTACAGACCTGCAGGAATGCTAAGATGCAAGCGATGAGATTTAAAAGGCTTCAGACCCCCCCCCCCATCCCCCCCTTACACAGACACACCAGTAATGCTTACGTACACCAACACACACAAAAAAGGTGAGATTTAAGTAGTCTTTCCTGGGTGGTCCTTCTGTAAAGATAAGGCAAGTATGTTTCCCTTGGGTAAAGGGGAAAAAAAACAGAGGGCAAATACTCTCAGGCCACTTTTAAACCATAGTGCATGTTTTGTTAGCACTAGGTTTCACTTCTTGTGGAAGTTCTATTTGCAGTATGGCTTCTCTAAAAAAAAATAAAATGTTTTTTTAGATCCTAATGACAATGAGTAAGGCTACTTCGAAACTTGAAAAAAACTCAGGGTTAGGCCTACTGTTGATTAGCTCTCGTAATCCGGATGGGTTGATTGTTAAAGGTTCATCTGAAGTAAACTTCAGAAACAAAACCCTTGCATGCACACATTGATGTGACTGGGTGGGTGTACTTCTCTACAGCTTTAACTGTTGTACTGTAGCACTACCAGTGCTAAGATTTCAAAATAAATAAATAAATGAATAAATAAATAAATAAAGTGATGGGGCTCTTGATTAAAGTAGCTCTTAATCGAAGGTCGAACGCAAAGCCTTACTGCTATTCCATGCAGCTTCTGCAACAGCAGCTGCATGTCGCTAGAGACAGCCGAAATGTCTGATGTCTGCACGTTTGCTAAATGACAAAGGACGGTGATAAGAGGAGTCCAAGAGCGCAAAAGAAAGATAAATAAAAAAAAAGGGGAAAAAAAAACTGGTACAGATTTAAAGGTTTGCTTAATTTCTCCCCTAGCACAGCTGGATATAAAAGAGGGATTGGGGTTTGTGTGTCTTTAAAGCTTTCTTTCTTCCTTCCCTCCTTGCTCTCTCTTTGTTTTGTTCTCTGTGGTGGCTCCGGTGCTGTGAAGGCCGCTTACATGCCTTGCCTTTCAAACAATAACAGTTCAATACCCCCCTCCTCTCCCCGACTTCTCCCGCCAAGGCCTGTGCATGCCAGCACGTCCTTTAGAAATCCTTGAACAGACTCAAAACACAAAAGACAGTTTGTGGTGAGCGAGAGAGAGAGAGACAGAGAGAGCGAGAGAGAGAGAGAGAGCAAGAGAGAGAGAGAGAGAGAGAGAAAGCATCCATGTACAGCATGATATAATTAAAGTAGACCTGATGCTATAAAGCTCCGCACCAGAAAACGAAAAAAAAAAATGAAATACTGGAAGAAACTAATTTCTGGCTTCACTTTGCTACACTTGAGCCAGCGTGTAACATAGAGCTCAGTTAAACGTGAAGGAAAAACTTTGAATTAATAAGAAAAGGGGAAAAAAAAACCCTGGGAAGCTGGGGTGGCTGGTACAAGTGCGAAGTGATGGTAGAAATGAATGAAACAGGCTGCATAGTGTGCTATTGTCCTAGAAAAACAGAGGAAGAGAGTGACAAGTTTTGAGGCTTTTCTAAAGCAGGATGCTGGAATGTTATCTCGTGCTGCTTCCTGTGAAGTTGGACGTTCAGACGTTGCTTTCTTTGCTGGGAATCGCCTTAAACACTCATCACTCAACAATTATCTCCTTCCCACACCCCCGCAACACACGTGACGTACTCGTATCACTGTTGTTGTTCGCTTGCATCTGAATGAGGAACACTTCGGTTTTGAGGTTCAAAAGAAAACGACAGGGCTTGGGAATCGATCTCACAGTGCAGTCTGGGATTGATCCACATTTACTGTCTGCAGAAACTATTTGTATACATCAAGCAAATAAAAGGGAGACGTGTTAGTTATATAATACATCATATATAATGGTATATGTGTGGTGTAAAATTGAAAGGCTGCAAAGGCCTTTAGCTAAACAGTTTAATAAAGTATTCATCTGTGACAAACAATAAATGGGCTAACCATTATGAAACTCTATCTGCTGTTACATGTTGTTCCTTTTGTGTGTGTGACTTGATTGCTTATTCCTTTACACAATTAAAAAAAAAAGGGATGGGTAAAGCTGGGTTCACACCAAGTTGAAATTACCGTAATTACTAGATGATGTCCTACTTCTACGTTGTTCTACTTCGTCCTCGGAATTACGTGACGTTAGACGGTTATCCGAATCTGAGCTAGCGACATTACACTGTATTGCATGTCTTTTGTTTATTTTCAGATTCATCTTGCATTCTTCAGGCATTATTAATCAATCATACGTATTGTTACGCAAAAATCTTAATTCTCAAACAATAGATTTACATTTAATTAGCGCGTAATTTAAATTGCAGCATTACCTTTTTCCCCCAGTGTCACAAACGACTCGTTAAATGATCAAAAGGATTCATTCTAAACTCCTCCTTTCATACTCTGCTCTGATTGGACAGATGTCCCAGACTGTTTTGATTGGTCTACCGCTATCAGCGAGCAGCCGAGGCGGGGTTTTTTCCATTACAAACCTACGCATGCTAGTACCGGAAGTAAGTCTGGAATTACTAACGACTCGTTTCAGCTGTTCAGAATCGCTTCCTTCTTTTAGGAGTCAGTAACTTTGATTTTCGATACTTTACAGACTTTTTACATTCACGAACAGCTCTATAACACGCTACATGAAAGGTAATATTTGAAAAACACAATAGGTGCACTTTAAGAGATAAATATTTAACTATATTTTACTGTTAAAGACGCCGCCGTTTTGAGTTTTTCCACATGACGTTGCAGCGGTCAGGTGGTACAAGTCAAATGATGAAGCATAATGCATTGTATCTTTTGACACAAGGCTCATGATGTGATAGATCTGCACATCAACAATACATCCTTCATAAAATATCACTTATACTTAATCCAGCCAACATGCCTTCCACTGAAAAAGTGAAACATTTATCTCGAATCAAGAGATCCAACGGGGGGTTAATGAAAAAACTAAGCACGCTTCTCTTAAGCACACTGTTTTCCCTGAGCTAATATGCCAGCATAATAGCAGCCATGGCTACGTGAACATGAACTGAAGCTCGTGACCGTTTAAAATTTTTTTTTTTTTTTAAACATCTATGAGTTAGTTGGCTCAATGAGTCCTCTTCAGTCTAATACGGTTCAAACGGGAGAATTCCAGCTTTTCATTGCATGCAATAGTAACATGTGTTTGGCTCGAAACATGAATTTAAAAGCGTATTTATATAACAACACACGTAGCCCTGATTATTCACTGTTTTTACATTGCTCGAGCTGTTTGCTGTCCGTTTCAGATGGCGGCATAATGACGGTACACAAACTGTGAAATGGAACAAAAATCAGTGAATGAATTAGAATGAATCATTTCACTGAATGGATTCGGATGAACTGAGTCACTGAAAAGACCCCCAGAAAAGTCCACTCTTAATAATAATAATAAAAACAAAAACACAGTCAGTCGTGATACTGGGAAGGTGAGTTAGCTAACCTGCTAATGTTAGATCGCTGCTCATTTGGTTTAACTCTCTGCATGCTGGTGGCATATACAATACACGTATTTGAGTTCATATTTAGCATTTAAATACATTATTCTGATTCAAATGGTTATTAATTTGAGGGAATAGAGGCTTACATTATATACGGTATAAAAATATCTAAAATAAACGTATAAAGCAAACAAAGTGAAATAAAATTATGACTAAACAAGGTGAATAAATACTTGCGATTTTTCTTTTAGATATTATCATTCAGCCCAAATAGTGTCTGTTTTGTCCTTTTGTCTAAAGCGCCATTCTATCACATATCCTCTACTTACTTGAGTGTGTGTTTGTTCATGTTCGTGTATGTGAGTGTTGCTTGCCGGAGCTTTACTCCACTAGCTGAGCAATGCTCCATTTACCCCAGTACATCATCCACAGTAGCAATTACACTACATCTCTCTCCCTGCTCTCTTGTGAAGGTTCGAGTTGGGGGGCAGGCAGCCTTTTCTTTTCTCAAATCCGTGAGTCAGAGCTGCAGTGCATGTCAGGACGCATTTTCAGCTCAGGCATGCTTGAACCAGAGTCCGCCTTCCCACAGCTCCTGTCTACTACTGCCTAAAGGAAGCTGGATGTGACCTGAACCCCGTCAGCTAACATCTGCCTGAGCAGACATGTGGGACCCATCGGATTACAGAGACTCCTAGTGAGTCATAGTTATAGTGCACAGAGGAGAAGAATATCAGCATGTGAGATAAAGAGGGAGGTGTGTGTGCGCAAGATTGAAAGGAATAAAAAAGAAATAATGTACCCACCACATGGTGATGAGAGTACCTTAGAAAAGAAAGCAGAGGATGGAGTCGAAGTCTGTTTCTGTGTTTTCGCATCCAGATAAAAGCGAAGGCAGAGGTAGCTCAGAGGTTAAGACAGCATACCACTGATCGGAAGGTTGTGTGATCAAATCCCAGCACTGCCAAGCTTCTACTGTAAGCTTCAAGATTCTACTGTAAGCTTCAAGCTTCTACTGCAGGGCCCTCGAAATGTAAATGAAGGAGCTCATTCCATTTAAGAACCCGTTAAAAACTGGAAGCTTGAATGACGCCAGGGACGTGATCAGCATACCTTTCTCTGTAATGACCAGATTTTTGTCTCATTTAAACTCGCAGCATAATTCTAGGAACGATCATTCCATCATAATATCACTTGCATGGATAGGATGTATAACAATTGCTTTATACAATGGATTTTGTAGAATTTAGGTTTTAAACACTTGAGAATCTTCTCTCGTTGTTGCTGATTCATTTGCTGGACTATGTCAATTACTGGACCAAAACTTTACTTCTCAGTAAGAATGGCTATCAACTCCTTCCTTTCCAAATGGTCCAATTTCCAATTGCTGTTGTCCTACATTGACATTAGGCTTTCCTAGTGGTTCTAATGTTGTAGATCAGTGATTCTAATGCTGAAAATCAGTAGTTCAAATGCTGTAAATCAGTGGTTCTAATGTAAATCAGTGGTTCTAATGTAATAGAACAGTGGTTCTAATGCTGTAAATCAGTGGTTCTAATGTTATAGAACAGTGATTCTAATGCTATAAATCAGTAGTTCTTATGCTGCAAATCAGTGGTTCTAATGCTGTAATGCAGTCGTTTCAACTCTCCCTTTAGCCAAGTACCCCTTTTAGTAGAGTTTTTAAAGGCATACAGTATTTTTTGATACTATAAAAGCTGTTTTCAATTCATTTGAACTTCTGCAGAATATTGAAATTGTGTATCATCTAGAAACTAATCAATAATTTAATAATAGATAGTGAGAGATATTCCATCCCTACATAGTCATCTCAAAACTGAGATGAGTTTCAGTTTTGGTTTTCTTTGTAGCTGGTTCTGTATTGTAGAAAAATTGTAATTATTATTATTTTTTTTTGGTAAGCCATTCCAATATTTCCGCCATTGTAGCATGTAACATGGGATTTCGCCAGTAATCTAATTATTGACCTTATTCTTAATAAGACAATATTGTGATTAAGGTGTTTACATGAGTTTCTTTTAGAATACTCCTTTCATGTCCCCGTTTTACATGTTATAGAACATAGATCACACTGTCTGACGTTCCCTCCAGAATTTCACCCATCAACAAGCATCTCATCTTCGTTATGGTACAGTACACAGTTTTGGCTGTTTAATTTTTAATTTTATGAAAGCTTCAAGTGCAGTTAATTATTTGTCATGCTATACATGCAAATAAACAACTGCTTGAAGCTGTGGGCTGTGTCTGACACCGCATACTCACCTACTATATAGTAGCTGAAATACATGTATTTCTCCTATTATATAGTAGGTAAGTACATAGTTTTGGATGCAGCCGTGCTCTCTTGTTTGCCGTCAAACGGTTGAGCACTGCCGTGTGTGTACGTGTCCTGTCGCAAAATGCGGTGAAAACTCCCACACGGTGTTAATAGTGTGATTAAGGTGTGTATGTCTGTAATACATGTCGATAATGCGACTGAAACAGGAATACTCCACATGTCTTAATTCAATTTGTGTTTACTTCGAGTATGACTTTAGTCAGATAATCAAAAATCACTGTTGACATGCTAGTTTCTTAATCAGAATATCATCTTAAACTGGTTAATATTGGATTATTGTTGTCTATGTAAACGTACGGAGTGTTGCTGTTGTAGCTAGGTGTGACTGACTCGTACACACAGCCCTACCCAGAAGGGTAAAAAAAAATAAAAAATTAAATATAAAACAAAACAAAACAAACATAACAATAAGCCATGACCAGGAGGGGAATTACTTTGATTATGTTGGCTATGGATGTGACATTATTTTCCTTTTGATTACTGACAGTGGAAGGACAATGTACTGCATAGCTTCGTGTTTGGACTTTACTCGTGGGAATGCTCAAGACTGGATGGTAAAGTGATGACAGAGGACTGGGGTACAAAAAAATGGTTTGGGAAAAACAAGTAGCAGGAATGGATCAATGTCACCAGTTTATAGACAATTTGTTCTCTACGGTCAAACAAGCAAAGCTTAGAGAAGTGTGGCTCGCAGCAGGAGGAGTGGAAGGGCCAGCTCTCATTGTGAGATTATGAACACATCTTCAGTTGTTATAAAAGTAACAAATTGAAAGGCTTAACAGGTGGAAGAGCAGGCCAGTATTCTGGCTGCCCCAGTTACTTCCATATTTGCATAAAGCCTTTGAAGTTCCCTTAGACCATGCACGAATTGTTTTTAAAAAATGCGATTGTACGTAGTCACCCAGTCCACACCTTTTCCCTCCACAGTGAATAAATAAATATCGACTTTGTGCTGCTGTGTCTGGTGATTACAGGTGAGCATTGGGTGGAGTATGACATGCCAGCAGAATTCACATGTGCTCACTACTGAGGAGTGAGTCTTTTGTTCTCTGTCATGATCGCTTTGTCATTGTCACTTGTCATTCTCTTTGTTTTTGTTACAGTCATGAACACTGATGACAAAAATATTTTCACTGTTTGACATTTACTTATTGATTATCACATTTGGGCTTGGCTGCTTTGTATATTTTGGCCTCAACGCATATTTTCTGAGTGTCTACCTAGATTTGTTTGCCTGTTTTTATGTGTTAGATTTGACTTTTGAGGAATTCATTTTGAGTGCTTGTCAATCTGTACACAATTGACCTACATAACTGGTACAAGCTTTGTTATTTTGAAAACTATCTCGGTTAGGCATGGTGTCATATTAGTGACTGCTTTAACTCTTTTTGCTGTATTTAACTGTTTACTGTTTCTTTTATTTAAGTGATTTGAGTACTTGCCTCAAAAGTGGTGAAAATGGTCAAGTATTACCAGTAACAGGTTTTTTCATCAACTGGCGGGTCACGGCCCAGGTGCGGATCCAGCAAAGTATTTCATTGCACTGAACCAAGCACTAAAAAACAAAACAAAACTGCAGCAGAGCTGATCAATGTACGAAAAGACAATTGTGTAGAACCAATTAAGAAAATATTGCACGCAGATGCAATCAAAAACAACGGTGGGATTGGTTAAAATTTCTGTGGGAGTGTGCTTCCGAGTCCATGGTGCTAGTTAAAAATGGCAACATAAATTTATAGCCATAAATCATTAATGGCAAAAGTTTAAGCAATAAGAGGTATCAGTATTCTCAATTCAGCCATGTTAGTTGCTTATCTAACATAGGAATTTTAGGTAATTGGACCTTGAGCATATAATCAGCCGCCACAGGTACATGTTCAAAGTAGACAGTCACTGTTAATCCAGCTTAGACAAAAACAAACCAGACTCTCTAAAACCAATGTTTGGGGTAACTCACTTCCCAGGATCCATTCTTCTAGCCACCTGTTCATGCTCATAATAAAAGGATGATGGAGGTCTAGCCCAGGGGTAAACCAGGCAAGATGATGTCCTAGTGTGTCAATGGTAATCATACTACAATGTTTTTATGGGTGTGCCTGGACCTTAGGGAGTGGTATGCCATTTTGCAGTGAGTAGCACTCATGGTTAAGGAAAAACAGAGGACAGTGTTCTCAAGTATTTTAGATTTTTTTTTTTGACCAGCAAGACTACTGAATGTATTCCTAAACTGAGGGAACCAAATCCAAATAACCAAATCCGTTAGTAAATCTGACTTACTAAAGGGGTACCGATGAATCCTTTCGTTAAAGCATGTGTGTGTTAGAAGGATAAGTTACATTTGAAACTACTTTTACAGTGAAAAAGATCTTCTGGACTTGGTTCAGGCATTTCAACATTTTGAAGTTTAAGTTGAAAAAGGTGCAGCTTGTCTGGGTATGTATTGTGTCCATAACCCACTGACATTTCTCACTTCCCTGCAGAACCCAAAACAGTGACTAATGCAGTGATGTATCTGCTTGCAGCCATGTACTTTGGAGACATGCCATATCAAGAGTGCGTTATAAAGGGTGCATATTCTTGGGCTCCAGCCTATTAAAGCTTTATGATGTTTGAGCTCCATGGTCTCTAACCAGTCACAAGCTTGCCGTGCCTGTTTATTTTTTATTTTTTTTTAGGTTCCTACATTGTGTTTGAGCTTTTCTACAGGTTACTAGGATCACATACATGAGACATTTTGCCATGCACATTACCAGAACTGCACTTTTACAGACTTCCACTAGCATTTTCTGAGCTGTTATATCGTCACTGGCATAATACGTCTATATGCACTTTCCACTGACGGTCAGTCCTCTCACCTCGGGTCTGCATTTCCAATAAACTCCAGTTGTCTTGTCATCTCCAACTGTTGTTCTCTTTGCTTTCGTGGCAGCACTGAGCTTTGCTTGTATCCATGTGTGAGAGGAATCGCAGCAATGCAAATAACATCGTTTCGTGCTAAAGTCAGTGCAGTGTGAAGTGTAGCAACCACATGGTGCCATTTTGTGTCTTAAGCAGCTTTAGAGAAATGCAAACAATTAAAGTAAGGAGAAGAGCTACAGCCTCCTTTCTGGAGATTTAGGTTAAGCACCAATGAAAGAAATGGACATCTGATATGAGTTGCTGTGCTCACAACAAACATTTAAGGATTATTGCACTCAAATGCACTAGACTTTGATGTTCTTGTTTTTTCCCCCACCCCTTTCTTTTTGTTTTTTTGTTTTTTTTGTTTTAGGCTTTTGGTTTTCATAATCTTCCTTTGAAGTGAGCAGTCTGGAAATAATGTCAGCTTGCAATGGTTTCTCTGACTGTCTATGATTGTTTTTTATATTTTATGATCCCCCTTATGTTCTTACTCAAACTCCACCCCCCAGCCCCCTCTCTCTCTCCTTCAGTGTGGAATTTAATCAACTAGTTAGCTATTAATTTGAGCCCCATTAACTGAGCAGTTTACTCATGAGCTTGCAATAATGAGGCCTCGGAGTGGTTTTGCACTCAAAACAAACACTCGATGTGTATTCTGTGCTAATTGAACGACAGTCTCAGGTTGAGGGAGAGCTGAAGCAGACAGGATGCACTATTAATATAAGCAGACAGCTGGTTATGCTTGCAAAAGGGAGTCAAGGCTACATTAGCTACAAGCTCCCAGAAAACACCTTTTAACTAATGAGAAAAATTGAGAGATGTAGCGAAGACACCTCTTTACCTACTTTTCAATGCACCCTAGGCAATTCAATATAGACATACAGTGAAAAACTATTGGAATGTAGACAGAAGGATGCATTTTATTAGTTTATTCTAAAGCCATGCCTGGTTTCTGTCTATTGAATGTGTACCAGGTGGTTACATGTGCCATCTTGTCTATTTACTACACTGTGCACAAAGCTCAAAATTAACATGTCTATCATCCCGGACACTATTAAATAATCATCTTTTGTGAGTTATGGTTGCTGCTGGCAAGATATGTGGTTCAACTGGGTTTGGACCATCCTACGAGTTCTCAAACTATGTCGCATTTATAACATAAATCACAAATTACAGCACCTCAAATGCTTCATGAATAGCTGTGTTGGTGGAACTTATGAAAGAGTAGAACTAAGTAGGTTAACCTACATTGTATTCGATAGCTATTCAATCCGACTATGCTGAAGTTGCTGTCAAAACACCTTGCTAGCTAGCCTCACATGCACGTTGTGTATGATTATAGTATAATGATTTGTTGTATCCGCGCCTCTCCCCCAGCCTCACCCCCACCCCCCACTTAATGTTTCCGACTACTCATTCAGTGGGACAGTTGTGCTTGGATAGAGGATGCGAGCAGTCGAGTCGTGGCTGAGGAAAAGACGCAAACTATCTTCAACCATGAGTCTGGCTCTACACTTGTTCTTCGGCGTTGGAAAAACAGCCTCATAGAGCTTATTTTCTATGCCAGTTTTCCCACAACTCCCATGTTACCTCTTTGCAACCCTCCAGGGGGTCACGACCCCAAGTTTAGAAACGCAGGTATAGTAGATTAATTCAGATCCACTTAGCTCTGGTCTGATGTGTGTGTGTGTGTGTGTGTGTGTGTGTGTGTCCTCACTTTGTTGATACGGTCAGCATCTCGGCTGAGCCGTCTCCTCTCCTCATCAGAGTGTGTATGTGCTTCCTGTAGCTGGCGCTCCAGAGCCTGCTGGGTTTGTTTGCTCTCTTCTTTAATGGAGAATAATGTTGTTTGCAGCTCTGCCATTGTCTAGAAATACATGGACAATGACACACAGAATGTTTAAAAGCACATCACTACTCTGATGATAAGAAAACTCTACATGTGTCAGTGAATAATTGGAATTTCTTTTAATAACATGGCCCATAGCGAGGCTATTCAATGAATTCCATTTCTCAGTACAGAGGGACAAGCTTATTTTAATCTGGTATGTTATGCATGTCGGTTGGAAGGACAATTTTTGAATCTTATGGTTATTTTCTGCTCTTGTGTTGTATTACTTCAATGTTTTTATGGTGACAAATTGTATATAATGCGGATCCTCTTCTAGTCGCTCCATTTGGATCCAAATAGATCCAGGTTTTTGATCGTTTTTAATATGTTTGTGTAGTTTGGATGTACAAACATAGAAAACTGAAAAATATCAGATCAATGGAATTTATGCACTGAATAGCCTGATTATTGGGTTCATCAGGGTGTTTTATTAAATTTCCTAAGTAAACAAGTAGACCTGTACATGCAAATGGACACAAAATATGGGCTGACATTCTTGCTGAAGATTTAATCTCCACTTTCCCAAAGAAAAGTAAAAAAAAAACCCCTCTAAAATCCAAAACACACAGACGTACATAAGCTTTGTGATACTGCTTGAACTTAACACCAATCTGTACACATCCGTCAAGACAGGTGGTGGGAAAAAAAAAGTTCTTAAACTTGTGGCATGGGTAGCTGTTTAAAGGAAATAAACTGTTTGCCTGCAATTCTCCAGTCAAAATGAACATTTTATTTAGACTGGAAATCGGGGAAAGGCAAATGTGAGCCAGAGGCGGCTGCTTTGGGCTAGACAGATAATTGTTTATCATGTGCAAACTTTCAGCAGGAATAATTTGCTTGAAATCCATTCACTGAGTAGGAGTAGGGAGTGAACACTTTTGAGCAGCCACAGAGTGAGAGATTAGGCTTATTTTGTCAGTGGGCGGACCACATGAAAGTAACAAACGGTACATTATTATGGTAACATCAGTTCCCTCTGTAATAATTATTTTGCCATTTAGATTCCCGCATCTAGTCTTCAGCCTGGAGGCGCACACTCATCCCTGCTTTCTTGTTATTCCTGTATCTTTCCTCTGATATTTAGGCCCTTTTCGAGTGTAATTGCCTCGGCTCGCCTTCTGTAATTTCGCAGCCACTGTTTAAGCGCACTTCCTGGTGAAGCTGAATGAGTTGGGTTGTCACTCCACAGCTTGATGACTGTGTGTTTTAATGCCATCTAATCAGGACTTAAGTAGGTAGGTGGGTCAAAAATAATGATTCCTGTTAGACACCAGTAAAAGCAATCAACAGACATCGGTGTGAATTGGGAAAATTTTTGCTCTCAGGTAATTATCATTCTAACCATAGCGTATATGCACCTGAATAATGTAAAAATCATAAATGTGTATGAACTGCCCATTAGCTCGGACTGATAAAACTGCTAAGTCCAGTTGGTTCATTGCAACCGACACAGAGCCGGTGGTTTACATATGTACTTCTGCTTGGACAGCATCTTTTCTGAGCCTCATTTAAATGCCAATCATTAGCTGGAAAGTTGCAAATGATGAGAGGGTCAAATGTGGGTTGAAAACGAGTCTTCTCTACACAAGCTAGATTTGCCAACTAGACCTTGATCAAAAAAGCTTCAGCAAAGTTAGAGTACTCTCAGCGCAAGCCATGCTGCCCTGGTGCATGTTTAATTGGGTCATTACACATGCAACTGGATTGCCCTGGGCAAATAGGAAAGCCAATTCTTGATAAGGGGGCAAATGTTACAAGTGGAAGGCTGGTTAGTGGTTCAAAGGGCACGCAAATACACACAATCTCAAAAGAGCAGAGTGCATCAAGCCTTCACTTCCCACAGTGCAAGTGAGATTCAAGGCAAAACAGACTAGGGTGTGTTAACATCAGATAATAATAACAAAAGGTATGTGTCAGATAATCATAATTATAATAATAATAATAACAACAGGTATGCTAAATCCTATCTAATGTTTAGTGAGCAGGAGGTGCATTTAGTCAGACTTTAACCAAAGCCTGCTTTCCCACAAAGGTGCAGCAGAGGGAAAAGAGATATGTTTGTTCAGCTTATGACAATTTTGAGCCTTTGAAAAAAAAAAAAAAAGTTTGGGGGGATGGGGATGGGATGGGATTAATGACTTGCGGTTGTCTCTACAGAAACATAGCATTAGACAAAAGATGGGCAAGTGTCCGCAAATCCCGACTCGCACACACTTGCACGCTTTTTTCTTCTTCTTTCTGTTGTCGGCCGTTGTGTAACTTAATAGGTCGCCAATTTCACACATCTGCTCGTCAACCTCACGTTGAACCTTGTGTGTTTTGGGGTGGGGGTGGTGGGGTTCTCAAATGTAGTGAAACAGGAGAAGGAGGGGACTAAAATACAAGAAAAGGTTGAGCGTTACTTAATGAGGGGGCAATTATGTCAGATGAAAATGCCATTGGAGTTTGCAGCTTTGCAATAGGAAGAAGTTACCCTTTTCTCCCTTCTTTGCAACGTAAACAATTCACAAGAGTTCAGCCAGTGTGTGTTAACCCGTGCAAGCTCACACACAGAGAGGGATGAGCGCAATAGAGAGGGTGAAGAAGTGAGAAGATATAAGCTTTAGCATAGAACCCAGAGCTTGATTCATGAGCAGAGAAGAGAACCCTGGCTGAGTTTCTTGAACTGTGTTCAGTCTGAACAGATTAACTCTAATGTTAACCACATGGCAGGTGGGGGTGGAGGCTCCAAGAACACACATGACAGCATGTAGGAATGGAAAGCAAAAACAAAGATTAATGTACACATAGTGGAGTGTGTGTGTGTGTGTGTGTATATATATATATATATATATATATATATATATATATATATATATATATATATATATATATATATATATATATATAGAGAGAGAGAGAGAGAGAGAGAGAGAGAGGTCCTCTCTTCTACACTAAATACTATAATTACATCATAAGCCCAATTTGAACTGGACTAGACCATAGGGAGGTGTAATTATAATTATTACAGGTGGATCTATCTATTTTAGTTCTAAAATCTAAATCAATATTATTTTTCTTACAGAACCTGCATGCTCACATCTGGAAATCATCAACATCAGTGAGGGGAAATAAGTATTGAGACACTTAAAATTTTTATTTTATTTAAAATACTTCCAGTTCTCATGCAAATTACACCAGGTGTCATTATGAGGTGAAGTCGCCACTGGCTGTGAAGATTTCAGGTAGCAATTATGGTGACGTTGAAGGAGCTTCCTAAAGTTCTCAGGGACAACATTATAAAAAACAAAAACAAAAAAAAACAACCCACTCATAATGAAAATGCTACAGAGCCATAGGAAAGACATTAAACCGCCCTTTCAGTACAACTAGTTTAATAATATGCAGATGAAAAGTTCACGGAAGCACAACTTTTCATCCCTACACAGGTGCAGCGCAATATTTCACAATGCACTCTCAGACTAATGATAAGGAAGGTAAGAAAGAAGCCAGCAGTCACTCGAGAGTTGCAGGACAAACTGAAAACAGCAGGAACACCGGTTACACAGAGAGAAATAAATGATGAACTGCACTGCAAGCATTTCTGTTTCTCTGCTAAAAACGAAGCGTGTGTCTGAAAGCATTTAGACAAATCAGGGTTGTTTTTTTTTTGGAACAGAAGACAAAACGAAAATAGAACACGTTGGCAATAATTCAGCGTCTTCGTGTTTAGTGAAAGAAAAGTTGTGCTAATGACCCCTTTAGGAGGTATGGAGATAGGAGCATCATGATACGAGTCTGCTGCTCTGAAAATGGTATTGGGGCGTGACATACCATTAAAGGAATCCTGAATGGAGCGATGTACTGGGACATATTAGAGGAGAATTTAATCTCGTCAGCCAAGGAACTGAATCGGGGGAGAAGACTTGAAGTGTTTCAACAAGCCAATGACCCTAAACATACAGTCAAAATATCCCAAAAAGGCGTGGCATGGCCCATCCCTTGACTTGAATTCCATTTAAAATTTATGGAGGATTTTGAAATCGGGAGTCCATCAGAAGGAGCCTCATACCCTTGGGGGAACTGAAAATGATTTGCCAAGTGCAATGGGACAAATTAGAACCACAATGCTGCAAAAGCCTGATTACTTCTTTCTGTAGATGTCTTCAAGCCGTAATTGCCAACAACAGCTTTTCAGCAAAGCACACATTCGCGTAATCTGTGGTGACTTTTTATCCCCGTTAATTGCGTTCATATTTATACGTCAAAAGACCTGATGTGTGCATTTTAAGCATATTAAATGACAAAAACAAAAACGTTCACATACTTATTTCCCCTCACTGCATTATAATGAATTTTACCACCTATACATGAAATAGTAGAAGAAATACAAGTAGAAATAAAAAAATAATCCAGAGTATATATATCTCATCCAAGTTAACATGTTCATAAATTTTCCATTACATCCCATAGGAAAGGAGGTTTTGTGCTTTTACTTTGGTATAGAGACACTCCAGGAAGCGCTCACTCTTTTGTTTGCATTAAAATGAGGTCTATGAAGAACGCATGGGATTTTTAGTATGACATCAGGAAGACACTCCCATCTCTTTGATCTGAACAGTACTTTATACTGCAGACATTAAGGCATGGAGAGAAGAACAGAAATAAATAACGTCTGAATGAATCTGTATTAACATATGCTATCTATCTATCTATCTATCTATCTATCTATCTATCTATCTATCTATCTATCTATCTATCTATCTATATATATCTATCTTTTTATATAAATATAAATAAAGACAAATTATATATATATATATATATATATATATATATATATATATATATATATATATATATATATATATAAAGACAAATTATACTATAAAGACAAATTTTCACAGCCTTCTTTGCTCATATTTACCAAGGGTGCCAATATTAGTAGAGGGCACTGTGTGTGTGTGCGTGTGTGTGTATTTTAGCCCAAGGAACAAGGGGGAAACCATTCCCCAGAACGACATTTGTTTATCCCTTTAAACAATCCTTAGGCAGGGAAGAGAGTGTTTACCTGTGCAGACTTAGCGAGCTTCTGGGTGTATTCCTTCTCGAGCTGCTTCAACCTGCTGTTTGCCTGGAATGACAGAGGTAGAAGAGGGGTGGGTGGGGTAGACAGAGAGAAAGGCATGAAACCTAATCAGCTGGGAGGAAGTGAGTGCACAGACACATTGCACATCTTCCTGTCGCTAGCATGCTGAGCGCTGACCATCTCAGCCGGAACCAGGGAGTCTTTGATCCTCAGCTAACGATTCCTCACATAACAGAGACGATAAAAACTACAGAATTAGCTAAGAAAAACACCACCACCAACGTGAAAAGCCGTACGTAGACGCTCTATGAACAGATTATTATACAACCAAAGTGTAAATTATTTCACTGGATAACTGATCTCATTAGGTATATAAATAAATAACTGTTTTATCTGGGCAACTGACATTCATTTACTCCTCTTAAGAAAGCACTTTTTGTTGCTCAGGGTCATATTGGATCAGGAGTTTATCCCTGGATGTCGCAACAGTCCATTACAGGGTAACGTAAACACACATTCACACTCTCATTCACACCAAGAGGCAATTTTAACATCATCGTTCCACCAACTGGAGACCTGGAGGAAAATCACACGGACATGTGGGGGGAAACGTGTGACACTACAGACAGACGGTAATGCGAGATCAAGACTGAAATGGTGACCCTTGAGCTGTGAAGCAGCGACCCTAACCGCTGCACATATCTGCAGTTAAATTCGGGTTCAATGATATCATATTCAAACTTAAAAACCAAACACTGACAGACTAAAAAATTTCATTAAAAAAAAATAAATTCAACCATTCAAATGGAAAGGGTGACCTCAAGGCATTATTCGAATAATGTTAATCAAATAAATGAAATCTTTTTTCCCCTGTCCATTATACTTCGCTCTTCGAGCTGGCTATGACAATGATAAGTTAAGACTGGATGTCACACATCACAGGATAATCTAGCAAGATGATCATTTAAGGCTAGCCTAGAAATCTGCCATTGTCTGGAGGAGCGAATCAGCTCAAAATTGTTCTCATTATTAGCATGGCTCTGACATTTGCCATGTTAGATTGTATAGCTCCACATCCACTGCTGCACATGTCTCCTTAAAAAAAAAAAAAGTATTTAAATTTCCATTTTGCCTATCCACCAGCATGATCAAAGTAACTTTAAAGACACATTCAGAAGTTTTCATGTCATATTTGTGTGTGTGTGTGTGGCATTTACAGGCCCAGGAGGGTGTGTGCCATGCGTGTGCAGGTGGGTGTCAGCGGTGATGCCCTGCTGTCAGAGCTACTTTTCCGGAGAGCTGCTGAAGCAATGACAAGACCGACAGAGCCTGCAGCATGCATCAACACCTGAACCTCCACTTAGACAAACACACACAAAACAAGCCAGTGTAGCTAAATCTGCTCTCGCCTGCTCTCTCCCTCTCTTTTTTTCTTCATCCTCCTCTTTTTTGTGGTCTTTCTACCTGATGAGAGCGAAAACAAAGCATAAAGAGAGACAATTGGACGGAGGTGGGGGGGTTGGGACAGTACCAGTCACATATATATATATATATATATATATATATATATATATATATATATATATATATATATATATATATATATATATATATATATATATAAAAAACACAACACAGGCTGGACTTTCTTTGAAGCCTGTCAGCTCCTTGCGTTGCTATAGAGACTGCAGTCTTGCCTTCCATTTCATTAAGCATGCTGCTAGGTAAATGTGTGTGAAATGTATGTATGTATGCTGACGCCCTTTGATGGGTTTCTTTAAAAAAATAAATAAATAAAATCCCTTACATGACATTTTACAGTGGTGATATGTTGTAAAAGTAAACAAACACCCAGTTAAACTAGATATTTGTCAAAGAAATTTCGTGAGGAAAAATGAGCTGTAATCAGCAGTTAGCATCAGACGCAGTTTAAATAAACTTCTCGAGCAAGATTTTGCTTCAAGTTGAACTTTTGGTGGACTTTCCCTTCATGAACTCACATCTGCTCACATTCAATTCAATTTTATTTGACAATAAACATTGTGACAAAGACAAAAAAATAAATAAATCAATAAAAAAAAACCAAATGTAGATTTAGATCCTTAATGAGCAAGTAAGCGGGCTTGCACACTGCGGGTTTAGTACGATACAGAGCGTGGTATGCATCAGAAATTGGTAATGTGAACGCTGTCATGCGGACGGGGAAGTGCACCGCGGGACCAGACCTAGGGCTATGGAGATACAGTGAGTGAGAAAAGTATTTGATCCCCTGCTGATTTTGTTCGTTTGCCCACTAACAAAGAAATTATCAGTCTATAATTTTAATGGTAGATTTAGTTGAACAGTGAGAGACAGAATAACAACAAAAAAATCCAGAAAAACGCATGTCAAAAATGTTATAAATTGATTTGTATTTTAATGAGGGAAATATGTATTTGACCCCTCTGCAAAACATGACTTAGTACTTGGTAATGACTTAGTAATTACTTTTCATTTTCAATGCCCTGGCTGAGGGAAGGAGGTTCTCACACAAGATTTGACGGTACATGGCCCCGTCCATCGTCCCTTTGATGTGGTGAAGTTGTCCTGTCCCCTTAGAAGAAAAACACCCCCAAAAGCATAATGTTTCCACCTACATGTTTGATGGTGGGGATGGTGTTCTTGTGGTCATAGGCAGCATTCCTCCTCCTCCAAACACAGCGAGTTGAGTTGATGCCAAAGAGCTCCATTTTGGTCTCATCTGACCACCAGAGGACAACTGGGTAAGGGTGTTGTGGTCAGATGAGACCAAAATGGAGCTGTTTGGCATCTTTACTAATCTATGCTCGTTGCACTGGAACTGCGCCACGATTCCTGTGAACGCGAATGCAACCTGTACTTGGGTCCATACTTGTTCAGGAAGTAAAGTAGCCTGCGGATGCATTTAACTAATTTATCATTAGATTACACAACACACCGTGAGTGGCAAGGGAACGCTGTGGGACACAGAAGCGGCCCACTGCTGTCAATAATATCTGCTGCGCATATCATCACCAAAATAACAATTCTTTAAATAATAGTTCTCCATGTGCGTTTGTGAAGACTTAACAAGAACGCAAATTCCCCAGGGTCTGAAATCAAGCCAATGCTGTGAGGGGGTGCCGGGAACAATCACACTCAAGAGTTGGACCGCAGCAAACGTGCCCAGTTTGAAAACCATGGAAACAATGTCAAAAAAAGAAAAAGAAAAGAGAAAAAAAAAAGAAAAAATTCCCCAGGATGACATGAGAAAGAAATCTTGAGAGGAACCGGAATCAAAAGCGAGCCCATCCTCTCCTGGGGTCAGAATACACATCTGCTTTATCTGCATTGCCTTTTGTGTTGAAGGGAGTTCCTACATATTGCAGCACGGGAAATCAACATGGAGGATGTGCCGATCATACCAGTGCATGGTCACGAGATTTTATATAGTACCTTCTAACCTGTCTTTAACCTGATCAGATTCAGGACAGCAATGGGGAGGTGATTTTATCAGGTTTTCCCATTGGCATTAACAACAAAGCCTAAAGTAATGCAAAGTCATGGAGTGTAACTAATATAAAATCTAGTGTACAGTACTAGGGGAGACTTAACTTGTGACTTAACTGTATTTCCTCATGGTTATATTTCTCTATGGCATACACATGGTTTGTCGAGACCTTCGGTTGAATGGTAGAAATACATTTAACTTGTGGGTTTTTTTTGTGATTGTTTTTTTTTTTTATAATTATGGCTGTTGAAGTAGCTAGCTACGTTTGCAACAAAAAAAAACAAATTTAAAATTGAAGATGAAAACAACATTTTATTAGAATGATACATTAAATAGCATTACTTAATTGCACCTTCCTTGTGAAGCTTTCCTTCTCAGCACGTCATCGCTCGGTGAAGTGACGACATTGCTGACAAGAAAATGGCAGGAGGAAGAAAGTAGGGGGGAAAAAAAGAAAAGAAAAGAAAAAAGAATGTTGGTAGACGAGGAGGCTAATTTTTCCCCCAGATGTGTTTACCTAAGCGGCTTGTTTTCTATTGGCTTAGCACACAGAGGCTTGTGAATTAACAGGTCTAAGTTCACCCGGATAAATTCAACACAAAGTAAACTTGGCCACTATGCAAAACGTGCATTTTGTGCACCCTTTCCCCTTCCAGGTGAACGTTATCCATGTTTATCCGGTCTTACCATTGTTTTAGTTGAGAGAGCAGAAAATGGTAGGTTTCAGATGTCAAAATTGGTAATGCTAAACCAGAAATGTTAGCGCCTCTGATTAAGTCATGTCCAAATTGCTAAACCGCACCAAAATAGAGGGATTGTTTGATCAGGAGAGATGCACACGGTTGGCGAATTCTTAGTGCAAGCTTACTTTAAGGACATATGCATATGACTGTAGAAATACAGTCAATAGAGGGAAGAAGAAAAAAAAGTGGTCTCAGCATGGCGATATAGCCTCGATACAGTGTGTGTGTATGTTTCTGTGGCTGAATACCTGTGCCCGGCTGAGGGTGTCTCTGAAGTGTTATCAGAAATAGCAATCACTTAATAATGCTGGCGGAGCGGCTTTAGAAGTCTGCAGAACAACGCAGGTAGTGTATATAAAGGCAAGACTAGACACTGCTTAGTGAAACTTAATTAACAAGCCTGTGCTGGACCTCATTCATCCACTGCATGATTCACACACACAATTTAAAAGACACCTATGTGTACGTATATGTGTATTTGTATGTAAGTGCTTAGATTCTGGGCTTTCTCTCCAGGAATTTGAGTTGAGTTGCGTTTCGTAGAAAAGGAACCTCATTCTTTAAAATTTTTATTAAACACTTTGGTCATTCTTGTGCATCCAGATTCAAACTGCCTTTAAAAAAAAATAATTCTTAAGTCAAGTTCTTGCGGTGGAGAAAAGAAGTTCGGACTTGGAAAACAAAGAAATAGCAAAAAAAAAATAATTCAGGATGTTAAGAAAAAGAAAGAAACAAGTCCAAGCAAAAGACTTTTCAGAAGGAAGTTGGTTTACTTAAAAAGGTGTGGGCTTGCCCCCCCCCAGGTAAGCCAATAAACCAGCTTATTGAAGAAGCCGCTCATGATGAATTTACAAATATTTGTACAGCCTCTGAGATAAACAAGTGATTGCAGCACGTAGACTGGTTGTGCTGATGGAATTCACAAGGAGATGGGTTAACAAGCAGGGAACATGTTTAATTGCTTATATATTCCTTATTAATCATACTCTATTGTGACTGCATGTCTCCCTGTACTTAGACTCTGAATGCCATTAGGCTAATCACATACAAACATGATACAGCCAAAAGCGTGTGGACTCCTGACAATCACACCCATGTGCTTGTTAAACATCCCATACTAGATTTACTTGTAAATGGTAAATGGTCTGCACTTATATAGCACTTTTATCTAAAGTGCTTTACACTGTGCCTCATTCACACACACACACACACACACACACACACACACTCAAACATCAACGGAGCAGAGCTGCCATGCAAGGCGCTAACTTGCCGTTGGGAGCAACTTGGGGTTCAGTGTCTTGCCCAAGGACACTTCGGCATGTGGAGTCATGTGGGTCAGAAATTGAACCACCAACCCTACGATTAGTGTACAACCCGCTCTACCACCTGCGCCACAGCCTCCCACTCTTCTGGGAAGGCTCAGGAATTGGGGATTTGTGATCATTCAACAACAAGGGCATTAGTGAGGTCAGTAATTGATGTTGGGCAAAGAGGTCTGGTGCACAGTCCGCATTCTAATTCACCCCAAAGGTGCTCAGTAGGGTTGTGGTCAGGGTTCGGGTCAACCACAAGGTCTTCCACACCAACCTGGTCAAACCATGTTTTATGGAGCTCGATTTGTTCGCAGTGGCATTGTCATGCTAGAACATGTTTGAGCCCCTTAGCTTCAATGACTGAAAATCTTAATGCTACAGTGTTGACATTTTAGACAACTTCGTGGAAAGAGTTTGTTTAAGGCCCACATACAGTATAGGTGTGATGATCAGGTGACAACATACATCTCTCTTGACTTGTTGCGACTCACAGGATCCGGGCCCTAATGCATCACATTTTGGGATTTTTTCTCCATTTCCCCGACATTTGGTCATTTGCCAATCTTCCCTACCACATGACAGCTACAAACCAGGAAGATTGAAGGTTAGTATATGCTTCCTCCAAGAAACAAGAAGCCACTACATCTTTTTTAAACTGCCGCTCATGCTATGTCACAGAGCAGCGTAGCAGACTCTGTGGAAAGTACCTTTGGAAAAAACTGCTCTCTTCCACACACATTATCTCACAGATGCTCTGACTTGACAAGGTAGAGATTACTGCCATCGCTCCTATCAAGAGAGCACGGCCAACGTTACAGTCTTGGACTCCAAGTAGCAATGGTATTGTCGGGATTTGGATCGGCATGAATTTCCTGATGATATGGTGAACGCTTTTCTCGCTATTCGCACCACTCAGGAGCCATCTATAATGCAACATCTAAAAGCATACAAATATTTTTGACGTGTGTCATGTTTAGACATGGCAGTCAAAAACTGTACATGAATGGAAAACTGTGTAATGTGTGTAAGGTGAATGGTGTTCAATGTCACACTGACAAACCCGAACCTGGTGCGCTTTACATTTAATGCACTTAATTCAGTCCACTCTGTGCCGCAAATCTATGAGCTTGGGTATGATTTTCACCAGAGCCTTAGAAGCCTCTTCTTAGAAAACAAATCTGCTCAAGGCTTTAGGCCAGACCATTTGCTTTTTTGGCCTTAAGTGGCCAGGACGATCTGAAGAGCGTCCCGTATGAGGACCTACAGGGCTGCGGCCGGGTTGGCCCAACAAAGCTAAGATTAGACAATCAATAAGAGCGGAAGGGCAAATGCGCTACTCTCCCAAAAGAACCTTTTTTTTTGTCAGGGGGCCATTACTACCTGGTTGTGTGATTAGAGCTCATTTCATAGTGTTTATGGTCTGTCGTACAACTTTCTAGCTCAGTAGCAATAAAGAAAGACTTCGATTTGAAACTTTAGCTGCTGTTCCATTTGGACACAGGTAGTACAAGACGACATTGTGGCATGCCCAGATGTTCCATATATTCCATAAACATCAGCTGGCAGTATCTGTGTGTCACATTTGCACTGGAAGCCTTAAATAAACCAGTCATAAGGGGTGAAAAAATGGCACTTGCAGCATCAACTTTCATCTCTACACACACTCACACACACAAAAAGGTCTAGAATCATCACATCCATCCACATGCCTGGCTAGTCTAAATCTGATTTTCTGCTATTAAGCCCCATTTCCCTGCCTCAATCTGCCACTGAGAGGTGATAACAGCATGTCTTTGATCATTTTCTCGCCCCACTGTTTTGCTCCAATATAATCCATGTCCAAAAATAATGGGATTTGGTGCATCTCCATATGGCAGAGAAACTAATTGACAGAAATTAATAAAGTTTGTAGGGGGAAAAAGAGAAAACGCGTCAAGTGGAGGCAAACAACATGCCTCACATCCCCCCACTTTCAATCTGGCAAATAAAATTTGACATGGAATAAAATCCTGGTACAAACATGACTAAAATAAAAAGTACGACAAGCAAACTTCGGCTGGAATGACGGCTGACAGCTCCGTCGTGGGAGAAGCGCAGCTCACTGATGTGGATCTTGTGTTTAAAGGAGAGCATGTTTTACAGCATTTCTCTCCGAGGGTGGCGAGCATGTGTGAAGAGCGGCTTCAGTCTAATCCGTGTTGTCACAGCTGAATCAAAACCTTGTTCAGATGCTGCATTCACACCAACAGGTGCGTGATGTGGGTGTAGTAAAACTGCATTTACAACCTCCTTTGCTTCTTCGTGGCAGATTCCAAAAACAGAAGCGAACGTGTCATGGAAAGACGTGTCACGGAAAGACGTGTCCTTGTTGTTCATTCCTGCATAAATACGATCATTAAGCAGCGGCTGCGTAAAAAGGCGCAAAACTGACGTGTTGTGTTTGTGAATCGGGGGGAAAAAAACACCTTGGCAAACCTGTTTCAGACAAAAACTCTGGAAAAAGAAATGCTGAAAAAGAAAACTTACAATTCAGAAAGTTCAGAGAATTGATGATATGAGTACACCGCATTTCTCAATTCTATAGTAACAACTGATTAACAAGGCAGGCAATCTACAGAGTCTAAAGGCTAATAATAAACAAAACAAAATGATCCAACAAGGAACTCTTTTAATAGTTGATATGGTGAAGGTTTGTTTCTAAAAGATGTTGTTCATTTAACATTTAAGGAAGGAGTCTGGGGTACCAGTACGTTGTAAAGTTCAGTAAGTAGTCCGCTACAGGGAAAGTCTCCAAGACAGAGGACTTGTTTTGTTCCTTAATTACCGTTCTGATAAGAATGTAACATAGAAGGAAAAGATGACAGCTTTTTGTCATTGACAAATTGCCCAAGAATCTATGTAATTGTTTTGCTGCCAAGAACTGAACCATATAAATGTCAATCTTTGTGTCTTTGTGTGAAGACTTTCGAAAGGCTGGTCACATGACGTTACTGGTACTGTTGGTATGTGCAGAAACTTCAAAGAAAAAAAGACACCAGAAAGCAAAAAAGGTAATAATCCTACTTGAGCCTATTTATCTAACAGAAGGCACAGAGAGAGCTCATATGGCTGGCAGATTGGAGTAATTCCCAGCATGCACTACAGGTTCGTCCTCTGATGTTTGGACCTTGCCACCAGGGATTGTCCGATTACCCAAGCTTTGGCACAGAAAGGGGAGGGGGCTCGCTTTGAAGAGCAAAGAGTGGACGTGTGTTTTCCATATGAGGGGTGGGGTGGGGTCCCTGGGGGCTTGGGCTGTGGGGCAAAATAGTCATCGGGTATATAAGAGCTAGTCAGATTCGGTTCAGAGGCTGCAGCACAATGTGCCACGTTGCTTATCCACTGCAGAAACGGCTTCTTTTTTTTTTTACAATGTGGCTTATAAATCTCTGAAATTGTATTGTTGGTAGGAGAAAACACTGATCCTTTTCCTCTGCTTAAAAAAGAAAAAAAAAAAGAAAAAAAAAGAATGTAAAATCTGCTCTTCTGCATTTGCTGTTCGGAAAAAGTGCACGTGCAGTTTTAGATCTCAGAACTGGGGTCATGGTTGTAAACACAGCAACACAGAAGACCACACACCTTTCAGGATTATGTGGAGAAAAGAAAAAAAATTCCCATTTCCACTAACTAACTAATTCTCTACCAACCAACCAAAATTTATCTTTATCAAAATGTATTACAAGAAGCTTAATTTTCCTCTAACAAAAACATTTAAATCTAAAATGTTTAAATAATAATACCCCCCTCCAAAAAAAAACAAACAAACAAACAAAAAAACATGTAGCAAATTACTGGCAACCCTAAAGTCTTAAATGTCCTCCTCAAAACAAATAAACAAACAGACTAATTCATGCATTCTGCCAAGTACCTTAATATTTTACAACCAATATTAAGGTATTTTACTCTTCCAGGAAGTTAAGACTTAGCTGTAAATAGATCTTTTAACTGCGTATGAAATAGTTGCAGAAACACAGAAAACAAAGTTTTGCAATATCATTTTACTTTCCATTTACAGCCTGTGATCTGAATTGAAGGTGAAAGTCCACATGCATGAAGCTAAGAATCTAAAGAAGCTTGAAATGATCTGCATGGAGGAGCGATGTGTCTTCAAGTGAAGGGCCTCCAACCTCATCAGACTTCAGAGGCTCAGTGCTGTTATTCTCTCCAGAGGAAACTTTAACCAAACATTAGTTGCCAGTGAGCAGATTTTCAAACCAGTGTCTAACAAAATCCCCCCTTTTTTTTTTGCTAGCTGCTCTTCATTATTTTGAAATACGTTCACCGTGGCTATGTCTACATTAATCTGGATAAATTTGAAAACATGAAAGCGTTTTTCTCTTTTTTTGTCCATTTGTGTTCAGCGAAAACGGAGCTTTTCGAAAAACTCTCTCCCAAGTGGATACATTTGAAAACGCCGTTCTTGCGTTGCCGTGTGAACTGAGAAAACAATACTAAAATACAATGCCACACCGATACTTAATTTCTCAGCCGGTACCGATAACCGTCTATTCAGAGCGATATCGGCCGATACTGATAGTTCTGCCTTTTCTGCTTTCTTTTAAATGAATAATAATTAATTCCACAATTCTGAAGGAAATGCAAATTGTTGGTTTGTTCTTTTGTGATGCTTTTCCAGGCTGATGGGACAGTATGTTATTAAACTGATATTATTCTGTCGGAGGAAAAAGGATCCTGGTGTGGGTATTATCTAATGTGCTAACACTGTCTGGCTCATGCCAAAGTTTTTTGATAGGCTGGGCAACAAAATACACATGTATATGATGGCAAAATACACAGAGAACGGAAAATCAGAAACAACCAGGTGTTATGGGTTCGTTCTGTACACCAGGAGTTTGGAAATGTGTTACACCCAGGGACCCCTTAAACTGTAAAAAAAATAAAAATAAAATAAATAAATAAATAAAATAATAAAAAATTGTCAAAAGAATAAATAAATAAAAATACACTACCGGTCATATGTTTAGACACTTATTCTTTATTTTTATTTTATTTTTTTCTCCACATTTTAGAATAATAATAAAGTCATCAAAACTCTGGAGTAACACAAATGGAACTATGGGATTTATGTTGTGATAATTTTTTTTTTCAAATAAATCAAAATAATTCAATATTTTAGCATCTTCAAATTAAACACATTTTTTTGCATAGAATTTCCAGAAATTATTTCTTAGCATATTCTCAACCAGTTTCTTGTGGAATCAAGAATTGAGATTCGTTATAAACAGTCTTAAAGGAGTTCCCACCTATGCTGGACACTTGTATGCTGCTTTTCTGAATATTTTGCTCCAAGTCATCAGTATTATTTTTTGTAGATATTATATTTTTTGTAGATAAAATGATGAAAGAGAGAGAGCGAGATGCACTGATACTAAATTTCTCAGCCATTATTCAGTGATGTCAGCAGATAGTTTGGTGGTTCTGCCTTTTATACCTTATTTTAAGTTAATAATAATTAATTCCATAATTCTGAAAGAAATGCAAATAAAAACTTTATTCTCTCCATTTCAGCAAGTTGTTTCACAGTAACTGGTCTCATAAACAGAAAACACGTTACTCACAGTAACAGTAACACATGAACTCAATTCTGAAGATTAAAGTAAGATTTCTTGAAGTTATTGAATGTTATTAATTATATTAACATTGACTGAATTCTACAAATCCTCCTGTTAGTCTCACGTTCACTCTCCACAAAAAAAAGCATTACTACTTCATCATTGAACATCAAACTGGTAATATATAATATAAACTTTTATATATTAACATTAACTGGATATGAAATACACTACTCTACAAATATATGTTTCTGTGCAACATATACAATAAAAATTGACTCGACACCGAAAGTCCCGTTTCACTACTGCTCACTTCCGGTGTAAAATTTTAGCGGTGCACAGCTAACAGACTGCAGTTTTATCGTCAATCCATACAAGAGACATCATTTTTACATACAGCACGAAATCGATGTGTTTTTCCGCCCTCTTTTGATTGACAGGATATAATTGGCACTGATGATCATATTTTTTTAAACTATCGGCCGATACCTTGGTGCATCTCTAATTTTTAGTCATGTGACCCATTCAACTCAATACAAACAAGACAGTGGATGATGTTGTACTGCAGTAGTTGTGCCTGCTATGCAGTTTCTTTGTCACTTTGAACAACCTTCAGATTTCATTTCTTAAATAAACAGCTGGCGGAAATGACAGGCCAGAGCTACGTACGTTTTCACGTGTGTGCAGTCTAAGGGTATAAGGGTTTCCAGTAGGGATGGGCGATATCTTATCGTTTGTGATGTACCGGTAAGAAATTCTCCCCACAATAAGAATAAGTGTTCCCGCGATAATAACGATAAAGCCTAGCTGATGACGTATTTGTGTGCGCGATGGTCTGCGACCCATTCACAGCTCACGTGCAGAGCGAAAACAAGTAGGGCGGAAGGAACTCTACAATCTGGAACTGGTTTGTTCACAGAAAATCAGTTTTATTTTTAGATTTGTGTTTCCGAGGCTCTCAAGATCACAGCTATCACTTGTAGCCAAAAACAGTGGTGCATGGTACTATATTTACATCATCACTGATATCATTATCACAATAAATACCAGAAAATATCATGATATAGTTTTAAGTCCATATCGCCCATCCCTAGTTTTCCAGATATTTCGGTGCGGACGAGCGATTTTTGGAATCAATGTGGACGTTGCCTGTAAAAATCATTTATATAAACAAACCTTTTTCTCCTTCAAGCCACAATTTGTCACGTCCCTTCACTTGCCCTGATTTAATAGAATAAACTGTGGTCACAAACTTCGGCAGATCAAATACACCCCACTGGATCAAAGAGATGTCTAACTTCAGAGAGACAAAAAGTAAATGCGACAGTTACCCGCATCTTAACTCTCTCTCTCTCTCTCCTGCCTGCTGGTGTTAACAAGTAGGTTGAGTCAACAAGCAATGAGGGTGTGTGGGAAGATGAACAGAGCCCAACAGGTATGGCAAGTGCGCTGGAACAGCAGCTCTTTCAACAGTGATTCATTAGCTGCACCATCATTTTTTTTCTCTTTCCAACAAAGCCCACTCCCTATTGATGCCCACATGCTGCAGTATAAACTACCATAAACTAGACATGTGCCGATTCTGCCTTTGACATGAGAGTAAAACACGTTTAAAGTGATCTTGTTAAAAGTGACATTAAAGTGTATTAGTCAGCAGGTGTCATACTGCATTAGTACGGTCGGAGTGTAAATACCGGATAGTGACACATCGTCTATAACAGACCATCCGTTTTATAACTTATTTCAAAGTAGTAACAGCTTCAGTGAGCAATCTACTGTAGAACGTATTGGCAAATATTTCCACAACAATGCTCACACAAACTCAAGTTTCAGCTCATGCCTTCCCCCAAGCCCCCCCGATTCTTCAGAGACCTTGTTCAGATGTTTAAAACCCAGAAGTCGCATGTCATGGTCAGATCATCTTGCCATGTGATCTCTTGCTCAAGGCTCAATTTCTGTGAGCAACCAAAAGAGAGAGAGAGAGAGAGAGAGAGAGAGAGAGAGAGAAACTTAGAAACCTCAACAACAAAAAAACCTCAATAAAATATAAAATAAAACTAGTATCTAAAATAAATATTAAAATGTACGTTTCTAATGTAAAGAAACACCAGGGGGAGTATCTGAGGGACCAGCTGAGAGGTGTGTGCACTGCCAAAAACAGACAGGTTTATCTATAGGAACAAGGCTGCCAAGGCTCTCTGAGGAAAATGGAGATTGTGTACTTGGCAGGCACGCACACACACACACACACACGCACAGCAGTAGATAAACCTCAATCGTTACTAGCAGCAGAAATGAAGTTGCTGTCTTTCTTCTCCCCTTTATTTTCACCTAGCCTCTAACGCTGGAACAATCTAACACACACCCTTATCTCTTCTGATATTCTGCTTCTCATTATTTTATTCCACAAGCGTTTTCCCTCAAAAAGGCAGCATCTTTGATGAAAATCCATTCATGGATTTAATGGATTTCGTCCGGCTTTTTCTTGGGAATCTGTGAGACGAGTTCAAACTTCGGCTACCCATCTCATCACCCGTTGACTGCCGAGGAAAGTGTTTCTATCGCCATCAGAAAAAAATATATAATTCAGCTTACAGACTGCACAGAGTTCATAAGGACGAGGGCTTGAAACAACTTCTATGACTTAATAATACTCATTTTAAACTTTAACACTGAACCAAGAAGTGATATCTAACCCAGGCACATGAACTTTTTTTTCATTACACCAGTCAGCAGATATAAAAAGAAGAAGAAAAATTAAAACAGTGATGGTTGTACCACACAGAGAGTGAGAGGTGTATAACACACAGGCCTGACCTCAACCCTGGTTGATGAACTTAACACACCAGGCCTCCTCGCCCAACATCACTGGCCTCAGAAATTCTCTTATGTTAAATGAGCACAAATCCCCACAGCCAACTCCAAATTCTAGACTAAAGCCTTCCCAGAAAGCTGAAGGTAATTATAACTCCAAAGGGGGACTAACTCTGGAATGGGATGTTATGGGTGTGATGGTCAGGTGTCCGTAAACTTTTGGACATAGTGGGTATGTCCCAAGAGCTTGTCCACCAGTGAGCGAACATAGTGAGCATTGATTCTTCCGGGTATTTGCGGTGCATTTTGTCTGCGGCCTTAAAATGGCAGACTCCCTGATCAATGTCTACTGACTACTAAATGACTACTAAACTAGGGAGCTGTTTGAGACGCACCCATCGTGTATTAGCATCTTCTGGCTATAAAGTTTGCTGTTTTGATGAGGTAACAATACATACTTCATCACAGTTTGTTGGCTAGCTTGTTGTGGCAGCCCACGCTGGAGCTCGAGATCGAAAATTTCGTAATTCTGAGTGCTAACCGTCCACTTCTGAGGTACACCAAAGGCAGCGTTTGATCTCTCTCTCTCTCTACACAAGAGTGTAGACTGTAAACTTAAACCTGAGATTACTGTTGATTACGTTCTCATTACACCAAAGCTTCTTACGACTCTCTACAGATGTGTATTCTCCGTAGAGATCAGGTCGAGCCTTGCAAAACTTACTAACCTCAAAGCCTACTATGTACTGCGACCTGTCTAGTGATGTTACACTGCATTACACAATACTTACACATTTCTTTCCTCATTTCAGACATTCAATGGGGGTTTTGTGGTCTCAGTGTTACAAACACACCACTATGTCTGATCTGTTCATAATATATACTGTATTGTTCTTCTTTAATTATTGACCATATTCTGAATAAGACAATATTGCGATTAAGGTGTTTACATGAGTTGCTTTTAGAATACTCCTTTCATGTTCCCGTTTTAAATGTTACAGAACATAGAGCGATTAACGTCATTACGTCCCCACGCCATGCTATCTGACGTTCCCTTCAGAATTTCACATATCAAAATACAGTTCATCTTCTTTATGGTACAGTATACAGTTTTGGCAGTTTAATTTTTTTTTTTCACGTGTGTGTACGTGTCGCAAAATGCGGTGAAAACTCTAACACGATGTTAATAATGTGATTAAGGTGTGTACATGTCTGTAATGCACATCGATAATGCGACTGAAACAGGAATACTCCACACGTCTTAATTCTATTTGTGTTTACTTTGAGTATGACTTTAATCGGATTAAGGTCATCAATAATCACTGTTTACATGCTAGTTTCTTAATCAGAGTATTGTCTTAATCAGGTTAATATCAGATTATTGTTGTCCATGTAAAAGAACTGACTGACAGCTTAGAATACAGTTTTAACACATTAAGAGAACTTGATTGGCATAGTAGTCTGGACAAGCCAAAAAGACCTTCAAGACCACCAAACATGCATCATTTAAAAACCACTTGGAACAAGTGTGTTTAGTATATGTTCAAGATGCAGTTAAGTACGAGTAAAAGTGATTACGTAGAGTTGATTTGTTTTCTGTGAAAGCATTTCCAGAAGTGTTTTATTTACAATATTTATTTATTCATTACTAAATGACACGTTCTGCTTTTTAACCACTTATAGTTACATTAATGTTGTGGAATGTCCATGAGATGAGTTAGTTCCTGCTATTACTATCTTGAATCTCTATTATACCTCTGTATTCTTCAAAAAAACAGCTAAAGACCCACCTCTTCCGTGAACACCTAACCAACTCCTAGAGGGGGGAAAAAAAAAAACCCACACACAACGCACTTACACCTCTACTCTGTGCACTTTGCTTCTTCTGGTATTCAATTAATGGATCTTGTATAGTAGCACTACTTGTATTGTTCCCTGCTTGATATATCGCTTTGCTTATTTGTAAGTCGCTTTGGATAAAAGCGTCTGCCAAGTTGATAAATGTAAATGTATTCTCTCTGTTAAAGTTAATAAGACAAAAATAGCGCTAGAAACGACTTCTGTGTAGAAGATTATGGAAAATGTACTGACTGTTACAAAACACTGACAGCTGTGATTCTTTCCATACATTGGGAAATAAATGTCTGCTTACAGAAAGCTTCACCACATCGATTTCATTTGTTTTATATATATATATATATATATATATATATATATATATATATATATATATATATATATATATATAATTCATTTATTTTTAGGCTTAGACTTTGTGAGGTGTCTGCCACTCAAGTCCACTCTGAATAGAAACGATAACATACAAGCACGCCGCAGTCGGACAACAGTTATAGAAGTCGTATTGTTATAGAAAATTAGTCAAAACCTTCTGAGCAACACCTTCTGGATGTGGTATAAAAGGATCTGAGTGATATGCAGTAACTTATTTTTGGCATGTATGCTTAATTTACATTAACTATGCAGCAATATCAAGCTTTTCCCTTTATCCGAATGACTCACAGAAACTCCGGTGTCTATACATGACTGCCACATCTGCAGGTGTGTCTCAGATGTGAGGAGGATGGATCGGATGACTTATTGTTCATAAACAATTTTGAAGCGGCGGTGGAGCGGAAAAAGTGAGTTGGACTAGGATCAGTATGAGAGCCATACTAGCATGTGGTTCTGAACTGAGGGCCCGGGATTTATGTAGGAGGCTGAACAGCACAGTAATATGCCACAGATGGTCTGAGAGGGGACTGCATGGATCTAATGAAAATGAATCGCCTTGATGGACCTAATCAGGAATTTACTCCTGATCAACAGCACACTTTCTGCCAGTTGCTGGCCAGTCTGTGCCATAATAAAAGAGCTTCCCATCCCTGGTTTCTGTTATAAGGGATCAAAAGCTCAGTAAGTATGAAGTAGCAGGGGTGAGGACCTGAGGAATTCCAGCAAAGTCACCGCCTGCTCTGCATAGATAGAACCAGAGCGAAGGGGGCTAATACATTAATAATGAAATGTTCTTGAATTACTAAACTACAAAGTCAACCAGCATGTGTTAGGGTTTGTATGTATGCGAGTGTATGTGTGTGTGTGTGTGTGTGTGTGTCATGACTGTGCATGACTGTGATCCAGACACCAGGTGAGAAGCTTGGCTTGGTGTACTGGCTCATCTGTTTACTGTTTACTCAAGGGCATACAGGAGGAGAGAAGAAGAGGAAGAGACCATTTTGCTCTGAGTCACTTCCTTTGCTGACAGACTTGATGGGTTTTACTCTTGGGTGTAGGAGAGAGTGACAAAGTTAATCCATCAGAGACCACAAGGATACAGACGCTGCCAAACCCTGCCTGCTCCACCTCCTGCAAAGGAACCCTGCCAAAGCCTCAAGTCTCATTCTTACCGGTGAAGATTGCACAGTGTGTAACAGGCCAGAGAATGTCGCACTGCTTCTGGGGCCGGAGATGTGCTAACTTCTCATCTGACACGCATGAAAATCCTGTGGCAGCACTATAGTACCAGAGGGAAGCAACTGCAACTAAATAATCTTGCAGGCTGACATCCCAAAACATCCTGTAACTTCTAAGATCATAATTGGCATAATTGTATATTATGTCTTCGAATGGTGTTCACACAGATGAATAATTTGCCTGGAACTCAATTGAGGCCTTGGTGCTAAATGAAGTTTACACAAATAATCATGCCAATAAGTGCTTAACTGGCTATATCTCCAGCTGCAGGCAACATGGCAGACATCTACATCTTGTGTTTCCCATCCTGGAAATATTGGTTGCAAGGCAGGAATACACCCTGGATGGGATGCCAGACCATTGCACTGCACCAAACACAATCACACAGTCAAATCATACACACCTATGGGCAATTTAGATTAGCCAAACCATCTACTATGATGGTTTTAGAAAGTAAGAGAAAATCAACATAACGCATCATCCCTCCTTTGCTCAGAGGTTCACCCACCTTCTCCTGAGCGAGTTCTCTCTCGGCAGTGTGGCTTCTCTCCAGATCCTGCCGGACACGTTCCATTTCGGCCCGGACACGGCCCAATGCCACTTCCTGTTCCTGGGCAGCACGTTGGCGCTCCTCCTCACGCAGTAGCCCCAACTCGGACAGCTGCTGCTTCCTCTGACTGTGAGCCGCAAGCAGCTCCTCCCTCAAAGTGTGCACCTGGGACTCCAGCTCACTTATTGTCTGGAATAACACATAAGGTTTTTTAATGACCTTATCAAACAATAATCAGCACCAAAATAAAAAAAAAATGGCAAAATAGATAATGATTTGTTACGTTTCATTGGGATGCACGGGCACCGAGGAATCGCAATTTTACCCATTTAATGAAAAGCGCAAAACTGGTGGAGCACTTGTGCTTGGTCTGGCCGAGAAGAGGAAAACAGAAACCACCCCCTCTGATCTCACAGCCTCAAGGGTACAACATCAAAAGCGGGCATTCCACAAAGGTCAGCGGTTTGATTTAATGAGCGAAATTAGTGCAAATCAAAGGTCAGTTACTCATATGGGGGGGGTGGGGGGTGGGGGTGGGGGGGTGGGGTGGGGTTAGGGGGAAGGCACTGCTGAAAAGGAAGCTGAAAAAAAACACAGCGACTGGGTGCCTTGCCACGTTGACTGCCACACTTGGTTAAATAAAGGGTGCAGATGACTAAAAAAGGAAACAAAGTGAGAAAAGGCCCGATATTAGAGAATGAATCAGAGGGGTTTGTTCACATTGACCTTGCTTGCATTGACATTGACATTGACATTTTTGACATTAGAGTTGCTTAACAATTTGGAAATTTTAAGGCACAAAAGTCTATTCTGAGCGAGTTGCCAATTTCAATGCGACATTAATTCTCCAAAATGCTATAAATGAACCCCGGCTCAGGTTGGGATCTGCAATGTCTGAGCAGTACTAGCAACACAAGGGGTTTGCAGCTCCTTGAAATCACTCCACTTGCTTTTCGGAGGACGGTTATCGCCTGCCTAAAGAACATTGGAAAATCGTGAACACGTTCAGGATTGGGGTGGGATCTTTGCCACTTCAAAGGCAGACCATGAAAAAAAATATATTTAAATGAAGTAAAATAAACACACACAGACATCGGGGCTGTGCTTATGTCCCAGGTGACAGCAGCAGAAATGGCAACACACGCCTACATACTACTACTAGTTGTAAAGAGCTATTAGATCTCAGCTCGGAGGAGCCTTTAATCTATAATTCCTTCTTTAGTCTGGTATGGAATTGGCTGGTAGGCTTTTACTGTGCTTCTTTTGATGCTTGGAAATAATATCATCAAACAAATAAAACATAAAGCTGGCTACAGAAGCCAGCACAAGGGTGCATGATTGCATGTGAATATTTTAGATAATAAGTTAGTTAGAACTTTACAATTAAATAAATATGAATACAGCAGAGTCGTGTATACTTCCATACATGCCAGTCATGCAGGTAAATGGACAGTTCAGAAATACTCTGAGGAGTGTTGGCAGATCAGTACTTTTAAAACCAAGGACCCAACATATTCAGGCTCTTCAGTTGAACTACTGGTGCATTTTACAACTTACGCATGGTGTCACATCCTGTCAGCCCCATGCCATGCTCTAGGTGCACATTTTTAGCCTCGTCTGAGAAGTCATACTGTGGCCACAAGGCAAGCTTTTCTTTCCAGTTCCTATAAACAGTGTTCTTTTGATCGCTTCAAACCAGGAGGCCTGTCAGATAACAGGAGTGCAGATAAAGCCATGACGCACTAAACAGGTTTCGGGCCTTTCTAGTGGCGTCTCTGTTTTCACAGTTTAATTAAAATGGGGACAGAGACGAACAGTTGCTACTTAGACAGTGTCTTGTCTATTTGTGCATACATATACTCAAATGTTCAAAGTATTAGGGGAAGTCAATGCTTCGGTGTGCATTATAGGACAGAAAGCCAGCACCATGTAAAACTGAAGTGTCCTGTAATTACCCCAAGGTGGGGCCTTCGCTCAGAATAGAGCTGTGTCCTCAGAATAAGAGCACGAGACACTTTTAGAAACATTTGTTTAAATGGTGTAACAGCAGGATGGTACTATGTCTAAAGCAAACAGCAAGCCCCTTTTGCCAGCTCTGCAACATATCATTAACCCTCAGAACTTCCATCCATCCATATTGTATACCACTTATTCGACACAGGGTCGAAGGAGAGACTGGAACCTATCCCAGGTATGTTGCGGAACGAGGCATGGGACACCCTGGATGGGGTGCCAGCAAACCGCAGGGCAGAAATACACACACATTCACACAACCTTTCACACAATATGGACAATTTGGAAATACCAGCCAGCCTACAATGCATGTCTTTGGACTGGGGGAGAAAACCAGAGAAGCTGGAGGAAACCCCAGAAGCATGGGGAGAACATGCACACAGGGCGGAGGCAGGATTCAAACCTCCAACCCTGGAGGTGCAAGACAAATGTATTAACCACTAAGCCATGGTGCTCCCACCCACAGAACCTGAAGCCATTTTTTGCACTATTCTCAATTACCGTCCATCACTAATAAATTCACTATATGGTCAAAAATATGTGGACACCTGACCATGACACTCATATGTGGTCCTTCCCCTAGCTGTGCCCCAAATCCCTTCATTGGAACTAAAAAGCTCAAGCACAAACCTGTTCCAGTTTGACAATACCCCTGTGCACAAAGCAAGGTCCACAAAGAAATGGTTTGCCGAGGTTGCAATGGAAGAACTCAAGTGGCTTGCACAGAGCCCTGACCTCAACCCCACTTAACACCTTTGGAATGAATTAGAATGCCGACTGTGTGCCAGTCCTTCTCACCCAACACCAGTGCCTGGCCTCACTAATGCTCTTGTGGCTGAAACAGCACGCTCCAAAATCTAGTGAAAAACCTTCCCAGAACAGTGGAGGTTATTAAAGCAGCAAAGTATGAACCAACTACATACTAATACCCATGGTTATGAAATGTGACGTTCAACAAGCACATCCATGTGCCAGGGTCAGGTGTCTACTTACAATCATTCAGTTCATGATAAGGTTTCAGTGACCAAAGTATCTGGTTTAAAATATCCATACATGATCAGCATTGTGTTCAAACCCCACTAGCTTCACTTGAGATTATGTCTCAGGTTTGATTGCCAAAACAGTGAAGGACCTTTTTTTTTTTTTTTTTTTTTTACAGCCTGGACCTTATTTCCTCTATTAGTTATATAATGTACAAAAGACACAGACGTTTTTAGTCACTCATCTGCAGGAGAACACTGTACTGTAATATTCCTTGATAACAGAGAATCTACACTACTTTGCACATCCAGCCTCATTCTCAGGGACCGTTTGTGCCAAGGACCCAGAACTCAATTAAGCTAAACACATACAAAGATCACAAGCAAGCAGACTTGGGAAAGCCAGGGAAGTCAAGCGAGACAAGAAACCAGTAAGGTTTTCTGCTTTCTACAGCTGAAAAAAAAGGCTGCAAAGACACTGTCAGCATTACTGATTCTCAAGCTCCATTCCCTAATTGCTGCACATGGAATATTATTGTCCAGGAATGAACATGGATGATCAGAAAACACAAGAGTAAACAGTAAACAGAAAGCAAAACATCAAAAACATCACTGCTATAGCGATCAGATCTATTTGGCACATAAACATACATCATACTCTTTCTTCATTCAGTAATAACATATAATGTTGTGGAATGTCCACAAAACAAGTTCGTTTATGGTATTACTTACTTTACTTTTTTCTCCACTCTCTTGAAAACAGTAATACACACCAAAAAGCAGCTTGTCATGTTACAAGAAACGTTAAAATGCAAAATAGTCTCTCCTGAACACGTTCCTGTGGCAGAAAGCGTGAAGGAACAGCTTTACCTCGGGTACAAAGTGTTGACGCGAGAGACTCTTTCTGTAAATATTAAATAAACGTCTCCAAGTGTCACCATATGCACAGTGCAAGCATCCACCGTACAAGTCCCAATGAATTAGCTGTTGCTACAGAAATGATAACGTATTAGAATGAGCACGTTAATATAAATCTGTGCTTCGTCTTGCAGCCAAACTACCATCAAAGCCGAGCTGTTACAGAAAATACATCAACGCATTCTGAGTAGTCTAGATTTGAAAATTCCACAGCGCTATGGTATAAACTCCCAAGGCCAATCGCCGTGTCCAGATTTGCACCTCACTTCCTGAACTACATACATTTTCTATTACTTGTACTGCAGTTATCGAATAATTCATTCAGCAAATTGCTGAATCGTATATGATCAATAATTCAATAATTAAAGTTCAAATCAATAATTCAAATAATAAGACAGGTCAGGCGCTTGAAGGGTTAATCACATTTAATATTAAATAACTCTGTTATGGAGAGTTGCAGGTAACAGAATCTCACAGAAAAGTCTTTAAACTCGGTACCTATTTGAAATGGCACTGGTAGCTTAGTTAAGTTAGTTAAGTAAGGTAAAACATTGGACTACTGCTGGACTACAGAAGGTCATGATTTCAAATCCCACTAAGCTGCCACTGCTGGGCCCTTGAGCAAGGCCCTTAACCATCAATTGGTCAGTTGTATATAAAAATTAAAAAAAAGAAAAGAAAAAAAAGAGATCAATGAAAGTCGCTCTGGATAAGGGCGTCTGCCGAATGCTATTGCAATCATGTATGAAAGCATCTCTAGCATTGTATAACATTCTCCGACGGTGTCCTTGAATGTGTTGGGGTTTTTTTCTTTACTGCATGATGGAAGTGGCAAGAATGACATAAATCCCTGGGTCTAGATATAAACTACTCAGCTTATGTTGCACAACCCTACTTAACGAGTTTTTTTTTTCTCGCACATCAATATATCCATGCCTGATTTCCTCTGTCACACTAGCTGTCATGAACTCTGGCCTAATCTCTTATTTGGGAATGAAGTCCTTGAAAAATGTGTCAGTGTCATTAATTTGCCAATCATGGCCACAGAGAGCACCCCCCTCATGCAATATTCCAAGGATCAGATTCTCCCCGCATGCTGTTTGAACTCTTATAGGAGTGAGAAAAAATTTCTCGAGGATAAAAAAGCGGGAAAATGAGACACGGGCCAAGCGAAACAGCAATGAAAACGATTCTGAATGCAGCCGAAACACAGGAAATATAGTAATGGGATTGACTGACCGAACAAAACATCTGTTGTTCATATATTCCACCTAAATTAATGTCTCTTTTCCAAGGAAGTTGGAGAGGCAGATGTCTAGAGCAAATGTACTGGATAAATTGAAAAATTTTCATCTCCAGAAGCCAAAAAAAAAATAAATAAATACCACAGAACACTTAAAGAACACGATACAAAGTTAAGTATCAAACAAATGATAGGGCGTGATTCAAATATTTCCTCTTCATTAAATAATCGTTCTAAAGCACACAGATTCCTCATAACTGTGTGCCATAAACATGCATGTAAAGGAAAGAGTTCCAGTCTCTGGAGCCAGTTGTGTATTAGCACACTTGCTGCAGGCAACACTATTTATTGGGAACTGTCCTGGATGGGCTGCCAACTGACTCTCGGCCTCGCCCCTTTCATCTTCAAAAAGACTGAGGAAACTAGGAGCCTGGAGGGTGCCAAAGCAGAAATTCCAGGTTGAGAGGAAACTGACTACTCCAGCTTCAGCCCAAGGACAAGGATATAAGCTCATTCCCTCAGCGATCTAAACAAAGACTCCAAACCAAGACATGGATCAATAAAACCTTCAGCACAGTATTAGCATTGGCTGTATGTTGTTGTAGGTTGCGAGTTTTCTTTGAAACGGCGCTAAGATTGAAGTAGCGTTGAGATCTAGGCCAGGTAACGGTGCTGGACGTTTGCAAACCCACTCATAAACTCACGAAAACAAAGCTCTGCTCCTGAATAATTTATTCTTCTGAACTTCCTTTTACATCCGAACTGTGCTGACCACATCAGGAGATGAGTCTAACTGACTCATCTTCAGTGTACGTGAAAGATGTGTGTTCACTTTCCAAATTTGAAAGAAAGCTGGCTGGGTCGCTTTTTGTTACAGCGGTGAAAATGGGAATTTATTTATTTATTTATTTACTTTTTCATCAGTTTTCGTTGTTGAGTCAATATTTTCAATCAATCAGTCTATCATCCTCATACCGAGATCCATAGTGTAATCAGCCAGGCACCATGTGTTCCAATTGAACATCTCATCTCAATAAAGCAGCCAGTGGAAGGCTTCGTCAGCACCATCTTCTCTCTTCTTTCCAGAATTCCATCTCTCAGACGCTCTTAGAGGAAAATATGCCTTCTTGAGAAGAGAAGGCCATCTTATCTCACTCAGACAGCTTTGAGGCAGCCAGTTTCCTGTCAGCAGTAGCTGAAAAATGTATCTTCATCGAGCGGCAAGAGAAAGCTTGATGGACACCGGTTGAAATGCAACAGGACTTAGAGAAAAGTTCTCGAACTCACCAGGCATCACTTTCATGTCAAATTTTGTTCTGCTATGATAAAAGAAGAAAATCCGTGGCACTTAGTTACTCAGAAGACTGACGTTTTTTGAGCTCGGGTTTGCCATTTATCTATTAGATCGCTCCAAAAATTGGAAATGTAAATCTGATGGTTTAAAGATGCTCGCTGTCTGTGAGGGATTCATGAAAACGAAACTCTGCTGCCTCTCAACACCCTGCTGGGATCGTGGAGAACTGTACCGGTGACGAAGGGTGTTGAGGTTTGCCGAAGTTCTCACCAAAAACAAAAAAACATCATCACATGGAGGGACATGTTCAGCCAAACCGCAAAGTCTCCTCTCCCGAGCTCCGACAAATTGTTCAGTGCATTCTTCAGTCTGGGAACGCTGAGGGGGATCTGAGCCACTGGCAGCTTCTCGCTGTAGCAGACAATTTCCTTCCCGTGGATTCACATCCTGTTTGGCCTGTCCACACCACCACACTCGCTAATGACATGACTGATAAGGTGCTGGATGAATGGCTTTATACTATGTGTGGAAACATGAAAAAGGATAGAAAAAAGCCACTTGTTTTGATATAAAATAAAAAATCTGTCGCTGGAATGAAAGAGGAAGCACTAATACAGTAATGTTTGTTAGTTCTGAAGAGATGCTGCATAGACAGAGGACATAAAAATGTATTTTAAATACATGAGTGCATTATATTTGACACGCTTTCATTTGATCAGATCGGGTTCCCTTCTCTTATAAACCTTCTAAAACAACAGCAGTCCAGTACAGACAATTAATATGCCATTTTACATTTGACCGAAATGGCACTGAAATGCGCGATATTTCATATAGAAGACTTTCCCAAGCTTTTCTCATCCAGTCTGCTAAACTCTGTACAGAAGCTGCTCTGCTGGACGTCTCTCCTGTAAAGAACTAATAAACGTGCTTTAGCCATGCTGACAATTTATATTTCATCTCAGGGTTTGAAGAGCCGAATACATCCCCAGCTGGGGGCTCGGCTGTCAAATGGTTTCCCACAGAGGCGCCGCGATAGCCGGCTGGAGAGGAGAACGGGCTTTGGTGGAGTAACCACGAGAAACCCGCTGATAAACAAAACAGAGGTTTCTGTCAGCCTTTCCAAGACTGTCATTAATATATGCTAAATAGTTCTGGGAGATATAATGAGAGTATAAGCGTCTCCTTATGTGGAGATGATGGCTACCTGCAGTGAAGCGCGAGAAACTGCTAATGCGCCCAGCCGGTGCACAGTGGCTCGCGACGCAGCAGTTCATGCCAACCCGGCTCAAATGGCTGGAATAAAAGAATGGAAAACACAAACCGGAGTGAAAAACAAAAGGCCTGAACTATATTGCACCGGAAGATTTGCCCACTTTTTGTGGCAACCTGTGGTTTTACATTCTGGGGGCTTTTTAAAATTCTTCCTTTAAGTCCTGCGCAAAACACTGTATACGCTGCATAACGTAAAATTTGTATATTTCTTTTCTGCACAATTTTATTGCAAATAGTTCTTTGAACAGTTTGTGGCGCTGAAGTTTTCGCGATCAAGCATCACGCTAAATTTCAAAATGGATTTTTAAAAATCTCTTACTACAAAAAGATGTATAACATTTCTCATAGATGAAGCGAATACTTAGCTAGCAAAGCAGGAAAAAAAAAGCTAAAGCAAGGGGGGAAAATAAAATGGCATGGTTAATAGCAAACCAAATATGTAAAACATGGTGATATGGAAAAGAAGAGACCACACACCTGTCCGTCCCGCTTTCTCCATTCCTGGGTCTGTGCTTGGTGCTGGGCCATGGCGGACCGCGCCTGCTTCTCCAGACTAGCAATCTCCCGCTGATGATCCTGGACCAGGCTGTCCTTCTCAGTATTGTGTTGCTGAAGTAGGTGTGTCCTCTCCTGCTCGTGCTGCAGTTTCAGCTCCATAATCTGATTGGACAACAAGGAGTGAGACTTCATCAGCAGTACATCCTTGTCGTCATGACAACTTGCGCATCTCTCAGCAAAAAAAAAAAAAAAAGGGGGGATATGAGAGAGAAAAATTTTTTTGTTAGCCTCGCTACGTAACGTAACGAACCAGAGACGATTTTTGCATCACTGTTACCTCATAGGTCCAGTTATCTCCACCCTCTTCTGTTGTTGCTGCTTATAAACAGTCAACTTGTCTAGAAGAGTCTCAGAAGCCATATGCCTAGTGATACAAGCCGAGTCCCATGCAACAAATGCCAGAGAGGTTGGAGCGACCAGCTTAGGGGGACGTTCGTTATAGGTGTGTCAAACATATGGAAAGGGAAAATAACAATTTAAAAATATTTTGTCAGCTAGCTAATTTGTAATTGGCAGTATCCTTGTTGAAATCCATTACATAGGTATGTTCCTACTACAGTGTCCACTTACCCCTGGCTGTCCGGTTACAGCTTTGAAGTTTCCCCTGTGTCAAAGGCTTATTAAAATCAAACAAAAAATAGGTTCGGAAAAACTCGTGGTGAGGAAAAGTGTCCAAATCCTCAAAGTGTTGGTGGGGGGGGGGAGACGACACAAAAGTGACTGGCTGCATTATCTCGATGTTCTCCACCTGCTGTGTGGTGAGTCGGTGCTGGGTGTTGAGAAGCCGGCAATTTAGGTTCCCAGGCTCAGATCCTACTCCTCTAATCAACTGGGGGAGTGGGCGGGCGGGGGGTAGTGCAGAGGGGGTATTGGGGCTGCACGATGACCTTGGCCGGTCCTGCCCTGTCTCCCCGCCGGCACGGGAAGGACCCAGTCCCCCCAACTTTGATGCTAATCCCCAGCATATTGTGCATCCCGGCACCCTACCTGGCCTGCTCGCTAGCTGGAGACTGCGACGCTGCTATTGAGAGAAGGTGATGAATGGGGCTGCCGCAAAGAGCCAGAGTTTCATCCCAGCAAGGCGGATAGAAGGCCACAAAGAAATTATTCAATGCAGCCCCATGGCATCAGCTTTTCAATTTCAGCAATAGAAGAAGAAAAAAAAAACCTTTTGCTTTTGTCAGTTTTGGGATGCAATTATTCTAATGTTAGAACGCGATGGATAAACACACACTTCACACTGACTCAGTGCAAGAAGCTTGGGCAAATGAGTAAAGGCCGGAGGATGGGACATCAGTTCAGATTCTTGTTTTCTTCTTTCTTGGGAATAATACCGTGCATAACATCTCTTATTTCATCATGAGGCAGGTACATCACATAGAAGTATCAAGTAGCAAACTTGAAATCTCCTCCGCATGGTCTTCTGTTGTGAGCTCTAAGTTCGATGACAGAGTATCGATGGCATCCCAGCTGTGCAAGGAGGCTTTCTTGCGACAATTTCGACTGAAATCGTTTTGGACGTGAAAATGGAGGTCCATCATGAAGTATGTTAACCAAAGGACGAAGAGAACGCATACAACAGAAATAGATGGGTCGAGGAAAAATAAAGACGCCTTATTGTAAACGTCACAGCGAGGAGTCCACCGATTGCCAAGCTCTTAAAGCTGCTGCGCTGAATGCCTGTTGTCAGCGGGATAGACATGATTAGCACTGAGGTAATGCGGCAGTGGCCCAACCGAGGAGACTCCCTGGGGAAGATCGTGGACTGGGAGAAGAGAAGAGTCTGGCTGCTCTCAGCAGGGGTTTGGCATGCAGAAGGAGGAAATTTGGGGCCAAGCGGCTGAGCTGTTCTGTTATTCCAAATGCAGAAATGTGTGCGAAAGAGAGAGAGCGAGAGAGAGGAGAGAGGGAGAGAGAGAGAGAGAGAGAGAGAGAGAGAGAGAGAGAGAGAGAGAGAATGTTTGAAAGAGACGTTTTCCTGCTTGTGTGCTAATGAGCCTTTCAGATGAAATGTATGTTTGTGCCATGGCTTAAGATCTAAAGAGTAAATATCTAAAGATTGGATTAGTTACTTGACAGTTATGACAGAATGGAAAACTCTGTTTCATCCTCTCAGGGTCTTGGCTGTGATGCTGGAGCAGGGTGGTGGTCATGAACGAATGACACTTGTATACAGTTCCTCTCTTTTAAAGTCTCATTGAGGAAGTTTGGGAATGCCCCTTTGTACCCACATGAATTGCTCAACTTGACCTTGCTATGCTAATAACAGCATAGGTAAACACTCCAGCTTCACCCACATATAATTTAAGGTAGAAATGCTGCAGTGAATATTTTTAGTGAGGACTTTTGGACTAGGAATACATCTTTAGGCAGCTCTGTCATCTCAATGACATGTTGGCTTTAAAAGGTCCAGGAGATTGATTCCATTAAAGAACTGTTCATGTTTTATATAATAATAATAATAATAATAATAATAATAATAATAATAATAATAAATATAAATTAAAAAAAGTATGCTTGATGAACCCTTGACGTTTTGGATATTAACAAAATGCATTACAAAAAAATGAAAATAAAATAATTGGCTTGTCTTAAAGGACAACAATTTGCTGGCTTTTGAATGAAATAAAGACGCTGGAACAATACTGCTATATTTTTGAAGAAAAGAAATGTAAATCTAAACACATTTTACTTGCAGGTGAGTCAAAAAAGTTCTGCAAAGCCTTTGGCAGTTTGCTTCAAAGTAACACATTATAGGAGTTGTTTTACATTCTCTCATTTTTTTCCCCACCTAAGGAAATGCTAGAAAACATCTAACATTACATCATTAAATATCTAGCTTTAGTTTTCAAAGACTTTCTCATGCGAAATAAAAAGGTGAGTCAAATAAAAGTCATGCAGAGCGTGGGACAGGATGCTTCAAATGAACAAGTTCTAGAAGCTGCTTCTGATCCTTCTTTTTTTCTTTTAGAAAACATCTAATATTACATCATTACAGATCTAGCGTTGGTTTTCGAAGACGTTCTCACTACTAAGAAAAAGACGAGACATCTCCACTCAGATTGCACTGCCTGAGTGATTATTGGAGAACATGCTAGCTTCACAACCTCATCTCTCATGTAGGTAAATATTATTAAAATGACCTTTTGTTTTCTATCCTTCTTAAAAATAAAAAAAAAAAAAAATAAAAAAAAAAAAATTTTTTTTTAAAATTTTTTTTTTTTTTTTTTTTTTTTTTTTTTTTTTTTTTTTTTTTTTTTTACTTTTTTTCTTTTTTTTTTCAGATACTTCAGCCCCCCCCCCCCTCCCACCCCCACAACTAATCCTTCTTCAAAAAAAAAGAAAAAAAAACAAAAAAAAAAAAAGGGGGGAATGGTATTTATTTTTTTTTTTTAAATTTTTTTTTTTTTTTTTTTTTTTTTTTTTTTTCTTTTTTTTCCCCCCCCCCCCCCCCCTTTTTTTAATTTTAAATACGTGAGTGAGGGATTAAGCTGATATTAGCTACAAATCTGAAACCTTTCATTCTAGGTACATAATAAACTCATGAAAGCTCAAGAAAATAAAAAAAAGAGACTTCTGCATTTGCATCAGCTACATACAGTTATGTGGAAAAAATAAGTACTCCCCATGGAAAAGAATAATTTGATCCTCTTTGAAACAGTGTCTATTAATAAAGGTGATACACTGTATCAACTGACATAACATTTGTAGTCATTTTCACAATTTATATTAACAAAAAAAAATATCAATCTTGTGGAAAAAGGAAGTACAACCTTACATTTATCCTACCTTCAAATCTTAAAATTAGAATCAGGTGTTCAAGATTAGGTGCCAGTGATTAGAGCCTGCTTAGGGAGTGCAGATGGAACTTGTCTTATTTATACCCCTCTCATATCTAGTGTCTGGTGTTCCCTTTGCTATTGAAGTGTGTGGTGTCATCACACCAAGATCTAAAGAGTTCTATAAGGCATTCAGGAAATATGGTGTGGATGCCTATGAGTCTGGCAAGGGGTTTAAAAAGATCTCCAAATTATTTGAAATACACAATTTCACTGTAATTAACATAATCGACAAGTGGTGCAGATTTCAAATGACACCAATTTGTTCAGGACTGGCCGTCCCAGCAAATTCAGCCCAAGAGCAGACCATCTGATGCAAAGAGAAGTCTCCAAGAACCCATAATTTCATCACAGGATCTGCTAGTAAGTCTTGCAACTGTTGGTTTCAAAGTACATGCTTCTTCAATCAGAAAGAGATTACACAAATTTGAGCTGAATGGGAGGTGTGCCAGGAAAATGCCTTTGCAAGACTACAGTTTGCCAATGAGCATATATATATATAGGCACTATTCTGACATAAGAACATGATAAGCCAAACTCCAAGTCAGGGAGAGACTGAGACACCTGCTCCATGCATTACTTGTTTTGTCGCTACTGTCAGGTGCATACTCAAATTTGCCTAAAAACAAATTACTTCCCAACTACTGCAAGCTCCAAGCCATTTTCTGCATGCAAATTTGGAAATGAGTTCTTAAAAACACAGATATTTGTGATCATATCCTCACTGTGGAGGCTATTCTGGTTTTCCTGAGGAGTGTTGAGATGCAACACGCTAGTCTGCACAGCTAGTTCAGATGCACAGATAAATTTGTAATGAAATGCTGAATGAATTATCCATCAATAAATCTCCTTATGTTCCACTCTTCTTTCACGTTGTGACATTAAATTACATATTAAAGGTTGCACACGCCTTAAGAAAACATACTATTGATAACGCAAGCATTTTAGAAGATTAATTAAGAGTAGTTTTATTTTAAAATGCTAATTTATCGCCAGATGCAAGAAGATTGATCAGAGAGAAAATGTGACTTAAATTCTGGAGGAGTATATGATCAGGAAACATAAAATTCTATGCAGAAATGACATCAAACATTTCTGAAACACACTAAATAGTCTGACACTTTAAAGATTATTGGACTTTTAACTTTCTAGTTAAAAATAAGCACCCCCCAACACACACGAAGTCAAAACATGATAACTTCACCAGTGGCAAAACACCGTTCCTCCTAACACTGGGCACCAAAATAATGAGTGTCGATCTAAGAGAGTGATCTATAAATGCCCATGTGTTTGTAATCCTAAATGAGTACAATGCTTTTCACCACCTTTTCTCAATCCAAGGTGTAAATTGAAAAATTAAGGACTCTTAATTTACACGTCTGTCCCAATACTAACCTGCTGCTCGTATTTCTGCTGGAGCTCCTCTAGTTGGTGGCCAAACTCCTTTGTTTGCTTCTCCCTCAGTGACTTGGAACGGGACAGATCAGCTTCTACCTTTTCCATCTGGAACCAAGAAACATGACAGTGTAACAATGTTAGCTGTCCTAGTCGAGACCCAATGAGACTTGACATCAACACGTTGTTTGACTTAGAAAAAAGAAAGAAATAACTATTCAAATGATTCCGTATGTGTAAGGAATGAATACAAATTTTACTGATGGTCATAGGTCAGCGAACTCGCCTCATACTACAGCAGTGAAATGCGGGCCTACAGGAGGTCACTGACAATCAAAAAACCTAAAAATACTCAAGGGCTTTTCCTTTAAAATCACTGAAAGCTTGAGCTGTAAATCCAGTCAGCTTCGTTTGAAAGTCTCTATTTTGCACTTAGGGCTTGACCGAATTTCGACATTCACCTTGTAACTATAAAAACCAAAGCAAAACAAAATTTGATCTGAGTCGATAATTTAGGTCTTGCATGTGTCTTTTAGTTATCATAAGATGAATAATGACAATTTTGAAAGCCTTGTTGGAAGCAAACTTGGACGGACACTGATCTCCGTCTCACACTGACTGCTGCTAAACTTTGAGATGTCCAACCAGTAACTCCTCTGTCTCCGAATTTATGGTTGCTGTTTGAATTGACTAGATATTTGGTTTTACACAGAACACATGCAAGACAGATGCTTTTTACGCAGACTATGATTGCTACAAAACACAGAATGTGTTTACAATTCCACAGAACAACATCAGAGTCGCAAACCTTGGAAAACAAATCAATTTGGAGCTGTTTGGTAATGTGGAAGCCTGATATAAAATACAGCCTGTTGTGACAGTTAGAGGAGCCCCAAGCACTATCACACTGTGGACATAGAGGCAGCTCCGGCAGGAGGAGGTTGAGCAAGGACGCCTCAGCAGGTCCCCTGTACTCTGTCATAACATCTGGGAGCAAGATGTGAGCACTGGTACCTCAGTAACAAGGCCTGCAGACTGTCATGGCCTAATTAAACGTTCGATCAAACACTTGCCCACACCATCGGTTTCTGGTAGAAGCTTCAATAAATGTAACGTGTCATAAAGAACATACATGCTATTACGCTCTACTATTCAAAATTCAGAACACACGGGTTAGGGTGAGATTGAATATATATATTTTGTAGCAATTTTTACGCTATCCACCATCAGCCATTTAAAAACCTCTGATGATCAGGGCTGATTATATCCTGTCAATCAAAGGAGGGTGGGAGAAAACATCGATTTTGTGCTGTATGTAAAAAGATGCCTATTGTGTGGAATTACTTTGAATTGGGTGACCATGATGACAAAACTGCAGTTTGTAAGCTCTGTAAGCTGTGCACTGATAAAATTTTACACCGGACGCTGCAGCAGTGAAGCGGGAGTTTCCGCGTCGAGTCAAATGTTTTCTTTTTTTTTTGCCACCCTGCTCGTGCTGAATTAAAGCACCAGCACACTGATGAAATATTATGAAATAAATGAAGATGAATTGACAAAAATGGTATATATACTGTGTATATATATATATATATATATATATATATATATATATATATATATATATATATATATATATATAGCACAGAAACATATATTTGTAGAGTAGTGTATTTCATATCCAGTTAATGTTAATATATAAAAGTTTATATTATATATTACCAGTTTGATGTTCAATGATGAAGTAGTAATGCGTCTGTTTGTGGAGAGTGAACATGAGACTAACAGGAGGATTTGTAGAATTCAGTCGATGTTAATATAATTAATAACATTCAATACCTTCAAGAAATCTTACTTTAATCTTCAGAATTGAGTTCATGTGTTACTGTTACTGTGAGTAACGTGTTTTCTGTTTATGAGACCAGTTACTGTGAAACAACTTGCTGAAATGGAGAGAATAAAGTTTTTATTTGCATTTCTTTCAGAATTATGGAATTAATTATTATTAACTTAAAATAAGGTATAAAAGGCAGAACCACCAAACTATCTGCTGACATCACTGAATAATGGCTGAGAAATTTAGTATCAGTGCATCTCGCTCTCTCTCTTTCATCATTTTATCTACAAAAAATATAATATCTACAAAAAATAATACTGATGACTTGGAGCAAAATATTCAGAAAAGCAGCATACAAGTGTCCAGCATAGGTGGGAACTCCTTTAAGACTGTTTATAACGAATCTCAATTCTTGATTCCACAAGAAACTGGTTGAGAATATGCTAAGAAATAATTTCTGGAAATTCTATGCAAAAAATGTGTTTACTTTGAAGATGCTAAAATATTGAATTATTTTTATTTATTTGAGATTTTTTTTTTATCACAACATAAATCCCATAGTTCCATTTGTGTTACTCCAGAGTTTTGATGACTTTATTATTATTCTAAAATGTGGAGAAAAAAATTAAATAAAAATAAAGAATACGTGTCTAAACATATGACCGGTAGTGTATTTTTATTTATTTATTCTTTTGACAATTTTTTATTATTTTATTTATTTATTTATTTATTTTTTACAGTTTAAGGGGTCCCTGGGTGTAACACATTTCCAAACTCCTGGTGTACAGAACGAACCCATAACACCTGGTTGTTTCTGATTTTCCGTTCTCTGTGTATTTTGCCATCATATACATGTGTATTTTGTTGCCCAGCCTATCAAAAAACTTTGGCATGAGCCAGACAGTGTTAGCACATTAGATAATACCCACACCAGGATCCTTTTTCCTCCGACAGAATAATATCAGTTTAATAACATACTGTCCCATCAGCCTGGAAAAGCATCACAAAAGAACAAACCAACAATTTGGTGATGTCAGTGCAGGCTTGATGCAGTTATTGCAAGCAAGGGATATGCTACCAAGTGTTATTTACTTTAATTCACCTCAAGACTTAACTGTTCCTATACTTTTGCTCTCCTAAAAATTGAGTGGTCTGATACAATGTTTTTATGTTTCATGTTGTTTAACACATCTAGATGTAAATACCAGGAAATAAAAGCTGAAATCCTAAACTCTCGTATCCATCTAGTCATCTCAAACCCAAATGTCTTTGGTGTATAGCACAAACAAATGAATTCCCTTAGTTTTGGAGGGAATTGTATGTGTACAGATTACCCACAAATTCTGAACGCTAGTAGTTAGTTTTCCTTCTATAATCATAAGTGTCCATATATTTTCAGCAGAGTGGGATTGAACGTCTAATTACTTACCCAAAATATCTCCAATTTATTCAGCTACCAGGCTAAATAAGCTGGCAAGCTATCTAACAATTGCTAACCAGTAAAACTACAGTAGCAAACTGTGCACGAGTGTTGGGCTACATGGCACATATTTAATCTTTTGTAACCTAATGGAAATACATGATCACTACTATTTAACACATACAAGCAACACATTTACATAGGCGTCTGTCTGTGAGAACACTGTGAAAATAAAGCCATAATGATGGAGCATTGTTAATGTGTGAGCTCACCTGCTGCTTCATGTCAGTGTAAGCTTTCTCAGAGCTGAGCTCCACCTGCTTCTTAAAGCTCTCCAAAGCGGTCTCTGCCTGCTGGGCCTGCTGTCTCTGGGACTCTCTTAGGCGGCTCATGTGATCCTCTTTCTCCCTGGAAAGAGTGCGTACACAGACACAAACACAAACTCAGCGAATATCCAAGCGATAAACTAAATCCTGACAGAAAACACTGCAATACACAAGGTTAAGTATCAAAGTATTCCAACTTTTATAGTGTAGAACACACAAACAAAGCGATATATATATATATATATATATATATATATATATATATATATATATATATATATATATATATATATATATATAAAAAGATTCCACATCCTGTCAGAAAAAGCAGTGCCAGAACTAACGACAAGCTTTAGTATCACTAGTTTTGTGTCTGGAAGTGTCCAGTACTCCTCCCAAAATGCAATCGGGGCATACAATATAGAAAAACCACATAGCCAAAGGTGTGAGTACAAAGATGCATTGTGTATTTCCTACTTTTCATCACCTGATGGGTGCCGCTTTACAATGAGAGCAGAGAACTTCAGTGATCATGGAGGCGCTTGGAACCACAGGAGCGGTTGAACCAAAGCTAACAAAACAAACAGCTTCTCCACCGCATCCTGACAATAATGCTGAGAGACAGCAGGCAAAAAGAGCTGTCAGAGTCAAGACAATGCACAGCCCGGGATGAGACTGACAGCTGCAAAGCGCCTGTCAAGCCCCTCTCAGAGCAGGTGTGTGTACTGTGCCTTGCATAAGTATTTGCCCCTCCTCCTTGAACTTTTCCCCTTTTGGTTATAAACTTATTTTGTTACAGGCATTATAAACGGATTTGATTAGTATTTGATTTGAAATGGCTTTGATTAGTATTTTACATCGTGAATTTTCATAATATAGCCCATAATACGGAAGTGACCCATGGTTGCTTCTTTGACTAATGCCCTCCTTACCCTGTCACTGGCTTTCAGCCTCCTCTAAGCAGAGGCGAGGTTGTGCCATATTATTTCCATTTGTAAATAGTGGATTTAATGGAGTTCCACAGGATGTTCAACCTTTGGGATATTTCTTATACTCAAAACCTGAGTGATACTTTTCCAGAACTGTATCCCAGATTAGCTCCTTGGTCTTCATGATGCTGTCTGTTTGGCCTGTTCTTTAACAAACTCTGAGGTCTTCCAGGAACAATTGTATTTATACTGAGATATACATATGACACTCTACAGGGTGTCCCAAAAGTCTCTATACAAAAGGAGACTATGTTTGCCAGCAGAATGTCGGTTGTGCCTTCATCGGTGGATGCAACACTTCATCCATCGAAACCTTGCGACAGCTTCCCAATCCAGCCGTGAGAATGATTTCAATACGTTCATCTTTTGTCAAAGGCATTCTTAAAGCCTATCTGAAAAAAAGAAAATAAAATCTACATATGAAATAATTTGGAAGACATTTTGCTAAAAAGTGTTAATTTCCCCTATGTATGGAGACCTTTTGGACCCCTCAATAGACTCCATTCAAATAACTGTATGACTTCAGATGGCGAGCAGAACAAATTTTCACAGCAATGGGTGTAAATACTTATGCAATCAAATTATTTCCTCTCTTTGGTCTAGTTCAATACTATCAGCTATTTAGATGTTATTTCATACATGCAAGTCCTTTTTCAGTTTTTAACACTACTAAACTGTGGAAACATTCAGAGAGGGTCAATACTTATGGCAGCCACTGTATCATTAGTGCCACAGCAAAGGCTCATCGCTCCTTTCCCAGCAAGGAAGCATAATGACGGTGGTAATTACTTTTAACTGACGGGACGTTTTGCTGGAGTCTGTCAGACCAAACATTAGCATGTGATGAAACACTGTAACATCCACATCCTGTAGAGTCAATATCAACAACGCTGAGGCACAACAGATTACAACATGCGATAGGATCCAATCAGGTTATTTGTGGAATGTGTCGGAAATAATAATTTAAAAAAAACAACAACGCATTTTTGCTTGTTTTTGTTTTGTTCCATTTTTGAAAGAAACCACTGTACATGAAGAGGTTCAAAGAACATTTAATATAGTTCTCATTCCACAGTAACAATTCATAAAAAGCTTGTGGTTGCGTAGTCAGTCAAAACTGCTCCAACAACCAACTCGGGACATAAAACCCTTTTAAAAAAAACAACAACCAAAAAGACAAAAAAGACTTCCACAGAAGATTTTCCAAAGAAAAGAATGAAACGTGTTTCACATCAAGCACTGTCGAGCTAAATGACAAACATCCACCTACTGCATGTCCAATGTGGGAACTGTCCTGCTTTAGTAACATTCTATTTTTCCTTCTTCTTCTTTTTATTACGCATACCCATAACGCCAGACATAATAATAACAGGAAACAATGTCAACAAAGAGAGAGAAAATGCACACCAAAGCTGCCTTCTTCTTTTCCCCCAGTGTAATTTTGGTCCCTCTCATGTTTGACATCAAACGGTCCAGAAATGGTCTTTTTTCCCCCCTCTCCTGCAATGTTGTGTTTTCGGTAAGTCTGTAATTATTAATCTGCCTTGCAACATGAATACCTACAGGGCAGACACAGACACAAAAGGACCTTCTCTGGATCTCTGATGTGGAGCAGCCTGCTATGGAGAAACAGAGATTAAAGTGAAGCAAAGATGGGGGACGGGGGGGATGACAAAGCCACAAAAATAGTTCCCTGAGACTTTCAGAGTGAGGACAGGCGAGGTGGCTGACGAGAAGTAAAAATAAGGAGACGGCTCCGACTCTGAGCTTATTATATGCGTTCTCTTTCTCAAATACAACAAGGTGATAATCTCTAGTCTAGATAAATACACGTTATCCCAAATCATGGACTATAATTAGACTAAAGTGTTATTTATAACATAATCTTACACTGTAATCCACAATATGTGACAAACTTTCTGTTGTCTCTTGATCATAAATGCATCATAAAGATACTTTTATTTGCCTTCATCACTTGCCCTCTGTGTGAGTGTGTGTGGTGGTGTTTTTTTTTTCAGTATATGATGTGAAGTGAGGAGCAGACAGTCTGTCACCATCCATCACAGTGAGAGAGCGAGATGAGAGGGCAGAGCAAGGGACGGTGGTGAACGAATAAAGAAACAGAGGGCGGGAAAGGGGAATGCCAGCTCGGTCTCGGCTCTTGGATGGGGTTTTTTTGGTCAGAGAAGTGGCAGGAGAGGAGGCTCAAATTAAAGACGTGCTGTTTGGACCAGAGGAAATCCTTCTCATCCCGTGCTCTTAAAAGGGGGAGCAGTGGAGGGTGGAGGAGTGAGAAGGGAAGGACTTAAGGCAAGGGTGACGGAGCTTCCGTCCAGCCACAGGCCAGACAGGAGGGTCTGTTTCCAGCCGTCTGAAACCACACGACGCCTCCCATGTGGAGAACAGAGCGCAACCAAGGAGGAAACTCATGTCCTGCCGCGGGAGAAAATGACTAGAGAGCCTTTGAAAAATGCAGCAGTGGATCCCGGCCTCCCATTCATTTTCATAAAGCTGGCTTTCAATTTCCTACATGGACCTGGTCACTTGCACTCGTGGCGGAAGTGTGCGTGGGGGGTATGGACGGGTTATGTGTGTGGCAAGCATAGCAAAGGCCGGTGGCCTCGCCAACCCACACGGACATCTCGCATGACGACACAGCACACGGATATTCATTCTTTCCGGAAACAACAAGTGAACAAACGTTAGGAAATATGAAACTAAATTTTTAATGTAACACAAATCTTACACATGTATATCGTCCAATCCCAATTGGTTAGCTGAAGGTGTTGCAGGTGTGTTACGTGAATAATAATGATGATGACAGCATTAGAATTATGGTTTTCCTAATCTCTCATTAATATCAAATATGAGTGAGATCCGAATGAAATGAAACGATCCTAATGCATACTTCATACAACTTTAAATATGCCCTTAAATTTTCTATGCTGTAAGCGTACTCAAATAGAACTCACAATGTTTCTTAATCTTGGTCCTGGAATACCACTATCTTACACATTTTGGTGTTTACTTTGGTCCCATCTCACCTGATTCAACTCAGCTAATTATCAAGATTAAACTAGGGTGAAGGTGGCACAGTGGAGCAGCAGGTAATGTATTAGCACTTCATATCTTCATGTCCCCTGTTCGATCCTGGGGTCGAGCTATTGTCTGTGTGGAGCTTCACATTTTCTCCCAGTGTCTATAGGGGTTTCCTCCAGGTTCTCCGGGTCCATCAAACCTCCCAAAAACATGCTGGTAGGCTAGGCATGAATGAATGCGAGTATGTCTGTGCATGGTACACTGGGATAGACTTGCATCTCATCCAGGGCGTATTCTCACCTCCCAGCCTGTGTTACCAGGACAAGCTCCAGATCCATCATGACTCTGATCACGATAAAGTGATTACGTTCATTCATTTAGCAGACGCTTTTATCCAAATGAGGAAATACAAGCAAAGCGATAGATCAAGTGGGGAACAATACAAGTAGTGCTACCATACAAGATTTATAATTGAGTTCTAGAAGAAGCAAAGTGCACAGAGTAAAGATGTAAGTGGCAGAGTAAGTTAGGGGGGGGGTTTGGATAAAGGTGTCGTTGACATTTTCTTGGTTAATTAGGTGTTCACAGAAGAGGTTACTAATGATGAATGAACTAGGTTGAACTGGTTGAGTAAGAGCAGGGAAAACACCAAAAGATCGGAGAGGACTGAGAAATGCTGCTCTAGAACATTCCGTACTTCTATGGATGCGGAACGCTTTTGAGGAGGCCATGAGCCGCGAAGACATAATGACATCAAGTACAGAACAAATAAACAAAGGAGGACAAATTTCTCAAATGACTGAGGAAGATGTTGGCCGTAGATGTGGATTATTGTGCAATGAGGATAAAACAAAGACCAAAAATGGAGAAGGAGGTGGTGTGTTTGAGTTTTCCCTCAAACTTGTTCATGCTGTTGCTTCTACATCTGTGAGCAAAAGCATCACTGCACGAATCAGAATTTTTAAAGGGCATAAATATATAAATTCCATTCCGATCAATGGCAGGACACATGCTTGTTAGGAATTAGGGAAGAAGCATGGCGATCACAAGTCAGTGTTATCAGAGTAGTTCAAAGATATATGAATGTCCTTTCAAAGTACATGTGCTCGAGGTAATGGACACCATAAAAAGTCAGTACACCTACAAACATATGGCCATATGCATCCCATGTGGGTTTCTCCTCTCCACAAGTCCAAAGCCTCAGACCAGACAGGCCATGAATTTTGTTCGAGTGGAATGCTAACGAATCAGAAACAGATCAAAGCCCCAAGAAAAGAGGCAGATCGTGAAACGAGACGGTAAAATGAAAAGCTGAAATATTCAGCATCCTAAAATGAGTAGCACTCTTTTCTCTTCTCTCACCCCACCCTCTCCAAGATCCGTCTTTCCTCAGAGAGAGAGTAATGCTGCAGTTACAGCGGCCACCATGCTCCGAGGCTTCATGTCTGACATGCAAATATGCAAACGTTCAAAAATAACAGCGGCCGCAGTTGAGAAGAACGGAGACTTAACACCACACGACTGTGGTCAAATATTCTGTCTGAGGTTCGACAGAGTCGGGATGAAAAAAAGAGAGGCGCAGAGAGAGAGAGAGACAGTAATGAAGCTAAATATGGTAAATGGAAGCTGTCTGTGATGATCACAAGGGTGTTTGTTGAAGATTTAATGCGCTGGGTTCTGAAAGACAAAATCAGGCCGGAGCCGAAGAAAAGAGTGCGCAGTGTGTCGTTAGCAGATGATGCACACTTGTGCCAGTAACGTCACAGTGTATATAAAGAGGGACCAAATCTCTTATTACTGTAGCACTGGAGTACATGAGCGAAGGGATTAGCCTCTACTGCTTAATATAATGCTATTCTTTTTCTTACTCGCTACCCTAAATATTTGTTTTGAACTAAGAAAAGAAAATGAGAAATAGGATTCCCTGTGGTTAACTTCCCTTGGTGTGAATGAATTTTTGATTGTGTGTGTGTGTATGGTGACCTGCGACGGAGTGGTATCCCATCCCGTGTGTGACCCACCATGACACTGCGGTTACTGAAGATGAATGAATAAAGTCGCACCAAGAGTAGAACTATTTTTCTAATCAAGATTAGTTAATGAGCAATTAAAGTGCACCTATTATGGTTTTGAGACGTGCCTAAAGTCTCAAACAATAGATTTACATGCATCCAAGGTCAAAAAACACATTAATGTACTCATAATTTAAACTGCAGCATTACTGGAATTAATAACGACTGGTTTCAGTTGTTCAGAATCGCTTCCTTTTTTTGGGAGTCAATAACTGATTTTTAAAAACTTTTTACATTCACAAACAGTTCTATAACACACTACATGAAAGGTAATGTTATTTGAAAAACCATAAATAGGTGCACTTTAAGATCAAGAGCACTATATAATGAAAATCGTACAAGCCAAAAAACCCTTCTTTTTTTTTTTGCTCAGTGTCAATATGAGGGTTACCATGACGGTAAGAACAGCTGAAATAAAAAGGTCTTAAACTGATGTCATTCCACCGACAGTGCTATGATTCATGGCATAAAACTCTTTCGTCAGCCCGTTTGGTTTTAAAGTGGGAGGCAGATGTTAAACAATGCGGTTTGTGTATGCCAGAACAAAACATTGGCTGCTCTTCACGACTGACCAAGGGTACAAAAAGATATAGGGGCAGAAATGGTAGAAAAGTGACTGAATTTTGCCTACAAGGTGCTCAGAAAGCAAAAAGACAGCTGTCTGTTTTTCCACTGATATGCAGCAGGTCATGCCTCTATGCTCTCTCCTAGCAGGGTTGAGATGAGTTCTCCGCGTTCTCCGTTGAACCTTTAGCACACTTTGGTTTCATTACCCATTTATGGGGATGGTATGGAACATCAGGCTTGTATTAGCCACACATGTATGCAGGTCGTAATTCATAAACAAGGCAAAGCTGAAATGAAGTAGAAGTTATTCGACCAAAGGGAAAACAGATGAGGGAGAGTAAAGGTACATTAATGATGTGACATTCAGCCAACAGTTGTGTTATACACAAAAGAACGGCCTTTATGATGCTTAGTTTTATACTTGTGGGAAATTCAGTGGCATTTATGACCGACAATAAGATGCAAAGGAATGTGTTTGAATTGCATTCAAAAAAGACTATAGCTCATAGCATATTTCTTCTCCCCCTGCCCCCATTTTTTTCTCTTCAATTTGGTCATTTGCCAATTCCCAGCCAGCTCGTCCCATCATACGGCACAAAGCTGGACATGAAGTAATACTCTCAGACGAAATAGGTATCTACTCTCTTTCGTATATATGAACTCAGAGACACCCAGAGTCACTGGCTAGAGTCACTGTGATTGACAGGAAAGTGAGCATGCCAGCCCTCACACTTCTGTGTCAGGGTCTTGGCAATCTTCTTATAGCCTAGGCCATCTTTATGAAGAGCATCATGCAGTGATCAGTATGAGGGAGTATGAGAGCGATGACACCAAATTTAACACACCTGCTCCCCATTCACACCTGAGACCTTGTAACACTAACAAGTGACATGACACCGGGGAGGGAAAATGGCTAATTGGGCCCATTTTGGACATTTTCACTTAGGGGTGTACTCACTTTGTTACCAGCGGTTTAGACTGTGTGTTGAGGTATTTTGAGGGGACAGCAAATTTACACTGTTACACAAGCTGTACACTCACTACTTTACATTGTAGCAAAGTGTCATCTCTTCAGTGTTGTCACATGAAAAGATATAATCATATATTTACAAAAATGTGAGAGGTGAGATACTGTGTATATTTTATATATATATATATATAAAGCAGAAGAAAAAAGGCAAATTTGACAATTTTACACAAAACTCAAAAATTAAGTCGAACAAAATTGTTGGCACTCTCAACTTAATATTTGGTTGCACACCCTTTGGAGAAAATAACTGAAACCAATCACTTAATATAACCATCAGCAAGCTTCCTACACCTCTCAACTGGAATTTTGGACCACTCTTCTTTTGAAAACTGACCAGGTCTCTCAGATTTGAAGGGTGCCTTCTCGCAACAGAAATTTTGAGATCTCTCCATAGGTGTTCTATGGGATTTAGATCTGGACTCATTGATGGCCACTTCAGAATTCTCCAGCGCTTTGTCTCCAACCATTTCTGGGTGCTTTTTGAGGTATGTTTCGGGTCATTGTCCTGCTGAAACACCCATGACCTCTGACGCAGACCCAGCTTTCTGACACTTGGCCCTACATTATGGGCCGAAATCTTTTGATAGTCTCCAGATTTCATGATTCCTTGCACACAGTCAATGCACCCAGTGCCAGAGGCAGCAAAACAACCCCAAAACATCCTTGAACCTCCACCATGTTTGACTGTAGGTACTGTGTAGGCCTCTTTTTGTTTTCTGTAAATAATAGAATGACGTGCTTTGCCAAAAAGCTCTACCTTAGTCTCATCTGTCCACAAAACTTTCTGCCAGAACGATTGAGGCTTACTCAGGTACATTTTTGCAAACTGCAGTCTGGCTTTTTTATGCCCCTGTGTCAGAAGTGGGGTTCTCCTCGGTCTCCTGCCATAGCGCTTCTTCTTATTCAGATGATGACGTATGGTTTGAGCTGACACTGATGCACCCTGAGTTTGCAGAACATCCTGAATTTGCGTGGAAGTTGACTGAGGTTGTTTATCCACCATTCTAACTATCCTGCGTTGCATTCTTTCATCATTTTTTCTCTTCCGTCCACGTCCAGGGAGATTTGCCACAGTTCCATGGGTTATAAACTTCTTGATTATATTGCGCACAGTGGACAAAGGAACTTAAAGATCTCTGGAGATTGACTTGTAACCTTGAGATTGTTGATATTTTTCCACATTTTTGCTTCTTAAGTCCTCAGACAATTCTCGGCTCTTCTTTCTTTTCTCTATGCATGGTGTGACACACACGGGCACACAACTCAAAGGTTGAGCCAACTTTTATACACTCTAACTGGCTTCAGTTTTGATTTCTATATTGCCAGCACCTGTTACTTGCCACAGGTGAGTTTAAATGAACATCACATGCTTGAAATGAAATTATTTACCCACAGTTTTAATAGGGTGCCAATGATTTTGTCCAGTCCATTTTGGGAGTTTTGTGTAAAATGATGTCAAATTTGCCTTTTTTCTTCTGCTTTTTTGTGCTGTTCCAATGCACTTAAAGGTAATACACATGTGTATACCAAAACATTTGTCATTGCAACTGTGCAACAATTTGTCATTGAACAGTGAGAGACAGAATAACAACAAAAAAATCCAGAAAAACGCATGCCAAAAATGTTATAAATTGATTTCCATTTTAATGAGGGAAATAAGTATTTGACCCCCTCTCAATCAGAAAGATTTCTGGCTCCCAGGTGTCTTTTATACAGATAATGAGCTGAGATTAGGAGCACACTCTTAAAGGGAGTGCTACTAATCCCAGCTTGTTACCTTTATAAAAGACACCTGTCCACAGAAGCAATCAATCAATCAGATTCCAAACTCTCCACCATGGCCAAGACCAAAGAGCTCTCCAAGGATGTCAGGGACAAGATTGTAGACCTACACAAGTCTGGAATGGGCTACAAGACCATTGCCAAGCAGCTTGGTGAGAAGGTGACAACAGTTGGTGCGATTATTCGCAAATGGAAGAAACACAAAAGAACTGTCGATCTCTCTCGGCCTGGGGCTCCATGCAAGATCTCACCTCGTGGAGTTGCAATGATCATGAGAACAGTGAGGAATCAGCCCAGAACTACACAGAAGGATCTTGTCAATCATCTCAAGGCAGCTGGGACCATAGTCACCAAGAAAACAATTGGTAACACACTATGCCGTGAAGGACTGAAATCCTGCAGCGCCCGCAAGGTCCCCCTGCTCAAGAAAGCACATATACATGCCCGTCTGAAATTTGCCAATGAACATCTGAATGATTCAGAGGACAGCTGGGTGAAAGTGTTGTGGTCAGATGAGACCAAAATGGAGCTCTTTGGCATCAACTCAACTCGCCGTGTTTGGAGGAGGAGGAATGCTGCCTATGACCCCAAGAACACCATCCCCACCGTCAAACATGGAGGTGGAAACATTATGCTTTGCAGGTTTTTTTCTTGTTATGGGACAGGACAACTTCACCGCATCAAAGGGACGATGGACGGGGCCATGTACCATCAAATCTTGGGTGAGAACCTCCTTCCCTCAGCCAGGGCATTGAAAATGGGTCATGGATGGGTATTCCAGCATGACAATGACCCAAAACACATGGCCAAGGCAACAAAGGAGTTGCTCAAGAAGAAGCACATTAAGGTCCTGGAGTGGCCTAGCCAGTCTCCAGATCTTAATCCCATAGAAAATCTGTGGAGGGAGCTGAAGGTTCGAGTTGCCAAACGTCAGCTTCGAAACCTTAATGACTTGAAGAAGATCTGCAAAGAGGAGTGGGACAAGATCCCTCCTGAGATGGGTGCAAACCTGGTGAAACGTCTACAAGAAACTACAACTACAAGAAACGTCTGATCTCTGTGATTGCCAACAAGGGATTTGCCACCAAGTTCTAAGTCATGTTTTGTCAAATACTTATTTCCCTTATTAAAATGCAAATCAATTTATAACATTTTTGAAATGCGTTTTTCTGGATTTTCTTGTTGTTATTCTGTCTCTCACTGTTCAAATAAACCTACCATTAAAATTATAGACTGATCATTTCTACAGTGGGCAAACATTCAAAATCAGCAGGGGATCAAATACTTTTTTCCCTGTGTGCATGTGTGTGTGTATATATATATATACATATTATTATTATTTTTAAAAATGTGTTTATTTATATATATATATATATATATATATATATATATATATATATATATATATATATATATATATATATATATATATATATATACACACATACACACACACACACACACACACACACACATATATATATATATTTTTTAATTTTTTTTCTGATAGGCTTTAAGAATGATTTTTACAAAAGAAGAACATATTGAAATCATTCTCATGGCTGGATCTGGAAGCTGTCGCAGGGTTGCGATGGACTTTAACAGGAAACATGGTGAGCACATGACACTGCTGCCAAACTTTTAATAAATTCAAAAAGACTGGCAGTGTTGCGGACCGACCGAGATGTGGACGTCCACGAACAGCCGCTGACGAAGGCGCAAACATAGTGCTGCTGGCAAACATAGTCCTTATGCATAGACAGTTGGGACACCACATAGACCTATTATCAGCTCTTACAGGGTTTCTTCTCTCCATGTCCCACATTCATTTCGGTCCCATTTGTACCTGACATCTTTGCTGGGGAATGTGTTCTGAGATAAGGTGACTTCAAACGCACATGGACTTATTGATTTCCATGCTCCGACCATCTCCCCTACATCAAAAAAGGCTACAGTGGGTTTTAAAAAAAAAGGAAAAAAATCCTTTGTACTTCCACTGCGATGCTAGACGGATAGACGGACGGACGGGCTGGAAAGACGGGGCCTCGGGTCTTAAGCTGGAGTCTGCTTTTAATAGAAATGCAACACATCTGAAGCCGAGTAGTCACCTCTATCTGGCTGTGGATTGCAAAGCACGGGAATATCTGAAGGGAAAAAAAGGAAACTCAAGAAAGAAGTGAACCCAAACAAGATCAACAACAAGGTATTGATCAGAAACATTAAGGGTTTTTTCCTCCAAAATGTTCTGGTCCATAGAGAGACTTTACAATACAAATGGACTTGTTAGGCCTCACCCAGAAAATCAAAAGGAGCAAGAAATGAGCAGCACTTCAGAGCCAGACCCCCAGAGCAATCCAGAAGGACTGGAGTGATTAGGTTGTTTGATGCTGGCCTCTCAATTCCCAGAGATTGTGACTTCCTGCCCTTGCCCTACCCCCATAACCAAGGCCATAAGTCCACTAGCTGAGCAAACTTCACATCTTCAGACAAAACACTGGGGCCAAGCATGTAGTCCTGATGCACTTTGAGGTTTACACCAACATCTGTTGCCAGATCAAGGCTTCACTTGCCCTTTACCTGTGCTAAAGGTCAATTTAAACAAGCACGGATCCAAACTCTTCTCGTTCATTTCAGAGCTCTTTGAAAAGTGATGAAAGCTAAGCAGAAGCGCAAAAACGTGCCTCAGTCCAAAAGAATTAACGTGAAGCGGCGTTGAGTAGCCTGGGTCTGATCGGGTGAATAGGGCAGCGAACATAAGGATCCGAGATGGATACAATTAAAGACAGGGGTTCTGACGAGATGGAAAACAGAGAAGGGGTCTCATAACTGCAACCATAGACATTTTAACAAAAAGCAAGGTCGAAAAATTTCATTTTCAGGGTGTTTTTAACAGGAACATCATGTGCAGCTAGCTCTAGTCTCAGCATTCAGAGCCAGTCGCCACACAACACTTTTTCTGGTACACTCATTCCCTCTGATGATCAGAGAGGCGTGAGGATGAAAGATGGAAACTTTGTTTTTATATTCAAGCTTTGTACTTCAGTGTGGCGTTGCTATGGTAACGCACAAGTAAAATCGACACACCACATCACATTTGCATGGGAAGAAGAGACGATTACAAGAATATTTTTCTGTCTTTGTGTTAAACCCCCTGCGCCCCCAAAAAAAAAAAAACAACAGGAATGACAACACAGCATAACAAATTAAGATGTGTAAACAAAGAAAGAACCATACAAGTTTGGGTGGTGATGTCTGACAATAAAAAAAACAACAACAACAAAAAAAAACAAGCACAATAACATTTAGTATGCTAATAATAAGCTGAAGTATCTAATACTAGACACTAGGAAACTCACATACACAATATCACACGCAAATAAACACTGCACTATTGATTGAAACATACAAATAACAGCATGGTCTGAGCACCTATATGGCACTCCTTTGACATGGACACATAAGCACCAACGTGCCAGCCCTTCTGTTAAAGTGGCAAGCAGACGGCACTCTATGTGGTTCATTTCATTGAAATTTCTCTGCTCGTCCTCACGTCTTCGCTATCAGGCAATGCACATTTGATGAATGCGTTTCGCTGGCCCTTTGAAGTGCTGGACTGACTTTAAAGCTGGTCAGAGGCAGGGAGTGGAGGCGGTGAACCTGGCCACTCATTAGCCTGACGATGGCTTAATTAGCGCCCAGACAAAACAGGTTTCTGCATTGTTCTGTCCTGGTGTCAGGGAAATTATTAGCCTCGGTTCGTTTGCGATTCAAAAATCACGCATTTTGTAGATTTAGTAAACAGAAGGTTTACTATTAGAATGCAAAATGTGAATACTGCAGTGGTGTAGTCCTAAAAAGGGGTTTACTATCCAGTGGTTGTGCTGCTATAGAAAAATAAATAAAGCAATTCCAAATGATTCATCGTTGTGGATTGACTAAGAATAATGAATCAAACTTGAACACTTAAGAAAGTACTGCTTCAACGACTGCATGCATTTGTTTGACTGTGGAATCTAACACTTATCAGGAATCAGTTCAAATAATAGCACAAATAACTGCAACTGGGCGGTGTATAGGAATAACAACAACAACAAAAAATTAACCCACCACTATGATTCACAGCATACATTACAGTAAGGTAGGACGCAAAATTCGATTGCTTGGTCCACTGTCGTGGGTTATGAATGCATTTTGAAAGTTTGCTGAAGCTCACAGGTGGCTGTACCTCAAGCAGTGTGAGAGCTCTGGGCTTAATGGGGCAGAACTCACTGCTCAGTCCTTGCACTTTTTTCATTTCATCAACATCCCAGAATCTGAATATAGCTGGATAAAGGGGTATCATTCGTTATAGTATAATCTTAAATATATTATCGGTTATTGATCGATGCTTAGTAGTGCCTACTCAGCATGACTCAAGGTCCCTTTCCAGACCCTTCACCCTAACTGTCCCTCAGTGGTGGAATGAACTTCCGACCTCAACCTGGACCACAGAATCGGTCACTACAGTGGTGTGAAAAAGTGTTTGCCCCCTTCCTCATTTCCTGTTCCTTTGCATGTTTGTCACACTTAAGTGTTTCGGAACATCAAACCAATTTAAACAATAGTCAAGGACAACACAAGTAAACACAAAATGCAATTTGTAAATGAAGGTGTTTATTATTAAAGGTGAAAAAAAATCCAAACCATCATGGCCCTGTGTGAAAAAGTGATTGCCCCCCTTGTTAAAACATACTATAACTGTGGTTGTCCACACCGGAGTTCAATTTCTCTAGCCACACCCAGGCCTGATTATTGCCACACCTGTTCACAATCAAGGCATCACTTAAATAGGAGCTGCTTGACACAGTAAGGTCCACCAGAAGATCCTTAAAAGCTACACATCATGCCGAGACCCAAAGAAATTCAGGAACAATTGAGAAAGAATGTAATTGAGATCTATCAGTCTGGAAAGGGTTATAAAGCCATTTCCAAAGCTTTGGGAATCCAGCGAACCACAGTGAGAGCCATTATCCACAAATGGCGAAGACATGGAACAGTGGTGAACCTTCCCAGGAGTGGCCGGCTGCCCAAAATTACCCCAAGAGCGCAGCGACGACTCATCAAGAGGTCACAAAAGACCCCACAACAACGTCCAAAGAACTGCAGGCCTCACTTGCCTCCAGTTAAGGTCAGCGTTCATGCCTCCACCATCAGGAAAAGACTGGGCAAAAATGGCCTGCATGGCAGAGTTCCAAGGAGAAAACCACTGCTGAGTAAAAAGAACATCAAAGCTCGTCTCAATTTCTCCACAACACATCTTGATGATCCCCAAGACTTTTGGGACAACATTCTGTGGACCGATGAGACAAAAGTGGAACTCTTTGGAAGGTGTGTGTCCAAGTATATCTGGCGTAGAAGGAACACTGCATTTCATAAAAAGAACATTATACCAACAGTAAAATATGGTGGTGGTAGTGTGATGGTCTGGGGCTGTTTTGCTGCTTCAGGACCTGGAAGACTTGCCGTGATAAAAGGAACTATGAATTCTGCTGTCTACCAAGAGATCCTGAAGGAGAATGTCCGACCATCTGTTCGTGTACTCAAGCTGAAACGAACTTGGGTTCTGCAGCAGGACAATGATCCTAAACACACCAGCAAGTCCACCACCGGATGGCTGAAGAAAAACAAAATGAAGACTTTGGAGTGGCTCGCCAACAGTCCTGACCTGAATCCTATTGAGATGTTGTGGTATGACCTTAAAAAGGCCGTTCATGCTCGAAAACCCTCTAATGTAACTGAATTAGGACAATTCTGCAAAGATGAGTGGGCCAAAATTCCTCCAGGACGCTGTAAAAGCCTCATTGCACGTTATCGCAAACGCTTGGTTGCAGTTGTTGCTGCTAAGGGTGGCCCAACCAGTTATTAGGTTTAGGGGGCAATCACTTTTTCACACAGGGCCATGATGGTTTGGATTTTTTTTCACCTTTAATAATAAACACCTTCATTTACAAATTGCATTTTGTGTTTACTTGTGTTGTCCTTGACTATTGTTTAAATTGGTTTGATGTTCCGAAACACTTAAGTGTGACAAACATGCAAAGGAACAGGAAATGAGGAAGGGGGCAAACACTTTTTCACACCACTGTATCTTCAAAAAACGGCTAAAGACCCACCTCTTCCGTGAGCACTTAACTAACCCCTAAAATGCCAACCACACATTTTGTTTTTTATTCAACTTACTCTGACTCTTACACCTCTACTCTGCGCACTTTGCTTCTTATAGAACTCAAATTATAAATCTTGCATGGTAGCATTACTTGTATTGTTCTCCGCTTGATATATCACTTTGCTTGTATTTCTTCATTTGTAAGTCGCTTTGGATAATAGCATCTGCTAAATGAATAAGTGCCCATTAAGAAACAACAATATACCACTGAATGCAAGCGTGTCAAATTCATGGAAAGATAACACGTGTCCATGGGGAAACTAAATCTGGATGCTGTCATTGGAAAGGCACTAGGAGTTAATGGCCTGGAAAAGAACAGTCAGGTGTGATATACCACAGTCAGTGGCCAAACAAACACAATAGTAAACAGTGAGCTCATAGGTGGCAATTAACTAAGCCTTATGTCAGTGTTTAAAATGAGGTTGTGGGATTCTGGGGCAGCTTTGAACACATGGGGTAAGCATGCCTACATTACTACTACGGTAAAAACCCGCATACACGTAACTTTGAATTAAAGATACAATTATTTGTGTAAAAAAATGCGGCCGTTTAAATATAAATATAAAATATAAATATAAAATGTGGCCGTTTGGGGATATCTGTTGGATAATATTTTTTTACTTCTATCAAAAATATTATCCAACATATCTTCTCAGGCAGCCCGTGCTGCCACTCATTCCTGTGTTGGGGAACGGGCCGAGCTAATGCCAAACGCGAGGGTCAGGAGGTGGCCTTTCCAATGACGGAAGAGCATTTTCAGAAGATCAGCTTCCACAGAGTGATGCCATGCCTCATTCTAACCCAGCTAGATTAGCCTCAGTAGGACTGCAGTGTATGGCTACATAGCTCTGCAAGAGTGATTACAGACAGCACAAATTACTCAACCAGAAATTCACTGCAATGCCAACAATTTTCTTTAAAAGTGTAGAAATTACTTTAGTTTAAAATGGATTGTTAAGAAAATCTGGAGCCAATAACAACAAATTAGCGGAAAGAAGTCTCTTCTTTAGGTTTATGCTAATCAACTTCCTCGGTATGTTCGGCATTTTTAACTCCCACCCATCACTCACCTGAGTGCCTCCTCCAACTTCATGCTCTTTTTTCTGGCTTCATTACGCTCCTTCTCCAGCTCGGCCTGCAGAGCCTGCACCTGTGGCAGGACAGGACAGCAAAGGCATCAATCAATCAGCTTGTCCAATCAACTCTTATCTCCCGTAATTTACCTCCGCACAGCTACGGCTCTGCCTTTTACAGAGCCCTCCACTTCCTGTATCTCCTAAGGATCGGAGGTCAAGTCCTGCTCAACCTTGCCTGAGTGCCTGCAGGTGTATAGCGGCCCGGCAGTCCAGATGTGCGCCTCGCCATCAGCCTTTATGACCCCAGTGGAGACTTTGAAGGCAGGCTATGGTCCAGGTGTTGTGGCCTCTCTCTCGAACGCGATCTCTGCTTGATCGTGATGGCCTAATTCATTACGACGACTTCCTTTCTTTTCATTTTAGGCCTTTTTTTATGACAGAAATGACGCTTTGAAGGGGGCCTGTTAAATGTTCAAACTGGGGCCAGGAACAACCGACGATTATCCAGTCGTGCTTGCCTTTTATGTCGAGTTCCTCTACACATACAATAATCAGTATTAAATAATCAGCCACAGAACCTTAACACATCTCTTTGTTAATACTGCTTAAGACCACAGTCAACCTAAGTATATTCAGTTTCATAATCATAATATATATATATATATATATATATATATATGTATAAATATATATATACATACACACACACACACATACAGTATCTCACAAAGGTGAGTACACCCCTCACATTTTTGTAAATATTTGATTATATCTTTCCATGTGACAACACTGAAGAAATGAAAATGTCCAAATTGGGTCCAAAGTGTAAATATTTTGTGCGGCCACCATTATTTTCCAGCACTGCCTTAATCCTCTTGGGCATGGAGTTCACCAGAGCTTCACAGGTTGCCACTGGAGTCCTCTTCCACTCCTCCATGATGACATCACGGAGCTGGTGGATGTTAGAGACCTTGTGCATCTCCACCTTCCGTTTGAGGATGCCCCACAGATGCTCAAGAGGATTTAGGTCTGAAGTGATGCTTGGCCAGTCCATCACCTTCACCCTCAGCTTCTTTAGCAAGGCAGTGTTCATCTTGGAGGTGTGTTTGGGGTCATTATCATGCTGGAATACTGCATACTGATCATGCTCTGCTTCAGTATGTCACAGTACATGTTGGCATTCATGGTTCCATCAATGAACTGTAGCTCCCCAGTGCTGGCAGCACTCATGCAGCCCCAGACCATGACACTCCCACCACCATGCTTGACTGTAGGCAAGACACACTTTTTGACACACAAACTGTTTGCGGGCTTTCTTGTGCATCATCTTTAGAAGAGACTTCCTTCTGGGACGACAGTCATGCAGACCAATTTGATGCAGTGTGCGGCGTATGGTCTGAGCACTGACAGGCTGTCCCCGCACCCCTTCAACCTCTGCAGCAATGCTGGCAGCACTCATATGTCTATTTCCCAAAGACAAGCTCTGGATATGATGCTGAGCATGTGCACTTCTTTGGTCAACCATGGTGAGGCCTGTTCTGAGTGGAACCTGTCCTATTAAACCGCTGTATGGTCTTGGCCACCGTGCTGCAGCTCAGTGTCAGGGTATGAGGGAGTGTGAGAGCGATGACACCAAATTTAACACACCTGCTCCCCATTCACACCTGCGACCTTGTAACACTAGCAAGTCACATGACACCGGGGAGGGAAAATGACTAATTGGGCCCAATTTGGAAATTTTCACTTAGGGGTGTACTCATTTTAGTTGCCAGCAGTTTAGACATTAATGGCTGTATGTTGAGGTATTTTGAGGGGACAGCAAATTTACACTGTTGCACAAGCTGTACACGCACTACTTTACATTGTAGCAAAGTGTCATTTCTTCAGTGTTGTCACATGAAAAGATATAATCAAATATTTGAGTGGTGTACTCACTTTTGAGAGATACTGTATGAATGCAAATAAACCAATAAAAAACGGAGAAAAAACTTCAAAAAATCAAAGTTTTCATTTGATATGTGTTTAAACATAGTAATGTTGATTTATTTATTGTTCTTTTAATGCCATGCCAAAATCAATGGCTATTTTCCTGGAAAGATCAAGGTCAGTAAAACACAAGACATAAAGTAGGTAAGACTACTAACAGTAATAAACTAACAGTAATTCAACACACTTATAACTACAGTATATGTGGCATATAACTACAGTATATACCTACAGTATATGTGGTATAAAAGTACAGTATATAACTACAGTATATGTGGCATATAACTACAGTATATAACTACAGTATATGTTGCATAACTACAGTATATGCAGTATATGCTGCATCTTAAACATCTGTCGGTTCAGCTTAGTCGTCTTCTTCTGGACTGAAGTATTATTGAGCCGGTTCTTATGTATGTTGTCATTTGTTTTTTCCATATGCTAATAGTTGCCAATAAGAACAAACTTTTAAAGATAACTAATTTAGCGAGAAAAATTAATTTATCGGACTGTGTCATTTCACATACGCTTCGGACGGCACATAAAAAGTTAAATGATCCAGACCATACACAGCATTTCAACCCCCTTTCTTCTGGCCGCATGTATAGACAAACTATCCATTTGCAGAAAGGCCAGCTATGATAGGCGTTTTGTTCATAGAGCTATATGAACTTTAAACACATAGGTACTCAGCGATTGTGATGCCACCTTATGCTCGGGCATTTGTTGTACGATCCTGATGTTTTCTTTTTTTATGTCCCCTTCTCCCCTCTATGTCTGTGACTGTGTATGTATGGATGTATGGTGGTGTTGTGTTTATGTTTTCTACACATCCATGGTGGATAATTTTATTTGTCCTCAAAGAGGATATTTGTTTCCATCTATCTACGTATATGTAGAGCTGTTTTTACTAGTCGGATGAATTACTGTGCATGTATGATATACAATCCAGCGTAAAGCTGTTATACCCGTAATTCTCCTGCTAACTACACGCAGTCACCACAAGAGTAAACGTACTGATGGAAAATGGAAAAAAAAGACTCAAACCAGTTTCGAATAATATCTCAGGTGTGGCGCAACGACAGAATGCCTTCTTATAATCTTATAGCCGAAACTTTGGTTGACAAATTTTTGTTGAGGAAGCAAACATGATGTGCTACATTAGGGACTTTGTTTAAAGATAATAATACTCATAAACTCCTTAATTTCCCTCAAAGCACCTACCTAGATAACTATCTGTCCATACTTTATTACATTATGTTAGACACCAGTGTTTAAGCCTAGTCAATTAGGTTACCATGTAACCAAAACACCGGACTGGGCAGGAGACTGAAACATGAAACAAATCTGTAGCTCAGTAACAAATTTAAACCCAGGACTATCCTAAACCTGACCGAGTGCATGTGTATGTGTCTCACCACATTTGTCAAAGTAGGAGAAGTTTCTTAAGAAGTTATCCAGTAGTGATTAGGGATATGCAAAACAGGATCAATTAAAATTAACCTAGGCAAATGTTATTTGACATTAAAGTAGGTGGTCTTGCACTAGTTTGTTTTAACGGCAGCAAACGCAAGTCTGCCAATACTTTTGTATTTAGGGAAACTACAGAGAAACTAATTTTTACAGCGTGCATAACATAAGGAGGTGCGCATTTTCTGTAAAATGCTGCTTTATCATGTACAACGGCACCAGGTTAGGTATATGAAGTTATATGAGGGAGGCTGTGGCTCAGGTGGTAGAGCGGGTTGTCCACTAATCGTAGGGTTGGCGGTTCGATTGGCCCACATGACTCCGCATGCCAAAGTGATCTTGGGCAAGACACTGAACCCCAAGTTGCTCCCGATGGCAAGTTAGCGGCTTGCATGGCATCTCTGCTACCATTGGTGTGTGAGTGTGTGTGTGTGTGTGTGTGTGAATGAGACACAGTGTAAAGCACTCTGAATAAAAGCGCTCTATAAGTGCAAACTATACCATGGTGTATTTTACTTGCATCACAGGTACTGAACATGAAATAAACTCAACAGCACAATGAAATGGATAAACAAATAAGTCAAAATGTGTCTGAAACTAAACTGTATGGTAAACTTGCATGGTTTCCTAGAAAATTTCAGAAAAAGACAAACTCTTCAGCAGTAAAGATTTCTGTACCATAAGAGATGAGACATTAATCATGAATCTGTGCTGATTACATTTGACCGATAAAAGGCCTCCAGCCCCATCTCCCAGCTTGGCTCTCACGGCACCTGGGCAATAACGGCAACCAAATTGAAATTGCCAAGCCTCACCGCACTGTCCGGTGGAAAAGCAATATAAAACACTACGTTCATTACTCGCACAGGAAAACGACGTTCTGTCCGGGTTTAAAAGAAAAATTCACCTTTTTGTCACTGGCATGCTGCAAGTCCATTCTGTCATGCTGGATCTTATTTTCCAGCTCCTGGTCAATAATAATAAAAAAAAAACCAAACAAAAAACATTTCAATCAAACAAAAATCATGCCCTTCAGTTTGCTTCATGTGCAACACAGATCTTTTATTTCTGCACCACATCAAGTGAACTGAATAAGCCTGATCTCTAAGTACACAAGAAAAAAAGTCTCACAAACATGTCAAGTAAACAGATCGTTTCAGTTCCTTATTTCTACTTGATGCTCTAAGAGTTAACGGATAATAATAAAGTAGATGAGTGTGTGTCGTCAGCGTTTACCCTGAGCTGCTTGTGCCTTTGGTGCTCGCTGTCTCGCAGCTGCTGTTTGAGTCGAGCCACCATCTGTTCCAGATCCTCGATCATTTCAGACGCCTGACAGCAAGACCACATTTCATTCAGGAACTGTCAGCACAATACATATTCGTTTCCGTTTCTAAGTATAAAACCCTGTCGGACCCGATCGAGATCTTTGTCTTTTGTAGACTGTAACACCACCATACTGAAGACTGAAACAAGCCTAAACCGAACTATGTGAAATATTCTCGCATGCTAGTACCATCTGATACTTTTAGACGATAAAATAAATGCTTCACAAATCGGAGCAAAACTGATTCTGTTGGTACGTTTACCTTTTGGTTCAGTTTCACGCTTAATCGAAAGAAAACATTGGCTGAGGGTCGTGTACGACTGGAAAACGCACTCATAAAACTCTTTCCTTCATAGGCCAGAAATACAGCATACAGGAAAAGAAAAAAATGTAAGGAACGGAATCTCATCAAGCGTGGAGAAAATGGAGTTGGTGTTAATAAATGATTCAATGGTTCACGTTTGCATTTACTTACTGTTTTTCCTCATGGATCCAAATATCCAGAACATTCTACTGTATATCCATATAAACATTGTAGTGCTACAGCTTTTGGTGTAATTTACACTCTTGTGGCTCAGTTTGCAAACCGATACAAATTCAATACTTGAATTGAACAAACTCACAGATTGATACCACAGCTGTGCATCAGGACTAGAATCGTGTAGACAGCACGCAAGAAGCTTTTGTTTTCATGCCGGTGCAAGTCGACGCTTTCAAATAAAGTCGATAACGCAGTGCAGCGATGTTTAGTAACTTCCTGGTAAGTTTGTTCATATTTTTTAAAAATACAACCAACAATAAATTTGTTAGGCAAATTTCGTGGGCGGGCCCGTAAAGAAAATAACTCCGTAATCGGGTGTAAAATGTTTTCCGGTGCAAAACGGTCGTGTTCAATAGGGTCCACGCTGCATGGAATAAAAATAAACAAATAAATAAATAAATAAAGGTTTATTTGAGCCCAGTTTGAGTATGACTAAATGTGAAAATTTTGAGGACTGAACACATACTGCATTACACACTTAATCTACAAAAAAAGAAATACTAACTGCATTCCATAATATTATGGCATAGAGTAGAATCTCTTAATTACTGCAATCAAACCACACCAGAGTTCACTTCACACTCCCAGTACCATCTCGCTCAGGTGCTCTTGGACCGGTTTGAGTGCACATCCGAGCCCGACTGCGGGGTTCGTTTCAAACCAGGACTGTGCACGTGAAAGCAACTGCATGTGAAAGACTGAGCTTTAGTACGGTGTACCGTGTGAAGCAGTGAGGAAATACTAAGTGAAGTGTTTGTCTTGAGGCTACCTTGGCTGCAGACAGGGCATGCTCCAGCTGAAAGTGGCTGATGTCTGCATCATGTTTGGCCTGGAGCTTCTGTAGTTCATCCTTATGTTGCTCACTCTGTAGATCCTTCTCCCTCTGTAGAGTCATATTCCTGAAACACACACACACACACACACACAATGGGTGTCTACTCAATACCCAGTTAGAGGGATACTTCAAAACAATACAATGTCAAATATACAGAACATTACATATAAATATAGGTGATGTTGGTTATTAGAAACGCACATTGTGTGTGTGTGTGTGTGTGTGTACCTGCAGTTGGCCTCCTGCAGCTCAGCGCTGTACGCTGCAATGTGTATCTCCAGCTCAGCTTTCTCCTGTGTGACCTTCTGCCTGAGCAGGTTGCTGTTCTCTACCTCCACTGAGAGCTGCTTCACCCGTGCCTCCAGATCCCGCACTGTCTGCTCCTATACCAACACACACACACACACACACACACACACACGTTATTCACCTTTTCTAATGCACAAAGTGACAGCAACCACTTTAGAATTTGAATGATTAACAAGTTTAATTTTTTTAAACACGCATGCAAGTCTTTTACAGAAATTACGAGTCATCTATCCATTCATGCATTTTCTGAACCGCGTAAACTACACAGAGTCGCGAGGAACCTGGAGCACCAGGGGTGCCAATCCATCGCGAGGCACAATCACACACCCGTTCACACACTATGGACAATTTGGAAATGGCAAATCAGCCTACAGAGCATGTCTTTGGTCTGGGGAGGAAACCGGAGCATCCAGAAGAAACCCTGAAGCACAGGGAGAACATGCAAATGCCGCACACACAGTGGAGGTGGGTACCAATCCCTCAACCCTGGAGGTGCGAGGCCAAACATGCTGACTGTTAAAAAGTATAAAATGCATTTTAAACAAAACGTAATATTGTGTCATTTCGGATTTATACAACAGTCGAAACACTTGTTGTGAAATCTCAAAAAGCTGCCACATGTCCCCAAGGGATACATCACTCACAAGCAAATAGTACTTTTAGCCAAAGGCAATGAATGGAATGTTTAGAGAGGAGGAAAAAAAATCTTGTGAACCAACTTATCTGGAATTGGTTATAAATTAACAAGGGAATTTCAGATCAGCTCATCAGAATTGTATGTGGTAAATGCAGTCCAAAGGACATCTCCAACCGAAATCTAACAACATGTTTTAGTTGATCAAGAACTTTTTAAGGCAGTGATTAAATGGTGAGGTTTACATGATTATCAGTTGGAGATGAAGTCTTCAGGACTTTAGGTAGATCTCCAGGAACAGGGTTGGTGATGACTGCTTTTGAATTTTAATGAATGAATGAATTGGAATTATCTTTTTCCATCTAATCGCCTTCCAGTAAAGAGACACAAACTGACAACCAATGGCTTTCCATCCATCCATCCATCCATCCATCCATCTTCTACCGCTTACTCTTTTTCAGGGTCACAGGGAACCTGGAGCCTATCCCAGGGATCATCGGGCACAAGGCGGGGTACACCCTGGACATGGTGCCAGTCCATCACAGGGCACAATCACATACATACTCACACACCCATTCATACACTACGGACACTTTAGACACACCAATCAGCCTACCATGCATGTCTTTGGACTGGGGGAGGAAACCGTTAGCTTCATTTAGAGAACTGCTTGAAACACTTTCTCATGATTCGTCTGCAAAATAAATGACTACATATAGTAGAAACTGTTTTTGGTCCAACATAAGAATCAAAGTGATTCCTATGTGTAAAATCATCAGACCACTGTTAAACCTCTGCGGTTGATGTTGGGGGTGGGGGGGGTGGGGTTGAAGAAGGGGTCACTCTAGCTGGAACTGTTTTAGAAGAAGAAAGATAAAAGACAGACATTGTTAATAAAAATCCCAGAATATAAACGGTAAAATATGGAATTATTCCACATTCCTGTAAGAAAGTAGTCATGTCTTCATGTGTTCTTTTCTCTGACAGTCTTGAGTTTGCTCTTCGGTTGGAAAAACACTGGAAAAACAGGACCCTATTTTCGTAAAACAAACAAACAAACAAACAAACGTTCTCCCATCTTATAGGAGATCAGGCATAACTATGAACATTGTATTTTCTCATGACCGGGATCATGCTGATACGGTGTATAAGGAATAGTGCATGGACATGTGGCACATGTGGAGGCTCAACCAAAACCAGACATCAAGGAATTAAGATCTTACACACACACACACACACACACACACACGCAGTTCTGGAATCATCCTTAATGGAAGTCACTGTCACTAATGTGGCAGCTGGTATGCATGTTGACGTAGGTGATGACAGCTTATTGATTTAAGATACGTGGCCCGTGCTGATGAAAGTTACCCGCGCTGAAAGGAGTGGCTTCACATACACGGGCGGCTTCGAAGAAACGGAAAAACGAGCCTTTGTTAGCTGCCGGCGTGAAATGTGGCGTGATCTAAAGAAAGACAAGTTCCAATCGTGACACATGTGCCTAGTGATTTATTGGGACGTTCGAAGTCTGACCCTCGGTAACAAGAAAAAGGGGGTGGGGGGTGGGGGGAATAATAAAAACCCGGCAAGTGACTGGAGGCCTGGAATTAATACACATATTTATATCAGTGAACCGTGCAAGTTGTCATTCCAAACTTTGACTGTCAAATATCCTTGGCAAAACTTGGCACATGCTAAGAAAAGTAGTAATGATGTAACGAGAAGAAATTATACGCATGCAGCCCTCAATGAACAGATGAAAGATGAGGAAATGCCTAGCAGCTCAGATGGAAGAGAAGGGGCATATATTTATTCCTTCGCCCAAACGTACACTCAGTGGAGGAATAACATGCTCTACTGGACGATAGACAATGTGTTGCTGCGCGCACGCTCACACACACACACACACACCCCAATGCAGAGTCACAGAGAAGAGAATGTGGCATGTCATTTTGCTCATTAAAGCATTCAGAATTTATTATAATTTTTTTCAACAATATAGTTCTGTGTTTAAGAATAAAAATTAAATATTGTATGTGTCATAGCAAAATTTGTTTTCCTTGTCACACACACACACACACACACACACACACACACACGTTTATGTATTCCAGAGCAGCTTTCATGAGAACGCCAGGAGAAGCACGAGGATTTGTGATCAGCTTGTGTTTGGGGATCTATATTTAGTTGCCTGCATGTTGTGTGTATTTAGAGCCTCCTCTTCCTCTTGTGCATGACACACTTATCACATTATGTAGTATGTCGTCTTTTCATGAATTAACACCAGATACTGCCACTGTGATATGTAAATAGTGGTCGTATATAGCTGTCTACGTATATAGCTGTTGTACTGTCCACTGCTTTCTACACACAACCTGGAACAATTCAGGTCAAATAAACCACTGCCGGTCCAGTTCTTTGTTTAGGTCAGTCACCTGCATGGACAGTATATGAAATAAGTTGAGTTGCTTTGAATAGTTGCCGTCCCCCCTGTCCCCCCCACCAGAAAAAAAAAGTGAGGATAGTGCAAAAACACGGACAAAGGAATGATGAAAGGTGATAAGGAAAACAAATTCTTTCAATGTCTGTCGCTCTGAGACATCAAATAGAACCGGGGCACAGCTCACACTCACTCAGTACACCACCACAACACGAGGACAGGAGAGACGTGTCTGTGTGTGTGTGTGTGTGTGTGTGTGTGTGTGTGTTTGAGAAGGGCAGCCTAAACCAACAGAATAGGTAAACCTAATTTCCAATGACAGAGAAGTCTTTCATGCTTGGAAAAATGCTGAGTTTAATTATTAAAGAGAAAGAAGTCTTTGCTCTGCAGGGCACGGAGTGCTTTTTGAAGCCGCTTAAAATACGACCTCGCTGACAGACCGCGGCCCTTACCTGCGTGATGGACCTCGAATCCAGAACGTGCAAAACCTGATTAAAGTGTAACTCAAAGTCGAGTTCTCGTTCTTCTCTGGCCACTGATGCCTCTCTTTATTCACCAAAACACAATGTGCTCTTTGTTCCAGCCACGTTTCAGACACACGAGTGACGATAACAAGGTGAGAAAAGAGGAAAGGCGGCCGAGAGACAAAATGTGGAGGGGAAGAAAACCCCCAAAATGAACATTGTCTAAATCTATCTGTACAGTGCTGTGGGCACTCACGGTGGCTCGCGCCTGGGTGACATACTCCGCCTCCATCTTGGCCAGCCGCTGGTTGGTGTCCTCCAGGAGCTCCTGGATGTTGTCTGTGTGCTTCTTCTGCAGCTCAAATTTCTCCTGCTCCATCTGAGCCACAACAGTGTGGAGCTATCAGTGAAGAGGAACACCCTGGTTAGACAACGTCCATAAACCACACACCGCTACAGCACACTAATATTTCAGATCCCGCATTTCATTATTATTCCCTTTACTGGGTGACTCGTGCAATAACTCCGTACCTCCTCTAAAACTTTCTTGCCTGGGTATTCAAGTGAATTGTAGCTAGTGACTCTTTTCTACTACACAGTACTGCAGAGCGATCTTCAGTAGCATTTAACTTGTGCGATATGTAAGGGATAATTGACGATGGACCGGAGTCAATAATTGCACTTATACCGCAGTTACCACACCTCAAGATATTGTCCAGATGTTTTATTTCAAGATGTTTTTCAAGTTTTTGTCTTTAAAACGCTCGTGTGTGTGGAACTAATTTATTTTACGCATCCTATCTCAAGCCTCCATTGCTAATTCCAAAACGTTTTAGAACTAGTAACGGAAGTTTCAACCATTGAAATGCAGCTATTGGAGAGAGACAGAGAGAAACAGAAAGAGAGAGAGATAGAAAGAGAGAGAGAGAGAGAGACAGACAGAGAGAGACACAGAGAGACAGAAAGAGAGAGAGAGAGAGAAAGAGAGACAGAGGGAGAGCCACACAGAGAGAGACACAAACAGAGAGAGAGACAGAGAGAGAGAGGACTCTAGGTTCCCCTTCAAATTAACTGCTAACCCTAGAGGTTCACATACCTTTGCCCCTCACAGACATGTAATATTGGATCATGACCAAGTATAATATTTTTGCCTCGTTTGTTTAATTGGGTTCTCGTTGTCTACTCTGAGGAAAGTCTGATTTTTTTTTAGGTCATATTTATGCAGAAATACAGAAAGTCCTAAAGGGTTCACAAACTTTCAAGCACCACTCGATTTTGTGTCTTTAAAATTATCACCTGGTATGTGTATTTACATGTGAATGTGTATGCCCCTCCCACTTAGACAACATGGCCAATTTTGCACCCTCGTTTCCCAGCCACGTTTGGCTGCGGCGCCGTCTGGTTTCGAAATCGTGATCGCGGGGCAAAAACGTTTCCGCTGTGTCACGTCGGTGCCAAAGCCACTACACACATCGCCCAAAGGCCACTGCAACATCTGACGGCTTTTCCCAGGTCACCACACATGGCGATTATTGCGTTAATACGTGCGATGTAGAAATGATCGACATTTTGCAGCTGTCCTGGAAAGGGTCTGGATAAGCTGTACATCTGCTGCTAAGCACTGAACAGAAGGGTAAAGAAGCCCAAAGGAAGAAAAACTTCAGTCGCAAACTAGTGCACAAACATCAAGTAACAGAAGAGGAGCTGGAAAACATACAGAACATACAGTAACTCAGAGGACTTATTCTCTTTTGCCTTAAACATAAAAAGAGAAGGCCTTGAGATCTGTTAAGTCTGGATGTTCAAAAAAAACAACAAAAAAAACAATGTTTCTCTACAGGCTTCGGTGGAAATCGAAGGCATTTCAGCCTAGCCGTACCTTCTTCTCCCATTCGTTTTTCAGAGAGTCAGCACTTTGATCCGACATTTTCTTCAACTCTGCGATCTGCTTGTCTTTGCTCTGGCGGATGACCTGGGACTCACGCAGCAAGCTTTGAACTGTGAGGGGGGAGAAGAAGAAGAAGTAGAGAGAAAGAGAAAGAGAGAAAAACAAAATAAACAGTAGACCCGGCCGCAGGGCATCGCTCGGTCTACTCTCCTTCACACATACATTCTCACTTGTCAAACTGGTGGGCTAACCCTCCACAGCTATTCTCACTATCACTTCTTGAGAAATGAGATCAGTAATATACACATGTGCATCCAGCCACTCTGCAAGATGCACGTCTCCTTTCACCTTTTCTCTCCAGTGCTCTCACGGCTTCCTCGGCTTCCTTCTGCTTGCACCGCTGCACGTTCTTCAGCTCCTCGATCTCGCCGTTCTTACGGTGTAAGATCTAGAAAAGAATGTAAACTCGGATGAGTGGCTTTCCAACACTACTTGCTCTTAGTTGTGCTTTTTGAATTCTGTTTGATTCATGCATTTTTTATTGGATTTTACTTTTCTTCAGTGGTACGGAAGATGTGAGGGAACTTGTAAAAACGTGACCGGTCAAACCAAGCCAATTAATTACCTCTGTCTGAACGAATAATAATAAACCAAACCTGCTGCTCTAATTTAGTCTCTATAAACCTAGATTAGTCTCAAATTCATTCCCCTATAACGTGACCTAGAGGTACTTCAATTGAATTATCTTATCGTTTCAAATCGTTAAATAATAATTGTTATTATTATCTGTCAAGGGCAAATACTCTATGTTACAAATACAAAATTTTTAGCTTGGAAGCTTCATTCTCTACAGTATCTCCACCGATGAATGTGATTAATCGGAGTCTCTACTTGTGTGTGTTTCGGGCTGAAGGAAAGACCTTTTCTCTTCATAATGGCACGTCAATGTAATTCCATTATCTTTAATCTTATCATAACCCAAAAGCATTTCACAAGGACTTCGGAGCCTTCGGTTATTCTCTCTGGGGAAGATCAAGTGACAATACACAATATATACAGTGGTGTGAAAAAGTGTTTGCCCCCTTCCTCATTTCCTGTTCCTTTGCATGTTTGTCACACTTAAGTGTTTCGGAACATCAAACCAATTTAAACAATAGTCAAGGACAACACAAGTAAACACAAAATGCAATTTGTAAATGAAGGTGTTTATTATTAAAGGTGAAAAAAAATCCAAACCATCATGGCCCTGTGTGAAAAAGTGATTGCCCCCTAAACCTAATAACTGGTTGGGCCACCCTTAGCAGCAACAACTGCAACCAAGCGTTTGCGATAACGTGCAATGAGGCTTTTACAGCGTCCTGGAGGAATTTTGGCCCACTCATCTTTGCAGAATTGTCCTAATTCAGTTACATTAGAGGGTTTTCGAGCATGAACGGCCTTTTTAAGGTCATACCACAACATCTCAATAGGATTCAGGTCAGGACTTTGGCTAGGCCACTCCAAAGTCTTCATTTTGTTTTTCTTCAGCCATTCGGTGGTGGACTTGCTGGTGTGTTTAGGATCATTGTCCTGCTGCAGAACCCAAGTTCGTTTCAGCTTGAGTACACGAACAGATGGTCGGACATTCTCCTTCAGGATCTCTTGGTAGACAGCAGAATTCATAGTTCCTTTTAACCAGGCAAGTCTTCCAGGTCCTGAAGCAGCAAAACAGCCCCAGACCATCACACTACCACCACCATATTTTACTGTTGGTATAATGTTCTTTTTATGAAATGCAGTGTATCTTCTACGCCAGATATACTTGGACACACACCTTCCAAAGAGTTCCACTTTTGTCTCATCGGTCCACAGAATGTTGTCCCAAAAGACTTGGGGATCATCAAGATGTGTTGTGGAGAAATTGAGACGAGCTTTGATGTTCTTTTGCTCAGCAGTGGTTTTCTCCTTTGAACTCTGCCATGCAGGCCATTTTTGCCCAGTCTTTTCCTGATGGTGGAGGCATGAACGCTGACCTTTACTGAGGCAAGTGAGGCCTGCAGTTCTTTGGACGTTGTTGTGGGGTCTTTTGTGACCTCTTGGATGAGTCGTCGCTGCGCTCTTGGGGTAATTTTTGGGCGGCCGGCCACTCCTGGGAAGGTTCACCACTGTTCCATGTCTTCGCCATTTGTGGATAATGGCTCTCACTGTGGTTCGCTGGATTCCCAAAGCTTTGGAAATGGCTTTATAACCCTTTCCAGACTGAAAAATCTCAATTACTTTCTTTCTCAATTGTTCCTGAATTTCTTTGGGTCTCGGCATGATGTGTAGCTTTTAAGGATCTTCTGGTGGACCTTACTGTGTCAAGCAACTCCTATTTAAGTGATGCCTTGATTGTGAACAGGTGTGGCAATAATCCGGCCTGGGTGTGGCTAGAGAAATTGAACTCAGGTGTGGACAACCACAGTTATAGTATGTTTTAACAAGGGGGGCAATCACTTTTTCACACAGGGCCATGATGGTTTGGATTTTTTTTCACCTTTAATAATAAACACCTTCATTTACAAATTGCATTTTGTGTTTACTTGTGTTGTCCTTGACTATTGTTTAAATTGGTTTGATGTTCCGAAACACTTAAGTGTGACAAACATGCAAAGGAACAGGAAATGAGGAAGGGGGCAAACACTTTTTCACACCACTGTACAGTCCTGTGAAAAAGTATTTACCCCCTTCCTGATTTCCTCTGGTTTTGTGTATATCTCCAGGGTATCTGCAGGTCCCAGCGCTTCAAATTGACTACTTTTTAATATCATATTCAAGATATACATCCATTTCTGGGTTTAAATAAACTATAGCAGGGTAAACTTCTATAGAGGTAGATGGGAGACCAGAGCAAATATCCTTTTTGCATAACCGTTTGCTCCAACAGTGAAAGAAAAAGAAAAAAATCCAGTATTTCCTACCTATGACTTTCCAAGAGAGGGGGAAAAACTAGAGAGAGATGGATTACGGCAGTCAGAAGAGAAAAAGATGTCAAATTTACCATCACTCTCTGAGCAGCAGTGTTAAAAACCCCCTATTTAATTTAATGCCAAGGTAATACAACAAGTAGTGTTATAAATGTACAGACATTTTTGAAAAGAAAAACCTTTGCTTTAATGTAATATTACTGCACTGAATAATACTTAATGATAATACATTTTTATTGGGGGTATAAATAATAATATAAGAAAAGTAATACATTTCTGACTTAATTCACTTATGCACTTATTACCTTTATTTTGGCAGAACACCGCAGGAAGACCGCTGTTTAGTAGCCTGTTTAGTATTTTTTTCATTCACTTCTCATTAGCAATCAGGTGAAAAACAGTAAACTTCTGCCCACAAAAATGTAATGCCAACGTAAAACCAAAGTGAATCTGGTGCGTGTTGTATCTAAATGCATGTTAGAAACAATTCAAACTCCCAGCACCGACAGAGATGAGGTTGGTGTGGAGCGGCAGTTACTGTGAACGCAGATGAGCCGCACACACACTGAGTGCAACAGAGTGATACGGGTTTATCATATCAAACAGCAGCGAGTGAAAATAAAATCGAAATAATTTTTAGTCAATTTGGTTGCATTTTTATGAGCTTCGAAACGGGAATTTACGACATTTTAAACATTTAAGATATGCTAATTAAGGCCTTATTTTTACATTAAGGATTTTAAAACATTCTAAGACTTTAAGGACTCGCAGGCACCCTGATCTCATACTAAATCGTTTCAGAAATGAAAACAAAATAGATGAAAACAAAAAAGATAAAACAAAGGCAACCTGAGTAAACACAAAATACAGTTTTTAAATTATATCAATTGAAGTAAAAAATGTTATCCAATTCCAGCTGGGCCTGTGTGAAAATGTATTTGCCCCCATAGTTACTAATTCCCCAAATCTATTTAATGCATTCATAATGGGGTTCAGCTGGACCAGACACAATCAGGCCTGATTACTGCAAACCCTGTTCAATCAAATCAACACTCAAATAGACCTTTTTCAACAGCATGAAGTTAGTTAAAAGGTCTTACCCAGTTACACACTATGCCAAAGTTGAAAGAAATTACAGAAATGATAAGAAAGAATGTGATTGAAATACATCAGTCTGGAAAAGGTTACAAAGCTATTTCAAAGGTTCTGAGACAGTGAGAGCCATTATCTGCAAATGGAAAAATCTCAGCACGAGTAGTGAACCTTCCAAAATTCCTCCAAGAGCTCAGCAACTACTCATCCAGCAAGTCACAAAACAGCCAAGGACAACATGAAAGGACCTACAGGCCTCTCTTGCATCCATAAAGGTCACTGTTCATGACTCCACTATCAGAAAGACACTAGGAAAAAATGGTATCCATGAAAGTGTGGCGAGGTGAAAACCACTGCTAACCCAGAACAAAATTAAGCCTCATCTGAATTTTGCCAACACACACCTTGATGATCCTCAAACCTTTTGGGAGAATGTTCTGTGGACTGGCATAAACCAACCACAAAAAGAGCAAGCATGGTGGTGGCAGTGTGGTGATGTGGGGATGCTTTGATGCTTTAGGGCCTGAGCAACTTGAAATAATTGAGAGAAACTTGAATTCTGCTCTCTACCGGAAAATCCTAAAGGAGAATCCTAAAGGCTTCAATCTGTAAATTGAAACTCAAGCACAACTAGATTATGCAGCAAGACAATGATTCAAAGATAAGGAGTAAGTCCTAGTCCTAGAAGTAAGTGAAAGACTGATCCGCAGTTATCTGAAGCGTTTAGTTGCAGTTATTGCTTCTAAAGACAACACAACCAGATTTTAATGGTTGATTGGAGATGGATCATATTTTTGCTTCAATAAAAAGTAAATAAAAGCTGTATTGTGTGTTTACTCAGGTTGCCTTTGTTTTATGTTGTATTTCATTTGAAGGTCAACAATTATTTAGTATGAGATATACAAAAAAAACAGGAAAAATCAGACGTAAATACTTTTTCACAGCACTGTACACTAGATACATACTGTACATTATAGTTTTATTGTACTCTTGTGAAACATTGTCCTTGCATTTTATGTATGTTATACAGTGAGGGGAAAAAAGTATTTGATCCCCGGCTGATTTTGTATGTTTGCCCACTGACAAAGAAATGATCAGTCTATAATTTTAATGGTAGATTTATTTGTACAGTGAGAGACAGAATAACAACAAAAAAATCCAGAAAAACGCATGTCAAAAATGTTATAAATTGATTTCCTTTTTAATGAGGGAAATATGTATTTGACCCCTCCGCAAAACATGACTTAGTACTTGGTGGTAAAACCCTTGTTGGCAATCACAGAGGTCAGACGTTTCTTGTAGTTGGCCACCAGGTTTGCACACGTCTCAGGAGGGATTTTGTCCCACTCCTCTTTGCAGATCTTCTCCAAGTCATTAAGGTTTCGAAGCTGACGTTTGGCAACTCGAACCTTCAGCTCCCTCCACAGATTTTCTATGGGATTAAGATCTGGAGACTGGCTAGGCCACTCCAGGACCTTAATGTGCCTTGAGCCACTCCTTTGTTGCCTTGGCCATGTGTTTTGGGTCATTGTCGTGCTGGAATACCCATCCATGACCCATTTTCAATGCCCTGGCTGAGGGAAGGAGGTTCTCACCCAAGATTTGACCGCACATGGCCCCGTCCATCGTCCCTTTGATGAGGTGAAGTTGTCCTGTCCCCTTAGCAGAAAAACACCTGCAAAGCATAATGTTTCCACCTCCATGTTTGACGGTGGGGATGGTGTTCTTGGGGTCATAGGCAGCATTCCTCCTCCTCCAAACACGGCGAGTTGAGTTGATGTCAAAGAGCTCTATTTTGGTCTCATCTGACCACAACACTTTCACCCAGCTGTCCTCTGAATCATTCAGATGTTCATTGGCAAACTTCAGACGGGCATGTATATGTGCTTTCTTGAGCAGGGGGACCTTGCGGGCGCTGCAGGATTTCAGTCCTTTACGGTGTAGTGTGTTACCAATTGTTTTCTTGGTGACTATGGTCCCAGCTGCCTTGAGATCATTGACAAGATCCTCCCGTGTACAGTGAGGGAAAAAAATATTTGATCCCCTGCTTATTTTGTACATTTGCCCACTGACAAAGGTGAGATCTCACGAGGTGAGATCTTGCATGGAGCCCCAGGCCGAGGGAGATTGACAGTTCTTTTGTGTTTCTTCCATTTGCGAATAATCGCACCAACTGTTGTCACCTTCTCACCAAGCTGCTTGGCAATGGTCTTGTAGCCCATTCCAGACTTGTGTAGGTCTACAATCTTGTTCCTGACATCCTTGGAGAGCTCTTTGGTCTTAGCCATGGTGGAGAGTTTGGAATCTGATTGATTGATTGCTTCTGTGGACAGGTGTCTTTTATACAGGTAACAAGCTGAGATTAGGAGCACTCCCTTTAAGAGTGTGCTCCTAATCTCAGCTTGTTACCTGTATAAAAGACACCTGGGAGCCAGAAATCTTTCTGATTAGGAGGGGGTCAAATACTTATTTCCCTCATTAAGATGCAAATCAATTTATAACATTTTTGACATGCGTTTTTCTGGATTTTCTTCTTGTTATTCTGTCTCTCACCAGATAAACTAACATCTAAACTTTATTGAGAGTTTTTATTTCCTTCTCTGGTAAGTACTTAATATTTAATTGGTAGGTATGTGGTAATTATGAGTAATTACCAGTACATACTTTGATAATGAGTTTAAGTTGTGAGAAAATTATTAGGTTTGCACGCCAGTTGATTGTTTTACAGAGAATTGTGAGAAAAACAAAAAACATTGAGTGTCGGTGGAAACGCCTTGTTGATTAGAGAGATCAGAGGAAAATCAGAGGCCAGATTTGTCTTAAAGTCTAGAGACTTTTGTGTGTGATATTCCAAGGAGATCAGCAGTATTGAAAATACTCAAACCAGCCCATCTGGCACCAACAACCATGCCATAGTCACAGAGGCTATACTTGAATATTTATTATTAAATTATTTGTTAATTAAATTATAACTATAACTTATAATTAAAAAATAACTATACCCCCAGAAACTCTGGTTGGTGAATTTCCTAAACCTCAGCTACATCACTTTACATAATTTGTGTGAACTAGAGACATTTTTAAAATCCCGTTCTGACAATTATTTTTGTGTGCTGCTGTAAAAACATAATAGTTTTAATAATTTTTTTTCCTACGCAGTTGGATTTTCAAAATGCATAGAATGAACCAGGTATACTTACAGTATGTATTTATCTATTACCAATGTACCTATTTCTAGATTGTTACTGTACTGCAAAATAAAGTGCTATGGAATTGCTTGTTCCCATTAAAAAAAACAAAAACAAAACACGTTTACCCTGGTGGATGTTTTTTACCAAAGTGGATGTGAGTTTACCATGGGCCTCGAGTGTTTGGGGTTAGCATTGCAGAAAAAAAATAATAAATCCAGGCAATGATATTTCCTTTCATCTGAGGTGGTGGAAACAAGGGGGGGATCCATTTGTTAATTTTGATTTGGCCATTTGTTCTTCTGATGCATGACTCCCTGCAGGATGCTCAAGGGGTTGAGGTTTCAGTTCAAAGCTCCGCAGCTGGCATCCCAGCAGTCCTGAGTGTGCTTCTAAGCAAGAAGGAGTGGGCAGTAATCGAAGCCCAGCAGGTTGCCAGAGTGAGGGGTGAGTGAACAAGAGACACCCACTGGCAAGGACAAGACAGAGCTCTCGATGTGGATGTTGTCTGCATGTTTGTATGCCATTTGTAGCAAAACATGCACCTGAGCAAATATTGACATCCACCCCAAAGGGCTTTGATGAAGGAGACACAGATGCAGATCTAAAGGGTCCCTCCTCCATGGTGTACAACTAAGCACGGAACCGAACACAAAGACAACCGACACCTTTACTCAGTGTGATTTTAATATAAGGAACCATGAGACTAATTAGTGCTCAGTATACATGGAGAGCTATTGAGGTTTTTACATAAAGGAGGGAAAAACCATACCAAACCAGTCTTCAAAGGGCTTTTTTCCAGTAATAAGGGGGAAATGCAATGGGGCTTCTAATTTGAAATGTGCTTTCTAGGGTCCGGCCTTCACAGCCCTTTTCACTCTCCTGTAGACTAATGAAGGAGGGAGAGAGCGTGGACAAAAAGACTATGACAAAAAGCGAATGGGGTATATTTCCGAGAGGCGCGTTGTCCGTGAGACAGTGACTTCTGATTTAAACAGGAAAAAGCATCCCCTAAAAGTTATTATTTTCACTCTATGAGGAGGGGGAAAAAAGTCATAGTGCCCATCAGTGGATTATTTGGCCTGTTTTAGTCCTCAGAAGTGCACTCTGCTGCTAAGCTTGTCATCCTGAGAGATGAAAGCCTCTGGACGAAACCGAATGGGAGAGGGAGAGAAGGGTAAAGAGAAGTTCATGGAACATTTAGGGACACATGTAATTTTCTAATCGCCTCCTTAAGAGAGAGCATTTCGGCTGCACACGGGAAAGTCATGACGTGGAGAGAAAGCGGACGAGAGCTTGCGTCTGTTTGGGCGATGTGCTGCTTTTAGGCACCGCCATTTCAGGCTTTTAGGGCATCTTTGTGTGTGTGTGTGTGTGTGTGTGTGTGTGTGTGTGTGGAGACGCCAAGCTGTCTGTGACTTTTTTCTCTGCTTATGAGGGGTATATGGACTTTGAAACAGATAAACACCTACTGGCATATGGACTGCATTGTCGGCATAAACACTGAGGCTGCGTCTCACTGAGTTTATCTTCTGACTCTGTTGTTCTTAGAAAAGAAATAAGATGAACTCTCTCAAGAATAACTTTAGCTGCAGTTATGCTTTCTCAGTTAGTTAGGTAGTTAGTAGAGATGCACCGATACTAACTTTCTCAGCCGGTACCGATAACCGTTTATTCAGAGCGATATCGGCCGATACTGATAGTTCTGCCTTTTCTGCCTTCTTTTAAATTAATAATAATTAATTCCACAATTCTGAAGGAAATGCAAATTAAAACTTTATTCTCTCCATTTCAGCAAGTTGTTTCACAGTAACTGGTCTCATAAACAGAAAACACATTACTCACAGTAACAGGAACACATGAACTCAATTCTGAAGATTAAAGTAAGATTTCTTGAAGTTATTGAATGTTATTAATTATATTAACATTGACTGAATTCTACAAATCCTCCTGTTAGTCTCACATTCACTCTCCACAAACAAAAGCATTACTACTTCATAATTTTTCTACTTCAGCTTTTTTATATATTAACATTAACTGGATATGAAATATACTGCTCTACAAAAAATATTTTTCTGTGCAATATATACCATCTTGTCAAGTCATCTTCATTTAAATCTTTCATTCAGCACGAGCAGATCGGCAAAAATTGGACTTGACGCTGAAACTCCTGCTTCACTGCAGCAGCGTCCAGTGTAAAATTTTAGCAGTGCAGAGATTACAGAGCTTACAGACTGCAGTTTTGTCGTCATTACACACAGCATGAATTCGATGTGTTTTCCCGCTCTCTATTGATTGACAGGATATAATCGGCCCTGATCCTCGGATGTTTTTAAACGTGAAAAATTGCCTTTATCGGCCGATACATCGGTGCATCTCTAATAGTTAGTTATTATCCTTAGCTGAATACTATCCATCCATCCACCCATCCATCTTCTACCGCTTATTCCTTCTTCAGGTTGCGGGGAACCTGGAGCCTATCTCAGGGAGCACTGGGCACCCTGTGCCAGTCCATTGCAGGGCACAATCACATACCATAATTCTCAGACTATTGAGCGCACCTGAATATAAGCCGCACCCGGTAATTTTAAAAAGAATTTTTTTGTACATATATAGGCCGCACTTGTCTATAAGCCGCAGGTGTCCACGTTGTAACATGAGATATTTACACAGAAATATTTTATTTTTATTTTTAATTAAATATGTACCGTAAATGCTTTTTTCCGAACAGTGCCTGTAACACGGCTGGTTAAAAAAATTAAAAATACAGTTGCCTACCAGGAAAAGATCGCTATCTTCATCTTCCTCCTGCGCACTAAAATCACTAACGTCGTCGACTTCAGTGTCGGAATTGAACAGCCTCAGAATTACCGGTACTTCGTCACACACCGCCTCTGAAAGCTTCAGTTTCAGAGTCAGTTCTTCACGCTGCCGTTTCCACCATCTCACCATCAATTCATTGATGCCAAGCTTACATGCAGCAGCTCTATTTCCTTCTTCGACAGCCAGATCGATCGCCTTTAACTTGAAAGCGGCATCATATGCATTTCTTCGTGTGCATGAAGCGCAAAATGACTGATCTGAAGAATTTAGTGCGAGTGCGTTTGATTTAATTCAGTTTCACTGGTCCACTGTGACCTGTTCGGTAATTTCATTAGTTTGATGTGACGAGGCTAAATGTTTTGGCGGTGTTACGAAACGGGACTGGAGGCGGATGCAGGTGCAGATCGAAGTCTTTATTAAACATGTAACTCAAAACCAAAGAAAATTCGGTCTTCACCAGAAAACGAAAAACTGGAATCATGGCATAAAACGAGATCATGAATCAAGGCATGGAAACAAACAATACAAACGACATCACCTATCTAAACTTTACTAACTATAATACTAAGCGAAGTGCTCAATAACCGATGGGTTTAAATAGTAAACATAATCAAACTAAACCATGGACACCTGGGGCACATTAAAGACACTTAAACTAAACTAAATGCTCAAGCAGGAAGCGAGCGAACCAACACAAAGTCACGTGACCAGTCAGGAGCCGTGTCACAGTGCCCTCTGCTGGCCGTGGTGTAACAGGGGGCATGAGGCTTGTAAAAATCCATAAATTAGCCGCATCATTGTTTAAGCCGCAGTGTTCAAAGAGTGTGAAAAAAGTAGCGGCTTATAGTCCGGAAATTACCGTACACACTCACACACCCATTCATACACTATTGACACTTTAGACATGCCAATCAGCGTACCATGCCTACCAACCTACCCTACCGGAGTACCCGGAGGAAACCCCCGTAGAGAACATGCAAACTCCGCATACACACATGAACCCCAGACCCTGGAGGTGTGAGGCGAACATGCTAACCACTAAGCCACTGTGCACCCTAGCTGGATACTAAAACTTGCAATTGTTTTGATCATCGTTATGGTGGTGTCAGTATGCAGTGTATGAAGTATGCAGCCATCAAGTCCTTCCTCTGTAGTTTACAATGAAAAGAATCCAGTTTTAAAAATTATCCAATTACTGTAATTAGATGACCGTCATTAAGTTTTGCATGTCTGTTTTAGTTGGTCACCTTTTTTTGTGTGTTATCATATCTGGAAACATCTAGTATTCTTCTGCACTAAGAAAACACGCGAGATTCGATTCTGTAATTCTGAGCGGTCAAAATGACGGACAGTCTTTCTCAATAATCCGTCAATGCTTTCGGTAAATGACGGAAAAGCTCATAACCTCTGCTTTCATGTCAGCCAAGTTTTAAAGTGCTTCTCAGGTAGTCTTATGTACCAACCACGTGAGAGACGTTCTGAAGGTCTAATTAAGGGCATGTTTGCTGTAAACAGCTTTTTGAAATGATAATTCATCAGTCGTTACCTCAAATGTTCTGTTGACAGCAAATGAATGATTTATGTGACCTTGACTAATTTTTACAAACAATTTTTTTTCCCACTAACAAGCTAAAGATAACTTCAAGCAATTCCAGAGTCTGACGGTAATGCTGGCTGTAATACAAATCACTGGAATGTGATCTTTTAAAGGAAAAAAATTATGTTTTGGTTACAGTGACGACACAACTAACTTGTTTTGTGCACGTTCCACAACATTTTATGTAACTAAAAACGGATAAAACAATATATCACTCTTTAATAAATAAAAAGTGCAATGCTTGGCAAATTGCTGACGGTATGAGAGGAATAAACCACTTTGGAATATAAAAATGATAAGAAAATGAACAATTCCAGGGTAGTAATATCACACCACCCTGTTGTTGACTACTAGAAAGAATCTCCAATAAAAAATGACCCATGGAATTTAACATGGCGATGACATTTTAGATTTACATTCAATTTCATGGCCGGCTGTGGCTCAGGTGACTCCACATACCAAAGTTTCCTTGGGCAAGACACCGAACCCCGAGTTGCTCCCGATGGCAGGTTAGCGCCTTGCATGGCAGCTCTGCTACCACTGGTGTGTGGTGTGTGTGTGTGTGTGTGTGTGAATGGGTGAATAAGACACAGTGTAAAGTGCTTTGTAGAACCACTAAGGTTAAAAAAGCGCTCTATAAGTGTAGACCAAATTTGACCAATTCTGTTCATGCCCTCATCATTTACTCAGACAATGACAAACCACGTATGATTTATAAGGAAGCCAATTTAAACATTAGATCCTGTTCAATTTGTAGAAGGTTCTGCAAAGAATCTCACGCTTTCGTTCAGACAAGTCATTAAGAGAGCTCTGGTGCATTGTGTAAATTGGATTGGACATGGATGGATTGTATGATTAAGGTGCTTTTCAACAGTGATGACATGCTCAGGGTGAAAAGAGCCAGTGCTGAGAACTTACAGATTTTTCCTGTCACATGGTCAGAATGGAGAAAAAAAAGAAAAGAAAAGTGAGTGAAGGATAACAAGTTAATGGTGAAAAACCTTCTGGACATCAGCGTCATGTCTCTGCTGGAGCTTCAGCTTCTCCTCTTGGTATTTGGCTTCCAGGACTTTGCTCCTCATTTCAGTCTGAGAAGGGGGGGAGAAAAAAAAAAGAAAGATACACAAATCAGTGTCTAAATCCATTTGAAGAGTAAAATAAAACTCCCACTGACACTGCTCAGATTGATTTCAGAACATAAAAGAGATGTGCAGTTTGGTTACTTTGACAGTTTGAGTAATCGTGTGCTTAAAAAGGAGAGTTTTTCATTATGCAGTAACCGTATATGTACCCTATAGCACGGGGTCTCAAACCTTTTTCAGCCAGCGACCCCTTTAACTGTAAAATATATTCCGCTGTCCACCTAAGCACAGATTTATTTTACAACCCAACTATTCTATTATGCAGCTCATTATTTAAATGCCTACAACAATATTCTTGCCATTTACTGGAGTCACGCAGCTGTTTTATTCCTGAACGTTCCACTTACTTTTCCAAGTGACTAATCTGTTGGTTTTTTAAAATAATTTTTTTTGTCAATATAAATTGTGAAAACAACTACAAAATGTCAATTTTATCCAATTAAATCCATCACTTTTATTAATAGGCACTGTTTCAAAGAGGATCAAATGTTTGCTTGTACAAATATGTCAAAAGCAAAAAGCAAAGAATTTACATGGGGTGTACATATTTTTTCACATGACTGCATATGACTGACCATGGTCACTAGCTACTAAGACGGTATTTCCACATCATGTAGTTCGACATGCACACAGGTGAGAAAGTGAAAAAGTATGATTGCTGTATGATGTCCTTATTTCCCGTAAATACTCGGAAGATCTCGGCATGATGCGCCTATGTGCAATGGCGGTACCCAAATGCACACGTTTGTTAAAAATTATTTTTTATAAAAACATTTTCATTTACAAGTATAATTTTGACTACACACTTAATTCTTTAAGATTCTGGCACAATAGTTATACTTTCTCTTGTGCCTTTCAAAAATATGAGTTTTTTTGGACGCACTCCTGTAGTACGCAGGTATCATAACGCACTTTTACTGTTAGAAATCATTTTCAACAAAAAATTTCAGAACAAATCAGTTTCCCACGACACAGAAACATTAGGAAATGTCAACCAGTTTGAAAAAAATCCAAAAATCCATCGTGAACATTTACCTATTCATATTATATAACTAGAAATACCCAATAAAGTTTTGTACTTCTCTTGTAACCCCAGTTTGAATAAAAAAAGTCTTTTTATTTTTAGATTTGTTCAAGTGAAAGTCATCTCAAAAAGTCAATGAGCAAATGAGCCACAATGTTGTTTCCCGCCACAAAAAGCTATTAAGAGGGGAAAAAAAGAAAGAAAGGAGACCATCTGTTCAATAAGTTTGAGCCAGTTCTGCTCAGACGGGGAAAAGGTAGATGAAAAAATGAACCACCTATATAGAACGCCACAAAGTACATTAGCATTTCAATCCACTTTTGTTTAAAGCCCAAACTCTTCATGCTTCAACATGGAAGGCGTCTGCTCTGCTAGTTGGGCTCACTCTGTGGTACTCGTGTCAATACCAGTGCTGAAGTAAAGAAACACAAGAGAGTAAGTGATTAAAGAGAGTAGTGATTAAATTCCTCTCAGCCAAGCCTTGTAATTCGGCTCAAAATTTCTGGGATCAAAAGTTCAATGGTTTTCAGAAGTTGCAGCTTCACCCAGGTCTTTCAGGTCGCCAAACCCATACAGAGGTCTGTGCGCGCAAAGGTGTGTGCTCTCTCTTGCACATTCATAAACATACACATTAATTCAGGTTCAAGCTAACCATTACTGGGTGGGGCTGTTTCTCACTTCTGTTTTACTCCTTCGCACAGACGCCCAGTTTGTACGTCCTTCTGCTGCGTCTCTCAACAACACGGCCGCCAGGCATTCCTGATGTGGCATGTTTGATCTGGCAAGCGCGGCACTTTTGAATAGCGCCTCCCTTGCCCCGGGCCAAGTGCGGACTCCGATCATTCATCGGACAGCCACGGCCTTATCAGATCTTCCCTAGGGCTCGGAATGGCATCAGCGAAAACAGAACTATTTACCGCAGATGAAAGCTCGTATTGTTCTTTGACGTCGAATGGTGTGTGCTCTGCAGTACCGACATGATTAGTATTGAGGACCAAACAATTTGTGTGAACTATATCAAATTTGACCATAATGGATAATAATCAGTGTGCTGCATGAAAATATTATACACCGACCACAATATGGAAGTGTTGTAATGGTGCTGCTGGGTGTTTTTTGATGGGTGTATCTGAAATGAAACAAAACTTAATTAGGAAGTATTCAGACATACTGTTCTTATGAGACATCCCTTCATCTCTCATAATCCTGTTAATCATTTTGGGAGCAGCGGCCAGTGTGTAAAATGGTACGAGCCTGGTGCAGTCGGAGAACTATACATAAAGTATCTGTAATCAATCTGACTTCAGAATATTCTCACAGAACATCTGGACCAAGCCGAACACTTGGACACGTCCTTCATGTCCGTGTCACTGACGATGTGGGAGTAAGGGGGTAGGGGGAGGTCCAACATTTCCCATCATTGTCTATTGGGCTGGAATAACACAATTTCCTGGACAAATGATGTTGGAAAAATCCAAAATGCGATGTGGTCTACTCCTTAAACGTACGCCATGTTCCCCATTGGTATTCAACTGTATTTTAGGGTTAGCCCCTGTTAGTGCACGCTGGGATCATGGCAACACTGCGACGTATGCTGACTTTGAAGCCTGTCTTGAACGTTTCCTTACTGATACCTTTGTCAATACTGACACCCCGACTTCTGAGACACGGAGTTATGAGACAGCGAAGGCAGCTGTCTTTTGCTTACGAAACATGCAATGGCAGTGCAATCACATGCACCAGAAACAGAAAATGTGACACACTGTCATTTTAAAAGCACAATGTGAGTAAGTGTCGGGTGTGTCAGAATGCACATTAATTTCAAATTTTGGGTTGATATTTTGCACGTGTCAAAAATGTTTCTTCGGTCCTCATATCTGGAAACCATCATACAGTAGTGCAAAAGCCCAGAGTTAAACACTCCATATATGAAAGCGCCCAAATAGCACTTTCTCACTTAGTGTTCCACTTTAATATATATATATATATATATATATATATATATATATATATATATATATATATATATATATATATATATATATATATATATTTTACATATATAAGAATCGATTTGCCAAATTGGTCATAATACCCAGCCCTACTATCTTCAATTCATTTTATCTACTGGTCCAATTCAGTGTTACACTGATAGATGTGTTCACCCCAAGAAAATAAACCCCGGTAACGAGGTAATGCATTAGCGTGCAAATCAAACTGACTACATACTACGAGAAAGAGATCTCCGACCACAGCCACAAAAAAAACGCTCATAAGATTCTCATTAACAGCTTATATCACTCATGACTGCAAACACACACTAGCGGTTTACGTGATATGAGATTAAGAGGATGATGAGCTGAACGAGGCTGCGTGGTTCTCATGAGAACCTGCTCTAGCGAAACCTGCACTTAGCCACCTTAATCTGCCCTACTTTCGAGAAGCCTTGGAAGGCAGCCTTGAATGCTTTCTGGTTTCTGCTTGTGCCTTTTATCCTGTGCGACCAGATAGACCACAGGAGACTCGTCAGAGGAGAAGATTGCGCCGACTGAAGTCATGCATTAAAACAGTCCCTGCTGGCGCAGACGCTAGCGTGGGCGGTACGCCGCTTTTTGGTGTTGTTGTTGTTTGTAACGCCTCCAAAAGACACCTTTCAAGCGAAGTTTGTCAAACTACATCAATGGTGGATTGAAAAACTCTTCTTCCTACAGTTGTTGAGGCATGCGACAACTGCTCGTCTCCTCAGTCACACTCGCAGAGACGCCGCGACTTTCTTAGGGGAGAGACAGAATGGGTTGGGGGTGGAGGAGAGATGAGAGTGACGGAAAAAAAAAAGACAGAACGGCATAGAGCAGCTGTTCTCTTTTTTCCTCAACCCTCAGTGCTTTCACGCTTTTCCTCAGAGAGCACATTTGCAAAACACGCACGCTTTTAGCTCTGCGTTTCTAACTCCGATCAGCTTTAAGAGAAAACCCTTAGTAACAGGTCTATGTTTGGATAAACATTATATGGTTAAAAAGAAAAAAAATCTGATTGGGTTTACTCGCTTGCTAGACATAATGACATCTCCACTACGTTGAAAAACAGGAATAAACAGTTGAATAGAGCGTTTGATGTGTCTTGGCAGTTATGTGAGCGATGTGCAAACAGAACATGATGCACAAAGAATCTTATCAAATGCACACAGCATTCCTTTTGCACCTTAATACTAGGACTATTAAAAACGTTTTTCAACATGCCGCGGCTGCCATGATCTAATTTCTACAAGCTGAACTGTTAAACTGCAATTTAGGGCAAGTACAAGCAGCTTCCTCATCAAAGACAATGCAACCGTTCTTAAGCAATACCACCGAGTCATCTTTGAGGTCAGTGTGATTTTTAGCTTAAAGGGGTTGGGGGAACGTGTGCACACACACACATACACACAAAGTCTTCCCTTAAATATTCCAAAGTGCCTTAAACCATGCATGCTGGTGCTCATGACTTTCCACAGCCACTTCAGGGCTTTAATGAGACTCATTACAGACTTTCTCTGTGCCAAAAACCTTTAACTTTTTCTTTTTTTGGTACATTTATGCAAATCTCCACCATTTACGATGGTCTTGAGGAAAAAAAAAAGAATCAGTACGTTCCTCTTATACAACGCTGCTCATGCAACACTTCTATGAAGAAAAAAAACAACACGATTTCCTGAAGAGGCAGGAAATGATAACGAGAAATTAGTCGCAATAGAATAAAGCAACATAATCTCCACTCCATAAAATATGAATCATCCAAAAACACACTTTACATTGCATTACATTTCTGGCATTTGGCAGACGCTCTTATCCAGGGCGACATACGGAAGTGCTTTGAATTCTCTAGCAATAAATACACCCTGATACTGGTTCACTCGGTCACAGACTGACAATTCTATCAGTCTAAAAGACACTACATTGATGCTTCTAGTAACAGCTCATATACAGGGACAGGGTAGGCATTCAAAATGATCTAAGGGTGTTTTCACACCTGGCTCATTTGGAGAATTTGCTTCAGAACCTGGTGTGATTACTCCCTTCGTTCGGTTTGTTTAGACATACATGAACACGGCAATCATGATCGGATCTGCACCAAACCAAAACAAACAAACAAACAAACTCTGGAGCGGTCTGCTTATGGTGAGAAAGCAATCTGACCCAACGGACCAACCTGTACGCATAACAATGCATGATGTGAACTGCGTTAGGTAAAATGGCGTGTTTGTTTTGCTAATTAACATGAATCGCAGTTTAACATGGACCAAACACGATGTAAAATGCCTCATTGAAATTTGGTGTGACAAGCATTTTTCTGAACAATATTCCAAATCGCATAAAAACACAGAGGCCTACAAGGTGAACGTCTCAAGGAGCTGGGCTTTAATCTGTTGAACAGACAAATTAGACCAATTATAATAACTACAGCTAAAAAAAGAAAGCCACAGTAAGCTCGCAGAGCAGCCATCTTATCCATCTTGATGGATGACTGCTATAGGCAGTACCCCAGATTAGAGACATTTACATTTCACATTTATGGCATTTGGCAGACATTTATCCAATTGAGCAGTTGAGGGTTAGGGGTCTTGCTCAATTGCAAGCTTGGTAGTGCTGGGATCTGAACTCACAACCTTCCGATCAGTCCAACATCTTAACCACTGAGCTACCACTTCCCCAGTTTACTCACATGTGGCCTGCACAAACACATTTCATCACACAGAGGCTGGTGATGAAATGACTGTTCATAGCTGCTATAAAGTAAGTGATAACAGGAACTAAACCGTCTCACAGATGTTCCATGACATTAAATGTAACTATAAAAAGTACAATGCGTTGTTCATTAAAACATCGTTCATATACAAGGTTTGTCCCCATGAATGGCTGCGACATCATCATTTGAACTCGTGTTCTCCGGATGACAGGAACAGCGCTTTTATCTTGCACTCCTCGAAAGCCCATGATTTATAATCTCACTATCCACAGAAGAGGATGGGTTCCCTTATGACTCCGGTTCCTCTTTAGCCACAGTTGCTTCTCGCTTGCTCATTAGGGATCTACAGACGATCTATAGAAGCATTACGGAAATACGGATAACTATGTGCAACTGACATTTTCTTCCTGTTTGAAAACTCACAAGCCCTAAAAACATTTGTCTGAATGAATACTAATAACCCGAAAAAACTAGATCAATAGATAAATCACTATCAATCCAAGAGGGAAATTCACACAACTAACAGAATAATCTTAATATGATTGATTTCTTTCTTCTTCTTTTTATTTATTTATTTAAATTTGAGGTTCATACGATGTATTCATGTTCCTGGGTGCCAAATTATCTACCAACACTGAATACTCAATGTGTATATTTCTTCTTTCTTGAACTAATCCTCCCCCCGAACATTAAATTACAATGCTTCAGAAGACTTCATCTTCTAAAAAAAAAAAAAAAAAGCCAAATGGACCTAAAAAATACTCGCCAGTTATACACTAAACAACACTATAAATAAAACAGAAAAAAAAATTATTTTTATTTTGTACTGGAGAACTGAATCTTTAGAAATATCTAGTCAGAAGCTCATAAACATCATCATGCAGCTCACTGGTATGTTTCAGAGCAAGTCAAATAGCGATAATGAAGAATCCACCCAAAGGATCCACGGAAACACTGGTGCAAACTAAAACTTGTAGATGGCCAGGTTTTATATCACAGCCACTATTCACATTAATTACACAGGTAGACGTTGACCTGTCCATAGGTATAGGTAGGTATAGCTAATATACAGTACTGTGAAAAAAGATTTGCCCCATCCTGATTTCTTCTGTTTTTGTGTTACCCAATAATACACTATGCCAAAGTTGTAAGAAATTACAGAAATGATGAGATAGAAGGTGATTGGAATACATCAGTCTGGGAAGGGTTAAAAAATATTTCAAAGGCTCTGGGACTCCAAAAAACCACAGTGAGAGACTTTATCTCTAAATGGAAAAAAAACTGCACAGTAGTGAACCTTCCCAGAAGTGATTGACAACACAAAAATTCCTCCAAGTGCACAGCAACTACGCATCCAGGAAGTCACAAAAGGACAACATCAAAAGGACCTACAGGCCTCTCTTGCACCAATAAAAAATCACTGTTCATGACTCTCAGAAATACACTGGGCAAAAATAGCATCCATGGATGAATGGCAAGGTGAAAACCACTACTAACCCAGAACAACATTAAGCCTCATCTGAATTTTGCCAAAACACACCTCAATGATCCTCAAACCTTTTGAGAGAATGTTCTGTGGATTGTTGAGTCGAAACTGTTTGGAATCTGGCATCGTTACACCTGGCATAAAGCAAACACAGAATGCCACAAAAAGAACATCATGTTCTTTGTATTTATTTATTTTTTTCTATGTATTTATTGTTTTGCACAGTGTTGTGTATTTGCACGTGAAGTAGTCTTGTGTACTGTTGCACCATGGTCCTGAAGAAACGCCATCCCGTTCCAATGTAAACAAGCTATCTAGAGGAATGACAATAAAAAAATTTAAAAAAATAAAAAAAAAACCACTTGACACCTACAGTCAAGCATGTTGGTGGCAGTGTGATGTGGGGATGCTTTGCTGCTTCAGGGCCTGGGCAACTTGCAATAATTGAGGGAAATATGAATGTCAGTGCAACTGGATTATGTAGCAAGACAATGATCCAAGGCATAGGAGTAAATCCTAGTCCTAGAAGTAAATGAAATACTGATCTCCACGAAAGCGTTTGGTTGCAGTTATTGCTGCTAATGGTGGCCCAACCAGATTTTAGGTTTAAGGGGGCAATTAGTATTCACATCTGTAATTGGTTTTTTGCTTCAATAAAATTAGATTTAAAAAAAACTATTATATGTTTACTTAGGTTGCTAATGTGTTATGATGTATTTCATTTGAAAATCTAAAAATATTTAGTATGAGAAATGCACAAAAACAGAAGAAATCAGGATACTTTTTTTCACAGCACTGTAGGTGCCCTAAAGGTATAGGTAACAAAGGTGCCCTATATTATATTATTTTCAGGCATTTTTTTCCCCCGACCTGTATATGAAACACATCCCAAGTGATCTATACTCTGAAAATAATGTACATTTCTCTGTATTTCAATTCCCAAGGCCGTCCTCTGCATGTCTTAGTGTTTAGTAGCAGACCTCTGGTGTTCAATAATATTTATTACACAGTACCACAGTCCAGTTGAGTTCTCCAATTGGATTGGGCAGAAGTTGCTTACTTTTCTAAAACAGTATGACACTGACTATAGTTTGTCTGCAAGATCACACTTTTACATTAATGTGCTCGAGGAGGTGATTATTTAGCACTTTTGGCAGGAGTCTCAAGTTTCAGCGCTATGTAGCATTCAGCAGTAAAGCTGTTGCTTTATGTTTTCTGACACAGGAAAGGAGGAGGAGCGTTGCCATTTCTGTTTAAGAAGCGGCATAATTTTTTGTTTAATCGCCTTCAAGAGATACTAATGCTTTAGAATTTTGCAACATTTTGTTTAAACTTTTTATTTTTTGCAAATATATCAGTTTCATTGTTAGGAAATGTTGTTAAGACTCACTAGCTAACTCGTTTGAACATTAGCAAGTGATGCTAACGTGTGGAAATCATGTGTGAAAGTTATTTGCAAAATAAAAACAAATAAATAAAAAAAGTGATTGGTGCGTCCACCGTTCGTTAACATGATGCAGAAATGTTCTGTTGAATGAAAGTGGCATTGTTTCCTTTTGTCTTAAAGTTCAGTGTTGTGCGACTTCATGTTATTTACTTACTTAAAGTATGGTTTAAAGTAGAATGTGTTTTTAAATGTTTATGCTGCTCTTTCTGTTGGTTACCTGTACATTATTATTTGAGAAATTGACAATCATATAAGTAAAACTACTGGTGTCTGCCAAATTCTCGACCATATGGCAACTTTTAGGTCCTTAAATACCGGTAACACAATTTTCGTAATAGTCGTGTCCTATGCAAAGGGCTACCCAAACTTTAGACGCAAAATATTAGAACTGGCTTCAAATGTCTATCTGGGAATGCTTTACTGGCTACAATAACATACCATTTTATTTTGTACTAATATGGGACACGACCTATTTCTAGGCAACACCACCACTGTGGAAGACAATTAGCCAACAGACCTCATCTGAAAAGTACACAAAAAAAAAAATAAATAAAAATACAAGAGAGTCTGAATGGTTGTTGATTGACAACAATCCAGTTTTCCCTGTGATTTGGCAGCAAAGTATGTAAGTAAAGAGGCGTGTTGAGAAATTAAATTCATCTTAAACATATTACAGAGACTGAAATTAGTAACAGGCCTTAAATGAGTCAAAGCGAGGTAATCCACACATCCCTGTGGAATCATACCTTGTTTGATCGTGAAATTTGGGAAATAATTTGATTCCAAAGGTTTATCAAAACGTCTGAAAACATGGAAACTTTTTTTTTTTTTTTTTTTTTGCAGTGGTGGCTCAGTTTTTTTTTTAAGAGCTCTGGATTGTTGATATCAGGGTCAGGGGTTCAAGTCTCAGCACTGCCAGGCTGCCGCTGCTGGGCCTTTGAGCATGGCCGTTGAACCAATCTGCTCCAGGAGTGAATGCGAATAAAGGAATTTCACTCGACTGTAATGTATATGTGACAAATAAAGGCTTCTTCTTCTAATGCCAAAACATATCACTTAATAAGCAAAGCAATTAGGTGAGTAAGAGATGCTTACTTTTAGGGGACTAAACCACACCCAGCAACTTTGCAAAAAAGGAAAGCACTGGTTTCTACCAAACCAAACTACCAGAGGGTGTTCTTTATTTACTGAAACCTTTCTATGACATTTTTCTTCAATATTACATGTCATACAGTTGCTCGTGGGCAATGCTAGCTAATAAGGAACTTATGCAACACTCCAGTTAAGTGTTGTCCAAACAGAATGACTAAGAGTTTAAACATTTTAGTTTATTTATAAAAGCACATGCGTTAGGAACTCTATTACAGAAGGCACTAGATATATTTCTCTAAAACTCCTGAAGCCACAGCCTGTTTGCTGGCAGTGATTCTACTTTCATGTTTCAGTGCTGTGGCCTAAGGGGGTCTTAGAAAGGATGAATATGAGGAGCTGCCAACTGAGTGATGGAGATGGAGATGGCTGTCTACATACCCGTACAAGTGACTCAGTGTCTCCCACTGCTGGACAGATGCACACAGTGCATGCAACAATACGGTGCATTCAAAACAGCTCAAACACAGCATTTAAAAGTTAAACCATGAGCAACCATTTACACAGGGAATGACGAACGCTATACATAAACTATTTAAAAAACAAAACAAAACAGGGCCATCTTAGACGTGGTGAAGTTTTCTGTAAGTACATTTTTGGAAAGAGTCTCCAGTTGTCAGAGGGAAACCTGCAACTTCAGAACAATGAAAGGATGGAATACTCTCTTGTTGAAAGTAAATATAAACAAATGAAAGGATAATTGCTGTGGTATAAGAGTAATACAACACTTCGGATCATGCTGTTATTGGTATATAAAATACCACTTTGGGGTGGTAACGCCTCTCCACCACCTCGATGTTAATTACATTCTTATAACAGCATGACCTGCATTTTTTTTTTATTCCTCGCAGCTGATGTTCATCTTGAATTGTGCTTCCTCAATTAAAATTACAGATAATACAGTACTAGGCAGATGCATTAATAAAACTAACAAGGCTAAACGTTTCATTGGATTTTTCAGCAGCTAGCTACATCTGAATCATGTAGCGTGTAACTATTTTGACTGACTAGCACCATCACATTGATAAATCCTTTATTTTCATTTTCTTAAGCAGGGTTCTTGAATCTCACTTTGACAACCAAGTGTCCTTACTTTTTCCAAAAACATTCTCACAAGCCAAAGTGTATAGAAGAACAGAATGTGCACACAAAAGAGTTTACAAAATCACCATCTGTGACGGCAGAGAGATGATGTTCAGTAACCAGATCCACATGCTGCAAGGCTGCCCGAGTGACTGGCTTTACTGTGTCTCACAAATGTTAACACTTACATACAAACATACACTATTTTCATTTCACTGCAAGTAGTTATATACCGGTATGTCCAATCTTATCTGGAAAGGACTGGTGTGGGTGCAGGTTTTCATTCCAAACAAGCAGAAGCCACACCTGAGTCTACTGAAAGCCAAATTCAACTGATTAAACGGGTGGAATCAGGTGTGGCTCCTGCTTGGTTGGAATGAAAGCCTGCACCCACACCAGCCCTTTCCGGAAAAGATTGGACACCCGTTGTATACTGTGTATAATTCAAATCAATTCAATTTTACTTGTATAACGCTTTTAACAATGGACGTTGTCTCAAAGCAGCTTTATAGAAGCATATGAACACAGGATACAGATTTTAAGAAGGGAACTCATCCTCATCTGGGTAACAACGGATAGTGTGAAAGTAAAGGAAAGTTCATTATGGTTTTTATATGAAGTCTGTTTTGTAACTGAGAACATGACCAATAAAAATCTTGAATCTTATAAATGGTATATAATAAGTTTGCATCACTGACACTGTGAGAGAAACTGACAACTTCCAGGGAAATATTCTGGAAACTAGAAATGCAACTGACATTTAACTAAGGACTGGACAGTCTCCAAGAATGCGCTTTAGTCAAGCAATAGTAGTAGTAAGATCAATAGCTATACAGCCAGATGTAAGCAATCGGACTTATTGGGCATTTAACCAAGCACAGAATAACAGATAAAAAAGTAACCTGTGAATTTGTACAACTCAATATAACAGTTATATGAAAGGAAATAGAAAAGGAGGGAAAACATTATTCCGTTAAGAAAGATCAAATGATACTGAACATTTGATTAGAAAACACATGGCGTTATTCCTGTTTTATGTTTTAATATTGTTCATGACGGTATGGTAACTCCAATTTAAAGCAAACTTTATTTATGTAGTTTCACATATAAACATGTAGGGTATGGCCTCCTGATGATTGTTCCTTATTAATGAATAGTTGAACTGTCGATTTGGTTGCATACTACAGTAACAGACTAAATATATCGATCAAATATACTTACAAGTCATCTTAAAAAATAACAGGGTTCATGCAGAGGCTTCAGAGGTTTCTAACAACTTTCAATAGAAATTCAATAAATGTTGCAAGACGTCATGCACTAATTAGCATATTCATTACATCATCGCATATGATCAGCCTTTTACATACGTTTACTTCTGCTGTCTGTGCTCGCATGCTCTATTTTAATACAGCCAAATTCCCAAGAAAGCGGTTCTCATTTACGTATTTTTCTGTTGTCAGACAACATAACGAGTATGAAGTATTGACTGAAACGCAGCACATTAAGACTACATGTAAACCATAAGTCACTTCCAGGCAGCTGCTCTGCACTGCTAAAATCCTGATTTTATAACCGGTACTGCAGTACTGGCTTTGATCTTCTACGGAAAGTAGATAAGCTTTGTACAAAAAGTCACTAGATTTGTCTATGCATGGGCACAGACTCACCCGAACTGGACAGTTGAAAAAGGAAAAAAAAAAAAAGAAAAAAAAAGAAAAATTCACCTGGTCTTTTTCTAGTCTTCAACAGTCCAGTTGAGTCTCTGCACATGAGAGCATCAGATTTATGTTCTTGGCTGACAAGAGTGGAACCTGATGTGGTCTTCTACTGTTGTAGGTCATCCACCTCAAGGTTTGAGGTGTTGTGTATTCTG